>ML808049.1:209139-242940 GCA_009831015.1 Picea engelmannii
ACTCCAGGGGTTATAGATGTCTACCAATCAGTCCAGTTGGCGAGTGACACCCTTGGAGCACGTGGTGCATCCTGAAGGGCACGTCGCACAAAAGAAACGCAAGAAGCAAGTGGAACCCTTGGAGCACGTGGTGCATCCTGAAGGGCACGTCGCGCAAATGAAACGAACGAGGCGAGTGGCACCCTTGGAGCACGTGGTGCGTCCTGAAGGGCACGTCGCATTGATGTGGATGAAGGAAACAAACCTAAATATCCTAAGACATTAACGCCTTAAGAAATCCTTAAACAACTCCCCTAACTCAGTGTCGCCCAATTCAGAATCTAAGTATTGAGTCTAAAACTTTTAGGGTAAAATTTTAGTCTAACCTTAAGAACAAACCCTGGAATAAAAATAACAATTTAAACCAGAACCCACCTAAGTAATAGTTGGGTCTTCATAAAATTCTTGGGGCGATGACGTGGGTAAGATTTAAAGTAAATCTAATAGTTTTAAAATTTTACAAAGAAGAAATTAATTCCTAACTTGTGGAAGAATGACATCACCTATGTAGTATAACATAAAGAAAATTCCAAAAAAAAAACTAAGACCACTATCCTCTCATTATCCATGTCTACAGTATTAAACTATCCTCCATCACCTTAATCTTCCAGTATCCATTTCCCATTTACATGTCCATTTCACATTACTAAATCACCATCCATCACCTTAATTTCTCATTATTCCTCTTTTATGTTATACATCTACATTTCCCATATACATGTTTGTCATCACTCTAATCTCTCATCATCCTATATATGTATATTAATGATAAATTAAAATGATGGATAATGATAAATGAAAATGATGAATAACATGCATTTAAATAGGAAAATAAATAAATATATATATTATAAACAAATTGTCGTGTATTCCATAATCTCTAATTTATAGAATAAAGAAAATTAATAATGGATCCTCTTTCCGTTAATTTATTAGTCCCTACCGCCTCTACTATTAATAAAGAGTTATGAATTTAAAAATAAAATGAAAATATTAATTAACACTTTTACTTTTTGGGTTAAAAAATAAAAAAGAAAAGAGAAGGGAATAAAAAAAATAAAATTAGGGAATGAGCTTTTAAGAAAAATAAAATAATTTATGGAGAAAGGTAGGGATGAGTGACACTTGTAAAAGAGAGAAATTTTTAGGGTTTCATTAAAAACTTAAAAGAAATATGATTTAGGGTTTTGGGAGGGGGATAAAAAGAAAGAGGGGAAGGGGAGAAAGGGAGGATGATCTATTAAGTATTGTTATGCTTTCGAAATGGAAAACTGGACTGATTGCTTGTGAGGAGTTGGGGATTTTCTCAGTTGTGATAGAGTGGTAGCTCAGCCTTGGAGGCGAGCTGGGAAGCTAGGTTACTGTTTGGATTGTGTGTGGCCCCTTTGTGGCTCGAGGGGCTAAGGGGGAAGCAGAGTACCCCTAGCGTTTGGCTGGGAGGTACCGGTGTAGTCTCTACGGTCGGCGAGCGGGAGCAGGAGCGACAAGAGCAGGAGCGGCACTGAGCGCAGACGTCATCGCGGCGGGCTATAAGGCAACGATATGGTTTGTTTGTCCTTTGGTAAATAGGATGCATTAGGGCTTATGTTGGTATCAGAACATTGGATTCAATGGGTTGTTATATAAATCCAACACGAGTCATAGATTTTAAAAGTAGTACAGAAAAAGTTGATTCTATGCTTCAAACTAAATTGTTATACAAAAATGACAACAAAAATAGAGCACTCTACTGTTGTGTTTTCTACAAGTTTTGTTGTATTTTCTACAAGTTTATTTACAGGGTTATCCAGAGATGTAAAAGTATTTTAACTTCGATGAGTGGTGGTGAGGTTTTGTGTTGTGCATTCGGTTGCAGGATAAGTCCTTCTCTGCATTTTGTCCCGGAATTAGGTCATATGCCCTTGTCCCTTTGTGATTACCTAAATTTTATGGTCAGCGTTCAGGCTGGGATTTTACTGATCGTTGACGGAAATCTTATGTTCTGCATTACTCGTCGATGTTGTATATTCCTGTTAGGGTCAGTTCACTCTTAATTTATAGATGCGTGGCTCTACTCTCCATTGACATAGCTGTTTTAGTTAATCTTCTGGGTTGTACACGCATGGAGGCGGAGTTATCAGAGTTCGATCCTTATCTGGTATTGATGCGTAGATGCCAGGTGGAAGGGAATAACATGTAAAAACAATGATCCTTTTTGAACGTGAATTTTTTTTTGCAATCTCACACCTCGATGGGTTGGTTGGCACGACCGCTTTCTAGCTAGAGTCCGTCGCGCGTTTGGTGCTTTAATGACCATAATATGTTTTATTTCAAAACGACATTTTGTTTACATTCTATTTCTTTTGGTGAATCTTCCCCTCTTATTGCAAATGGTGATTACTCCTCTGTTATGTCGGCGTTTATGCCCATTCTGGCACTCGACAACAACCTTGATAAACTATAGTCTTAACGCTGAGCCTCGACCCGTTTCGTTTTGGGAAATCTGTAGCTGCCGTCATTATCTCTCCTTTCCGTGTACTCACATATCCCTGGGAAACAAAAACCGACATCCCATTTCATGTTAAAAGTGTAAATTGACCCAATCGTCGGGAGTTCGCTTTATATGATTTAATTACCCTTCTGGCTGTCGCTATGTATTTGCCGTTGAAGAGAGGTGTTCATTTCTGTTTAGTGGTTAGAATTTACTGTTGGTTATAAATTCTCTTCACCAACCTTAAACCCTAACGAATTTCAGGGCATGCGCGCATCAGTGGCCTGCATGGTCTCTGGCAGGCGCTCCCAGCTGTTCGTTTTAATTGCCCTTGAAAAATGCAAACAATGTTATTGCAACGTAATGGTTGGGTGACAGAACGACTGTCTCTGCCTCTCTTAAGGGCATAGTTATTATGCTTTTATTTGTGATTTAGGTAAGGATTAACCATTGGGGCTGTAACGCGACCTTATTGTTATTTTAATGGCAACCTAAATGCTAGTATAAGGTGCAATTTAAAACGCAGCAGTAATACTGTTCATGAGAAGTTGGCGGGTGTGGCTTGTTGTTATTTGATGGCAAATATAAATTTATATATTAAAACAACAGGTCGATTTGGTTTTATGGAGATTAAATGATTTTTGGTATAAAGGAAGGTAATCATTGATGGAAAGTAAACGATTGCATTAAAATAATGATTTTCCTGTTGTAAAGGAAAGTAATCACCTGCCGGAAAGTAAATGATTTGCATTAAATGATTCTTTATGATTTTCTTTTTATGTTATATAATGGTAAGTAAGCATTGGTTACGTTTAATGCTATTCTAACATAAAGGCAATTCCATGGGATTGATTCTTTATATCCCTACTTGTTCCAAATATGGTTCTATGGGATTGATTATTATTATTATATCCTTATATCTTTATATCTTTATATATTGTTCTATGGGATTGATTATTATTATTATATCCTTATATCCTTATATCTTCATATATTGTTCTTTGGGATTGATTATTATTATTATATCTTTATATCTTTATATATTGTTCTTTGAGATTGATTATTATTATTTTATATTGTTCCATGGGATTGATTCTTTATCATTATATATTTTAAATGTTGAATGGGATTGATTCTTTATATCCTTACTTCTCCACTATTTTTAGATGTATGCATGAGATGATATAAATTTTTAGGTTAAAGACAACAATTGTTTGATGGATGATTATACCTTTTAGTTGTGCGTAAGAATTTCCTCGTCCATTTATGGCACTAGAACAAAAGTGGGTATATATGTAGGTGTTGAGGGATTCATATAAGAGAGAGTGATAGTACTAAATACAATGTGTAAATGCTAAAATGTGTAAGAATTTACAAGGGATTGGATTATGTATTTTCTTATTCTTGCGCCATTAAATAAAGTTGACATATTGATTGTATAATTTGCTTAAATTATTCGCGCGCATACATAATTATCGTTGAATGATTGTTGATGGACCTTAGTCTTCTGCTCATTTGGAATGTAATGTAAGGAATGTTGTACTAGATGATAGCCCTCTTGTGTGCTTTAAATCATGATGTAATGAGAGTGCTTGAGGTAGACATTAGACATCTTGCGCGAAATAAATTATATTTGTAATGTATGTCGATCTAACACTTCTTACTTGTGCCACTAAAATTGCTAATGGATGATGGATTGATTTAGAGCTATATTATTACTACATGGTTAATTAACGTTAATGTATGATGGTTAATAGTAAGAAGTACTCTCACCCTTGGTGAATTGGAATGTGGTTGATAGAACGAATCTTAGTTATCATGGATGTTGGTTGCTTAGCATTTTTGGTATTGATGGTGTCGGGCGGGATGTAGACACCTCCATGTTCCTCAGAACAGTCGCCAGCCCTGAGACCTTAAATGGTTAAAATCGATGGGAACCTGGGCTTGAGCGTTGCTTTTGTGTCTTGGAGGTCCTAACCATTGCAGGGTAGGATGGAGGGGTAGTATGTTTACTTATTGTTGATTAATTTTGTGTAAAGAGTCATGTGTCGTATCAAAAGTCTTGGGCCCTTTAAAGGCAGGGTTTCCACTCTTGCGACACACTCTTTAAAGACATGGTTTCCACTCTTGCGACACCCCTGACGGAGATTACTAGTTTCTTCCTGAGCAGTCGGCCAGGAGCCTATCTGACCTTCTCTCTCTCCGAAGCAGAGAACTAAGATTAAATGCCCTGCTTTCCTGTGCAGAAATAGTAAGATCTACTACTATGGATTCTTCCCTCTGTGTTCGTACTGTGCATAACCCAGTATGTAGTTTAATGTTTGTGTTGTGCGCCTTGTGTCTCTGGTCATTTATTGCTTGCAATTACCCGTTGTATGCTCTCAGTCTTCTTGTGATGAACTTCGTGGTTGCGTCTTCTTGGTTGTCAGGTGGCAACGTAGCGTCAAGTATGTCTGTAACTTCTACACGCGCGCACACACCTTAAACACTAAAAAAATTTCATGTTAAAGAGTCGTTGTCGTAACGAGGAGGGTCGTTACAGGGGTTATAGGGGTCAAGTTATAGAGGCTAGTGATTATGAATTATAAGGGTATAAATATTATACAAATGATGGATTATATTAGGGTTTATAGATAATAGGTGTGATTGAGTTATAATACTTAGGTGTTAAAGGTTACAATGTTAGGAATTAGGTGCTATAAAGAGTTAGACATTATTGGAGTTATATTAGGGGTTATGGATGATAATGGTTATAAGAGTTAGTGATTATATGGTTAGGGGTTATAAAATATAGAGATTAAGTATTAGATGTTATAAGAGTTAAGGGTTAAAAGAATTAAAGGGGTTAGGTGTTATAAGGTTTAAGGGATACAAGAGTTAATATTTATTGGTGCTATGACATATATTTTAAGGGTGATAAGCGTTAAAGGGTTACTGGTGTTGAAGGTTATAAGGGCTATAATGTTTAAGTGATGATAAGGGTTAAGACTTATAAGGACTAGGGGTCATAATGTTTCTTTTCTTACATTAAGGTTCATTATGGTTGGGAGTGATAAAATTTAAATGGATAAGAGATTAGGGGTTAGTTGTGAGGGACTATAGTGGTTATGGGTGGTAGTGTTATGGAATAAGAGATTATAAAGGTTAAGGGTCATATCCAAATGGGTGAAAATTACACATGTATTAGGTGTTAGGGGTTACAGGTGTTATCAATTAAGGATTAAAGTGAGAAGTGATAGGTGTTTGGTGTTATGGATTTGTGGTCATAAGGGTTTAGGTTTATAGAGATTTAAGGTTATATTATGGGTTAATATGGGTTAGTGGTACAATGTTATAGGTAGTGGGGGTTATATATATGATCAATATGTTCTAAGCATTACTAATAATATGTGTTAATGTTGATAAGGTTTAAGAATTATATGAGTAAGAGTTAAAAGATTTATGGTTTATTGGCATTGGGTTTTAAGAGTTGGGAGATATGAGATTAAGAGTTACATGCTAGTAGTTAGGGGTTATATGGATTAGGTTTTGCAATGGTTAGGTGTTATAAGGGTTAGGGGTTAGGTAATTTAAGTATGAATTACTAGTTATGTGTGTTAAGGGTTTATAGGTTAGGGGTGATGATGGTTATAATAGACATGTGTTATATGGGGTTAGGGATGATACTAATAAAGGTTATAAGTTGAAGGGGATATCAATTATATTATATGTTATATAGGGTTTGGGGTTATAATTCTTATAAGCATTAGGGGTTATAATGATTAAGAAGATAAAGGGGTTATATGGATTGAAGATCGAAGATATAAGTGGTTATAAGGGTTATTGGCTATATTAGTTTAGATTTAAAATGGTTAGGGAAATATGGATTAGAGGTTATAGGGGTAAGGTTTAAGGGTGTTAAAGGTTATGAGCCTTATAGATTAGGGTTATAGGTGTTAGGGGTTTAGGGTTACAAGGTTTTGGAGTTATATTGCAGGTTATAACAATTTTCGGTTATGTGTTATAAGGGTTAAGTGTGAACGGTTATAGTGGTAATTATAATTTTTAGGTGTTATAACTTCATTAGTATTAGAGTTTACGAGTTTTAATTTCTAAATATTAAGGGTATACAATGTAGGAAGAAATGGTTTATATAAATTATGTATATTGTGATGGTTAGCGGTCATGGAGATTAATGGTTAGTATAAGTAACATAGATTAATGGTTTCATGTTATATGGATTAAGGTAAATATAGTTCTTCATTTTTGCATTGGAAGTTATAGGGATGAGAAGTTGGAAGTTAAGTGTTACTGGGATTAAAGATTATGGGTTGTGTGTGTTTGTGGTTGAAGATTAGGTGTTATAGTGTTTAGGGGTTCTAACATTTATAAGGTGTAGTTGTTCTATTATGGAGACACAATGGGTGATGATTGTGACTTAGGGGTTATAAGAGTTATTTAAGTGAGATTATATTAAACATTACGAAAGAGATGAGTTCTATGGTTTTGTGGTTAGGGTCATAGTGGATAAGGGTTATATATGTTATAGAAGTTAGGGGTTAATGATTTTATATGTTCTAAGCATTAATGGTAATACGAGTTAATGCTTATAAGGTTTAAGAATTATATGGGTACGATTTATAAGTGTTAGGGTCTATTGGCATTGGGGGTTATGTGTAAGAGGTTATTAGTGTTAGGGTTTAGGAGTTAGGAGATATATTATTAAGGGTTATATGGATTAGGGTTTGCAATGGTTAAGTGTTATAAGGGTTAGGGGTTAGGTGATTTAAGTATTATGGTTAAGGGCTACATGTTAATAGTGATATGTGTTAAGTATTTTAGGTGTTATATGCATTATGGATTTTATTATTAACTATAAGGGTTAGAAATTAGAGTTTATTGGGTATATGTCTTAGGGTATAAATGGGCTAGGGGTTATATGGTTTCTAAAGGTTAGGGGTTATATAGATATTTTTGGCTATATGGGTAATATATGTGGTGATTAAATTAATTTAGTTTATGGACATAGTTAGGATTATAGTAATTATTTAAGGGTGGTGAAGGGTTTAACAAGCTGGGGAGTATATGCATTTAGGTTTAAGAATGATAAATGTTAAAAAAATTGTCATTATAGCGGTTATATAGGTTTGGGGTGTAAGTGTTATATGTGTTATAGGAGATAAATAATATAAGGTTTATAGTGGAAACATATAAGAGGTAATGGGTTATAAGGGTTAGAGAATATATAATTTAAATTGAATATTTAAGGGTTAAAAAGCTTTAGAGTTAAAGGGATTGTAGGTTAAATGAATTATATAAGATATGTGTTGGTGATGGGGTTTATAGAGGTTAGTAGTTATAGGCGTTAGGGGTTATGGTTACAAGTGTTATAATTAATACTGCTTATAATGACTATGGGTTGTGGAGTTAAGGGTGGTAATCATTATTCAGGTTAAGGATTGTAGGGAATACAAGATATATATGAGGATATATAAGATACATTTGATCTCAGTTATAAGTCTTATATTTAATAAGTAGTCAAGGGTTATGAGGTTTTATAGGAAGAATTTGTAGGTGCTAATTATGGATATGGATATATGTGTTAAGTGTTAATGGTCACACACAAGTATTTAGGGGTCATAGGGATAAGTATAAGGGGTTAAAATATATAGATGTTTTAGAGATTTTGGATTGAGGGATTAAAATAATTGGGAATTAAATTTAATAATAAAGGTGATGTGTTATGGGTTATAAGTATTATAAATACTATAGGTTAAATTTCTATGGTTGACATGGGTTATGTTTTATATGATTATGGGGGATAATAGTTAAATGACTTATAAGATGTTAGGAACCAAATATCAATATAGCATAGAAAAACCTCAGAATAAGTACTAAACGCCTTGAAAAAGAGATAATTTCAAATAATAAGCCTCTTCGAGGGGGCAACCTCCTTTTACCCCACATAAATGTTCAAGTACAAGATGATTCCAAATGAAAATGTATCCTTGGTATATATAGGAGACTAGGAGGTATAATTACGACTAATGGAATAAAGCCGACATAAATAAAATAACATTACTAATGTAATATGCCCCAATTAAGGGGTAATGAGCCAATATTACGGCTTAACATGCCCCTCCCCTTGAGACAAGTGTTGTCCGCAACGCTTGAGTAACTCTGGATGCTTCTGTATAAAAGACTCATCTTCCCAAGTGGAATCTTCAGCCGGTAGTTTCCTCCATTTAATGAGATACTCTAAAATGGATCTATTCCTCAACTGGCGAATTCTTGTGTCAATGATGGCTTCAGGCCACCTTAAATGCATTCTCCAATGATTTGGGTTCCCAAAGGCGAGCCTCATGTTGAATGTTATCCTTTAAAGTTCCTATGAATACATCAATCAAGTGCTCATCTGGAGTATCTGTTACCTTTATATTCAATCTTTGGAAGTTCTCAATGTGCTCGGTAACTGAACCCTTTTTCTTGAGATTTATCAATTGGCTAAAGAAGGTATTGCTCCTTGTATCCTCATAGTGTGCTATCATTTCTTCCGTGAAAACTGTCCAAGTGACGAGTGATTTACGAGAACAAAGCCATCAATACCATACAAATTGATTGGGTTCTAAATATAAAGAAGCAATTCGTACCTTTTGTGTATGTGGCACATTATGTAGATCAAAGAATTGCTCCATCTGAAGTATCCATGTGATTGGGTCCTTGCCATCAAACTTCCTCATATCGATCTTAGGAACGTGGCTGGTCTTCAACCCAAAGTTGGAGTTTCTCCATTCTTGATTCACCTTCCTTGTGTCCTCATCATGAATTTCATGGGATGCATTTTCACTTTCAGGTGTCTTCTCTATTACGAAATTTTTCAATACTTTCGTGATCTCCTCTTTTAAACCATCCATCTTTGCCTCCAATTTAGCTTCTATATCTTGTAGTTCATCTTTTGTTACTATCTTCTTTTGTAAATCATTTATGTCCCTACGCATTTCTTCACCTTCATCAAGAGTCCAAGTAGGATTGTCTGGAGGCTTATTTGGTGTAGAAGTTCCCTTTTTGGGTGGCATGTTGGCCAAGTATCACTTTTGAACCTTGATTTTGAGGTGGTTCTGCTAAACAATATTTATTCTGTTGTATCTCCCAAGTTTCGACCCTTCTGGGTATGAAACTTTCTTTTATGTAGTTCTCTTATATTTCTTCTCTGCAATGCCACAGGTCTGATCAAAATTGGATGTGCCAAGTGGAATTTACAGTAACTTCCCCACAACTTGATGATTTTTGGTCTTTCCAGGAGATCTCACTTGTATAACGTGCCCCGCACACAATAATTGATATACAATTCTGAAACTTGTACCAGAAATACTACAGATTGTTCACTATCCAATGAAACCAGTCCCACTCAATTTGGATACTCTAGGAAGAAGTTATGATTGTTTTACCTGGAACACCTTCTTAAGACTAGTCAATAGGACTAGTCAGATACCCTATCTTCCACAGGGTGTATATACAAATTTAATATGACCCAGAATCTTAAATTTTTACCACAGATACCTTAGTAATTTATGTGAATAACTTTCAGAGTTCAGGGTCTGAAATGTTACAGAATTTTTTTTATAGCAAAAATTCCGCAATGGCTCAGTTCAGGATGATTCCAGAACCCTATCTTGCACAGGTTGTATATCTGAAGTTATAAGGCCTCGGGAGCTGAAATTTTAACCCAACGTACCTTGAGTCATATACTAAATATCCTCCAAGTTGTTCCTTCTGAAACGTTGTAGAAAAAAAGTTATAGTGAAAATTTCAAGGTGTCTCAGATGTAGCAGTGAAACCCCAAGACCTTGAGCTCTGATACCATATGTTAGGAACCAAATATCAATATAGCATAGAAAACCTCAGAATAAGTACTAAACGCCTTGAAAAAAAGATAATTTTAGATAATAAACCTCTTCGAGGGGGCAACTTCCTTTTACCCCACATAAATGTTCAAGTACAAGATGATTCCAAATGAAAATGTGTCCTTGGTATATATAGGAGACTAAGAAGTATAATTACAACTAATGGAATAAAGACGACATAAATAAAATAACATTACTAATGTAATATACCCCAATTAAGGGGTAATGATCCAATATGATGGCTTAACATAAGGTTTATAATTGTTTACAATTTGGTGATATAGGTGTAATGGGTTATATGGGTGAGGGGTTAGGGTTAGAAGTTATAGGTACAAGGCATTAGTGTTTTAGGGTTAAAGGTTATATGCATTCAGGGTTATAAGGGTGAGGAAAAAGGGTTTACATTAGTAGGGTAAAGAGAGTTTCGATTTATGGCTTAAGGGTTATAGTTATATGTAGAGCCTCCTCCCTTATATTAAGGGTTCAAAGTTTTAACAATAATTTGTTATCTAAATTATGTTTGTAGATTCATCAAGTAAATATAATATCACATTTCTAGTTCTAATTTATAGTTTAAATGTAACATATAAACAATTAAATCTCAGGTTATAAGTATGCATTTTTAACTTTTATTTTCATAAAAACAACAATAAGTAAAATCAATGAAATACATGTTGAAGAGAAGTTTTCCCTTTTCAGTTTGCCCCTTCCTCTTCCTCCTAATCACGTGTCTTGATAACTGGCCTGAAACTGAATCCTCCTAACCGAATAGGAACAAAGCCTCTCTGGCTCCCTAGCTCCAGTAAATCAAATTTACTGGTCCCCGAGCCCGAAATTCCAACAACTCCAGTCGACTAGTAAAAACCCATAAAGAAATTTTGCATCCTTTCTCCCCTTCCTGATTTCTCCTTTTTCCCTCCAAATACAATCCTCTCTCCCTCTCCAAGTCCAATGCCTTCTTCCTTATCCTCCTCTCTCGAATCCTTCCCCCGATTAATTTCCCATTTGCCTTATCTTTTGTCATTAATTCTTTACCTACCTTTAATACATTAAAATAATCCCCTCCCCTTTTATTTTTGTTACATTACTTAGTTCAAATAATAAATAAATAAAATGATAAAATATAATTATTTTGATAGTTAATTTATTTAGATAGATTGATGATTAAATAAATTTACTTTTAGTATATTAATGATTTAGTTTACCTTAATTAATTATGATCATTAATTAATCTAATTGGGATGTTACATTATAAGTGTTAATGGTTATGAGTTATAAGGGTTAATGGTTATAATGTTTATAACTTATATGGGTAATACAGTTTAAGGGTTACCATGGTTATAGAATTTAAGGTAATGACTTATAGAGTTGGACATATGTGTGTTATAAGAGTAAATAGGTTGAATGTGTTATATACCTTAATAATTAAGGCTTATAAGTGTTGGGGGTAATGGGTTATAGGGGTTACCTGTTATTAACTATAAAGTATAAAATTTATAGAAATTTTGAATTATATTAGGGCCTATATGGGTTAATAGGCATTAAGAGTGACCAGGGTTATAAATTAGGAGCTATAAAGAGTTAGACATTATAAGAGTTATATTAGAGGTTATGTATGATAATGGTTACACTACATAGTGATTATATGGTTATGGGTGATAGAATTTAGAGGTAAGGTATTAGATGTTATAAAGAGTTAGACATTATAAGAGTTATATTAGAGGTTATATATGATAATGATTACAATACATAGTGATTACATGGTTATGGGTGATAGAATTTAGAGGTAAAGTATTAGATGTTATAGGAGATAATGGTTAAATAAAGTAAAGGGGTTAGGTGTTATAGGGATTAAGGGATATGTGTTATGTCATATATAAGATGGGTGTTATAAGTTAAGGGTTATGGGTCTTATTGTTTGCAAGGGCCATATAGTTTAAGAGATGATAAGTGTTAGGAATTATAGGCATTAGGGGTTATAATGTTTATTTCTTATATTAAGGTCCATTGTTGTTGATGATGATAAAATATATATGTATTAGAGATTAGGTGTTAGGTGTAAATAATATATTATAGAGGTTAATGGTAATGTGTCAAATGGGGTTATGGATGTGTGGTTTAGGATTATAGGGGTTAGTGATAATATTAGGAGTTAGAATGTTGACTATTATATGGGTCAATTATTAGGGTTTATAATGGTTATATGCTAGGGTTTTAAAGATTAGGGGATATTAATCGAGGTGTAAGGTAGGGGATATATGGTTTATAATATTCAGGTGTTATAGGGGTAAGGGGTTTTAAGATTTAGTGTCTATGAGTTATAGGGGCTTAGGCCTATATGAGTATATGTGATATGGGTTATGTTTTATGCTTATAAGGGTTAAGGTCCTAGAGTTTATAGGTACTTTGGGTCAGGTTGTAGAGGAGTTATAAGGTTTAGGTGTGAGGAATTATATTAGTTATAATGGTTCATGGTTATAGTAGTCAAAGATTACATGGGTATAGTAGTCAGAGATTATAAGGGTGTTTAGTTTAGAAGTTAAGCATTACATAAATAAGGGTTAATGGGTGAGGGTTATATGGGTTAGTGATAATGGTTTATAGAGATTATATGATCTAGGGATTATGTGTTAGTGATACTGGTTGTATAGTTATATGTTAGTGTTAAATGTGTATGGTTGTTATGTGTTAAGGGTTATATGGGTTAGTGATAATGGATTATATGTTAAGGTTTAAGCTATTATTAAGTTTCTTTTAAACTTACTAGATAACCATATCATAGATAGGATCACTGAGAGAAACACAAACACAATCACAAGATACATAACATTTATCATGGGAAACCCTCATGGGGAAGAAAACCCAGCAAAAACTTTCTTAATATAGATAGTCAATACAATGCCAAGAAAATAAACCAAACACTAGAGAATATCCTCCATTAAGCAATGCAACTCTCTCTCTTCCTTCTTACGACAACTGATAATTGCAACTTCCTTCAATACTTGCGCACTAGATGAGTAAGTTGAGTGAGTGAACAAATGAGGCGTTGCCTTCCTTTATTTATACAAACTAGCAGCTTTGAAAAGGTGTCTATTCGTTGGGCAGGGTCGACTTGTCTTTCTGAGTGGTTAGAACCACTTTAATTTGCCTGGGGCTGACTTCTTAATTTGCAAATTACAATTAGGGTTTAGCTAATCTGCAAAAGGGGATTTGATCAATTACAATGCCCGACATGATAAATCCACAAAAGGGGATTGATCTAATGAATAATAAATACAATACTCTTTGTAGTTACAATATTTCAACACTCCCCTTTAACAAAAAGGGTATTCTACAACATCATCAGGAGAGAGAGAGGGTAGCAACAACAACAACATCTGGAACATTGATTGGCATATCTATAAATCATCAAAAGTTTTTTGCATCATCAATATCATCATTCACAACTGAGAGATGGAATGGCATCAACATGGATTAGTATAACACTAATACATCATCATCAATAACAACAACATCACAATGTAAGGCCTGTCCATAGAGAGCATTACCAAACATAAATTTAAATATAGAAATGCTATAATAATTTCTTTTCTGTTCTCTATTCAACATAATAACAATTCATTGTTCAACATAATTTAAAAATGAGCAACATGATAATGAATAACATATTCAACATAATAAAAGAAATGAACAACATAACCATAATGAACACAGTATAATAATGATAATAAATACCTTAAACTGATGTTGTTCTCCAACTCTGCCCAAGTTGAAGCTTTGCCCAAAACTGATTAACCTTTCAGCCAGCTAGGAACAACCTATCCAACCCCCTAGCCCCAGGATTCCTTATGGTTTCCTGGCCCCCAAGCCCAAAATTCCCAGCAACATGTGCTCTTCGTGAAGCTCCTCAAGCAAGCTGCAAGTAAGACCAGTAATACATATGCAGTCCAAAACTATTCCTCCCTTCCTCCTCTTCAAAACTGTTTTTCCCTCTCACTTCACCCTCTCCCCTAAATTAAAATATCTTGACCCCAAAAAGAGCTCCCCCTTCCTGAGTCCTCCCCCTTGCCTTATCCCCTTTCTCCTCCCTTATCCAACCACCTTATCTCCCCCTCCATAAATGGGTCCATATACCAATACAATTGTATTATTAACTAAGTCTTCATAATTAATAAAAAAAGAAATAAAATCTATGTTAATAGTTTATTAATCTAATACTTATTAAACTAATATTTATTAAATGATTAATTAAGGTTGTTACATACACCCACCCTTCAAGAAACTTCGTCCCGAAGTTAAAGTAATTTATAATACAAGGGGAATGACACATGGTTCACACATTCATATCCAATAAACAACATTTCCAGTAAGTAAGCCAAATATAACTCATACATACTAGTGTACATGTGCAAGAAATGCATGTGTAGCTAGCACATACAAGTCTCGTGCATGTACTAATGACAATAACTATCACCTCTATAGTAATGCTTGTATGCATCCAATCCAATCAACAAGACGATTCATTTTATAAAAGATAATAAACCAATTAAATGTTTGCGAAATCCTTTAATTACAATAATCTAGCTCAACAACGTTTCTTCAGACAATTGTAGTTTTGTTAAGTAATTATGAATATACATATATACATATTTTCTTTTCAGAAGGAAAATAATAAATTCCACCATAAGACAAATCTCCATACACTCTCAACTATTTCTATTCATCCTTCCTCCCTAACTTACTTCCATCTTCCATTCATACCCTTCCTCTATTGGACTATCTTGGAGCGTCAACTATATTGACCTAACTCCAAATAGAATCCATAAGCGGAAGTGTCACTATCTTGACAAAGCTTCCCCAACAGACAACTGACAGTCATCATCACATGTCTAGGGGAGCGTGAGCTAACACTGTCCTCCCATGACTCCAGGTTTCAGAGGATACACAGTGGGAAATGCATCCACCCCTCCTAATAGGACTAGGGTCCACACCCTACAATGGAATATACAGTGGCACCGTGTTGCTGAGAATTTTTTCATCGTTTATTCAGTTTTGTTTTTTTGGGCAGTCTCACCACCTAAAAACTTGCACTGGTCCATATATCATAACAGTGCATTTGTACCAATATAATTTCACATACAAAGATTCATACCATATTGTTTCTCGGTCGGTGGTCATGAAATCCACTTTTATTACCATTATCCCTTGGCTATTTCATAGCCCATTGACCTGCAAATTAGTCTATAACACAAACTCATACATATCTATGCATTATTATCATGTAATTGCATACAACCATAATCTCAATTCGATATCCACGTACCAACAACTTTAATATCAAAGTTTTCAAGTTAGAAATAGATCTCATAATATCCCCATAATTCAATTGACGTTACTCGTCCATAGAATTTTCATTTACATAATAGATCACATCATATCCATCATCATTCAAATAACATTTAAACATTCATAGAATTTACATTCTCATAATAGATCGCATCATATCCATCGTCATTCAAATAACATTTAAACATTCATAGAATTTACATTCACATAATAGATCGCATCATATCCATCATCATTCAAATAACATTTAAACATTCATAAAGGTTCCTACGTCTTAAGAGTTCAAGTGTATCATTAATAGTTTCACTGTGAATATAAAATAAAGGTGATTAGGCTTAAGGTAATCCTAGTTGTCTAAGTCAAAAGGTGGTGTTACATACACCCAACCTTCGAGAAACATATTCTCGAGGTGGTAAAAGAAAGTGAGGGATAATCTTGTCGTAATGTCTCGTCATCCTCCCAAGTAGCAGATCATGGACTATACTTGTCCCACTGGACCTTAACTTGGTCTACCAGATGGTTCTTGAGCTGTCGGACTCTACGGTCTAATATGTGTAATGGTTCTACTGTGAGGGTTCCCACGTCCGATACCTGCAATTCCTTCCAATTTAGTTTATGTGATTCATCAACAACATAATGTCGTAGAACAGATACATGAAAAACATTATGAGTTTTATGCAAGTGGGGTGGCAGTACGAGACGATAGGCAATGGGTCCAATTTTCTCTTGTATTTTGAACGGTCCTATAAATCGAGGTGACAACTTTGTCCCCTTCCTGAACCGAATGGTACTCTTATTAGGCATGATACGAATGAAAACCTGATCTCCCACTTTATAACTTCGGTCAATCCTGTGTGCATCAACATAACTTTTCTGTCTATCATGTGCTTCCTTTAGTCTCTGCCTAATCTGAATCACCTGTTCCTCCATCTCTTGAATAAATTCTGGCCCAACTGTCACTCGATCTTCTAATATTTCCCAATTCAACGGTGTTCTGCATGGCCTTCCATATAGAGCTTCGTAGGGTGGCATTCCGATGGAGCTATGAAAATTGTTATTGTAGGCAAACTCTACCAAAGGTAGGTACTTCTCCCAATGGGTTTGATTATCCATGACATACATCCTAAGCATGTATTCCATGACTTGGTTTACTCTCTCAGTTTTCCCATCTGTTTTCGGATGATAAGTTGTGCTTAAGTTCAACTGCGTCCCCAACGTTGACTGCAAACTTATCCAAAACCTAGAAGTGAATCTGGAGTCCCTATCTGAAATGATCTTCTTGGGTATCCTGTGCAAACGGATGACCTCACTTACAAACACGCGTTGCACATCAGTGACATCGTAAGTGTCTCTAACCAGAATAAAATGAGGGCTCTTGGTTAACTCATCAACTATCACAAGAATGGTGTTGTGTCTATGATATGTGAGCGGCAACCCCCCAACAAAATCCATATAAATGACTTCTCACTTGGACATAGGAACATCATGTGGTTGTAGGATCCCTACTGGATGATGGTGGTCAGCTTTCACTTGTTGACACTCTAGGCACTTGGCGACGAAATGGACTACATCGTGCTTCATGCCTACCCAGAGGAAAAGATTCCTCATGTATGCGTACATTTTCTTCACACTCGAATGCGCACAATAAAGTGCTCTATGGGCTTCCTTCAGTATGAAGCTTTGAATATCCCCACCTTCGGGGATGTACATCCTCCCTTGGTATCTTAATAGCCCATTTGCTTCCAGGCTATATCCTTCATACTTTGGATCTAATTGCCTCCCATTATAGAGGTTTGAAGTAACCTTTAAATACCAACTATCTCCAAGGAGTTTCATCAACACACGTTCCCTCAAATTGACTTTTAAAGGTACCAAGGAGAAGACACGTGGTCTCCTACTCAAGGCATCCACGACCACATTTTCCTTTCCCTTGATGTATGAAATACCAAAATCATACTCACTCATAAACTTACTCCATCGCCTCTGCCTGGCATTAAGATCCCTTTGAGTGAATAGATGTTTTAAACTTTCATGGTCCATTTTGAGCTCAAAGTTTCGCCCCACTAGATAGTGCCTCCAAAGTTTCAGAGCTAGCATTACAACTGCCAACTCTAAATCATGAGTAGAGTAAAGCTCCTCGTGTTGCTTCAACTTCCTTGATGCATACGCTATCACTCATCCATCTTGCATTATCCCGACCCCCAACCCTTGCTTCGAGGCATTCGTGCAGAGTGTGAAGTCCTTTTCCATATACAACACTCGTAGAATTGGTGCACTAGTTAATAACCTCTTAAGCTCAATGAATGCACTATCAAATTCTTCTGTCCATTCATACCTAACCCCCTTTCGTTGTAAAGTGGTGATGGGTTTCGCTATTTTAGAGAACCCTTCCACAAATCTCTGATAATAATCCGCTAGGCCCATGAAGTTTTTTACCCCATGAACATTTTTCGGCACTGTCCATTCCATAATGGCCTTTACCTTTTTTGGGTCCACAGAGATTCCTCCACCGGAAATGATATGACTTAAATAGTGAATTTCTTTCTGGAATAAGGAACACTTCAACAACTTCCCATACAATTTGTTCTCTCTAAGGTAGGACAACACCACTCGCAAGTGTTCCTCATGTTCTCTTTTTTCCTTGGAATAGATGAGGATATCATCTAGAAAGACTTGTACAAAACGGTTTAAGTACTTCCAGAATACACTGTTCATGAGGCTCATGAATATTGTTGGTGCATTGGTCAATCCGAAAGGTACTACAACGAACTTGTAATGACCAAACCGAGTTCGAAAGGCAGTTTTAGGAATATCTCCTTCCTTAATCCTTAACTGGTGATACCCTGATCACAAATCAATTTTTAAGAATACCATTGCTCCTTTCATCTGATCAAAGAGATCATATATCCATGGCATTGGGTACCTATTTTTCACTGTAGCATGATTCAAGTCCCTGTAATCTATACACAGTTGTAAGGAACCATCCTTCTTCTTCACAAAAATTAATAGTGCACCCGAAGGTGAGACACTGGACCTTATTATCCCTAAGTCGAGTAGCTCTTTCAACTGCATCTGCAACTCACAAAGGTCTGGCGCTGTCATCCTATACGGAGTCTTGGAAACTGGTTCTGCACCAGGTTTTAGCTCAATAGTAAAATCAAGCTCTCTCTCAGGAGGTAACCCTGGCAACTCGTTCGGAAAAACATCCCTAAATTCTGACAATATTGGGTATTGATCCAATGAGGGTCCTTTCCTTTCATTTGTTGCTTCCACTACATATAGTCGACACCCTTTCCTCATGCACCGCTTAACCTTCATAGTTGAGATAAATCATAGAGACACCTTTCTCCGTACACCGTGGATCTCTACTGGCCTTCCTTTATCGTCAACACAAAGCACCCTTTTTGAGAAACAATCTACCATAGCTCGATGGGCTTCTAACCGATCCATTCCAATGATTAGGTCATACGTCCCAAGATCAATGACATATACCTTCAACCTGGTAGTACACACCCCCAGGTCTACTAGACAATTATCAATGCTAGGTCCTACCGCTTGTTTTTGCCCCGAAGCCATATCGTCTTGTTTAAAGTCATCATGCTTGTAGGCTGCCAACCCACTCTTTTCTAATGCAGATGGTGAAATGAAACTATCTGTAGCACCATAATCAAATAAAATTTTAACATTAATATGATTTAGCATACCTGACGACTCCACCACCGTGGATTGATGTTCTGCCTGGGGATTATTAACTGCTACATAAATCTGGTGGTTGCCACCTGCTCTTCCCATCGGGGCCTTTCCTTCATTATGCACAAATCCTGCTTGCAACTCTAGGCATTCACGCTGGTAATGGGGTATTCCACATCTCCAACATGTAACACGAGATGGAACCTACGCACTACTCTGTGACGGTATTTGAAATGAGTTCCTTCCCCTGGAACCCCTGCCCCTACTAGCTTCTCCCTGAGAAAGTCGTGGGCCTTCCTACGTCGTTGGTGATGAGTGAGATGTTTCACTCGTTTCCATCGAAATACCTGTGGCAACTGTCCTTGGTGCGACTCTATTACCATAAGGAGGTGGCCTAGAGCTCCCTCCTATGGAGAAGGTCCTAGGGGCCTTCCCCATGAATCCAAGATGATGTGGAAAGGTCGATCTCATACCTCTGTTTAAGTTCATGTGTTCCTCAACATAACGTGCATTTTCAATTGCTTTTGCTCCTGAAGACGGTTTCCACATCCGTACCATGGCCCTTATCTTAGGGTTTAACACATAAACAAAGCGTTCTGCTTGTCGTTCATCATTATCCATGTACGAAACATATTTTACCAATTCCATGAACCTAATCTTGTACTCTTCCACGGTCCCGTTTCCCTGTACTAGAGCATGAAATTTTCCCACCTGTTGTTCCTCGTAGTAAGCTGGTAGATATTTCCTTCAGAACCTTTCTTCAAAAAGTTTCCAAGGTGCAACTGCCTCTCTAGGTTGCCCCACCAGTTCAAGGCACTGTCCCTTAATTGAAAGATTGCTATTTTCGCCTTTGATGTGGAAGAATAGTCTCTTAAGGAGAAACACCATGTCATTCCTTCCAACCATGCCTCTGCATGTTCACTGGCACGACCCTCGGAAAACTCTGGAAGTTTGATCTTTTGCAGTTATCTAGTGATGTCCTCGGGTGGAGGCCCTCCCCCTGAATCCCTCGACGCTTCAGAGTTACCCTCTCCAGATGGTGGGGGCTCCACTTTGATTCATGTTGGATGACGCCCCTTTAAATTCTCATTTATGGCCTCCAAAGAGCGCAGAATGAGAGCTAATTCAGGCGATGGTGGTGGCAGCGTTGGCGGTCCTTGCAATGATGCCCCTCTGCCTCGATTTCCTTGAGTCCTAACCATCCTGTATAATTGAATATGCATTAAACCAAATGTTTGTCAGAGAATAGTCTAAGGCAATTCACATTCGCGCAACTTATACTTGAAAACATAAGGTTAGGCGTAAGTTTTTTTTCTTACTTGTCTATAAACAGACGTTACTCTCTTTAGGGTAAGTGGCTAGGTCAGGGTTAAAACATCTAAGCTCAATGTCTTTGCCTAAGAAAACTACTAACTCTCTCGCCTTGGTAGCTACGCTAGCACTGTACCACACTCACCAATTTCTCTAACTTACCTTCTTAGCGCGCATGAAGCCCCCTCCCCCTTATCTGGGTTTAAGTCCTTAAAATAAAAATCGTTTAAAACTAATTAATGTGATTTTCAACCTAATGTTGATTAATTATTAAAAACTAATAATCTAGACTAAACTTTAACCTAAGTTTCAATCGCCTTAATCAACACATTCAATTTAATCCAGAAAATTAATATTATTATTAGTATCGTAATTAAGTACTTAATTAATCACTAATTCAATTAATCATTCCAATTGATTAATCACTTTTAATTAATCACATTAATTAGTTTTAAATTTAAAACATAAATTTAAATATAATTTAAAACATAAATTTAAATATAATTTAAAACATAAATTTAAACATGAATAAATTTAAAACATTAATTTCATGCTCTAGTATATATATATTTTTTTGTTTTATTATTAACTAATTAAAATTTAAACTATTAAAACTTAAACCTATATAAAAAATAAAAAATTAAAGTCGACCAGTGGGTCCTCGCATGAGGCCCACGTGCCCCTCTCCCCTGTTCTCAATTCTCAACCCTAATCTATTCTCACTCTTATCATTCCTCACATCATTCTACACTTCAAACCCTACCCTCACTCGACCCCTTTTCATTTTCATTTTTTTTTTGTCATTTGCTCAGTAGAGGTGAAGGATGAGGTCGGCCATGGTCGTTCCCTCTACTCGGCCAATCCTGGTGCCTACGAGCTCAAGGACTGGGGGCTACGAGCCTGACCCTGGTGCCTACGATCTCAAGGACTGGAGGCTACGAGCCCGACCCTTGTGCCTACGAGCTCAAGGGGGTTCTCATCAGTTCAGTGGGTTGCTCAAGGAAAAGCCAGAAGGCAGTGTATTATGGTCTGTTTTTTTTTTTTTTTTTCATGTTTGGAGTGCAAGTAATGAAGGCGTATTGGCTGTGTGGGCTTGGTCGCGCAGTCCTTTAGCTGTGTGGTCTTGGAAGCACAGTGCTAACACACTGCCCCTCGTGGCTCCTTTTTCTTGGCTTTGGTGCTTGGTAGCTTAGGCCTGTGGGCTCTTCCCTTGATGCGCTTGACCAATAGGTCGTGATTTCGAGTCCCATGAGCACAAAAACGTGGTAGGTTGGTGAAAGATCTCTCGCCAAATCGTTGGCTTGGTGGTGGTCGTGGGTTCAAAACCCATGTCCACACACATAGTGCGTTGTTGGTTTGGACCATTCTGAAAGCTTGGCGCTTAGAAATGGGTCATGTGTTCAAATCCCATGAGCTCTTTTGCGTTGGGCTCCGTGTATGGTTTATGTGTTGGTTGTCGCTGGATTTTAAAATTCGGTGGGGATTTGAGCATAGAACTTATGCCCATCATGGGCTCCTCCTTCATGGTGCTTGGGAAAAACTACGACGCTTAATCTAGGGCCTTTGGTGTTGTATTCCTGTAAAATGGTGGTGCCTAGGTGAGACTGATTTCAGCTTGGGTGCTAGCTTGATTGTTAGGGCATTGTGCACAGAGTGGTGCCTCTTGTGAGCACCTCCATCCTCGTTGTAGTATTATGGTGTTGGACCATTCCTCAAGCTGTAGGCTTGACATGTAGTGGTTGGTCGTGGATTGGCGCATTGTCGTTCGGACCTTTCCCAAAGCTATAGCTCCTACAACAGGTCACAGGGTCGAGACCCACAAGTCTCACGGTGGGCACGTTGTTGTTGGACCATTACTCAAGGCGTTTTCTTGGTTGTTGGTACGTGGGTTCAAAACCCATCTCCACAAACTTTTATACCTCCTCCATGGGCTCTCCCTTGATGCTCTATGTGTGGACGTGGGCTTTGCACTTAGCCATAGGGAAAGCTTAAGGTTGATATTTTAGTGTATGCGCTTAGTTAAGGTTTGGAGAGTAGCATTTTTCTTTTTGTGTGTGCAGGTACAAAACGCGTAGTGCCAGAGCTTTCTCCCCCGTGGGTTCCTCCTCCATAGTGCTTGGAACTTAGGCGCTCGGTCTCTGCTGACTTGTGTTATGTTGCAGGTGTTTGGCTCAGTGCTTTGATTGGATATTGTGCCCATGAGGTAATCAACCCAATATTTTTTTTCTTCATTTCTTTGTTGTTCATTTTTACTTTTCTTCTATATTTTTCCAATGGCCTCACTTTCATCACCTCGATCCGGCCGTGGAATTTGTGGTGCATGGAGAGAAGATGGTAACTGTAAAGAAAATTAGTGGCGAAGTTATCCCATTGATTCTCTTCAATGGAAGTATGTGGAAAAATGAAGAAGAAATAAATAAATTCGAGTGGAAGTTGTTGTAGAGTTGCAACAATTGTAAAAAAATAAAGTGCGGCCTCATATATAGGTTAAAGCCCATTTCCTTTGGCTTTCTATTATGGAGTTCATCATTGCACAAAAATTGACCAATGGTAAGAAGGAGACATGCTCCCTTCTCTACCCACGGTTAGGGTTTGCAGTTATTTATTTATTTTTCATTTTTTTTTTTAAATACATTCTTTAAAATTGCTTTTATCACTAGCATACACTATAATACCCAATTTATTTAGGAAAGTAAGTAATAATAAAATAAATTATATATATATATATATATATATATATAAACATTTTTTTTTCTGGGTTATTTTTGGTTGTTGAAGGGATGTAGGTTACTTTTTTTTTTGTTAAAGGGGTTTCAAGGTTGCATGCCCAGGTTTTCATGGTTGTTTTTTCATGATGCTTTAAGGATCATAAAGCATAGCATTTAGCCTAGCAGGCCTAGGCCCCAGTTTTTAAACTGAAGCTCTGATACCATGTGTAAGGCCTGTCCATACAGAGCCTTACCAAACATAAATTTAAATATATAAATGCTATAATAATTTCTTTTATGTTCTCTATTCAGCATAATAACAATTCATTGTTCAACAGAATTTAAAAATGAGCAGCATGATAATGAATAACATATTCAGCATAATAAAAGAAATGAACAACATAACCATAATGAACACAATATAATAATGATAATAAATACCTCAAACTGATGTTGTTCTCCAACTCTACCCACCAACTCTGCCCAAGCTGAAGCTCTGTCCAAAATTGATTAACCTTCCAGCCAGCTAGGAACAACCTATCTGGCTCCCTAGCCCCAGGATTCCTTACGATTTCCTGGCCCCCGAGCCCAAAATTCCCAGCAACAGGTGGCCCCTGTGAAAGTCCTCAAGCAAGCCTCTCAAGCAAGCTTCAAGTAAGACCAATAATACAGATGCAGTCCAAAACTGTTCCTCCCTTCCTCCTCTTCAAAACTGTTTTTCCCTCTCACTTCTCCCTCTCCCCTAAATTAAAATATCTTGACCCCAAAAAGAGCTCCCCCTTCCCGAGTCCTCCCCCTTGCCTTATCCCCTTTCTCTTCCCTTATCCAACCACCTTATCCCCCCCATTAAACCTCAACCACCTTATCCCCCCATTAAGTCTCAACCACCTTAACCCCCCCTCCATAAATGGGTCCATCTACCAATACAATTGTATTATTAACTAAGTCTTCATAATTAATAAAAAAAAGAAATAAAATCTATTTTAATAGTTTATTAAAATAATATTTATTAATCTAATACTTATTAAACTAATATTTATTAAATGATTAATTAAGGTTGCTACACACAACACAAAGGCTGGAGCATCATCAACATCAACACTAGGCTGGAAATCTTCAACACGAAGTTGGCATCACATCACAAGGCTAACAACACAACAACAACACTAAGCTGGAAATATTCAACACTAGGCGTGTATCACAGCACGAGGCTGGCATCACAACAACATCAACATGAAGCTGAAAATCTTCAGCACTAGGATGGCATCACAACACGAGGTTGGCATCACAACAACATCAACACGAAGCTAGAAATCTTCAGCACTAGGGTGGCATCACAGCACGAGGCTGGCATCACAACAACATCAACACAAAGTTGTAAATTTTCATCACTACGTTGGCATCACAACACGAGGTTTGCATCACAAAAACATCAGCACGAAGCTGGAAATCTTCAACATTAAGCTGGCATCACAACCCCTAATATTTAACCTATAATTCCTACAACCCCTAACTACTAACCAATAATACTATTAGTCTCTACTATTTAACCATTTAAAATTTAACACGGATATTAATCCATATAACCATTAACCCCTATGTCTATCAATACTGCTATCCCTTAATCCTTATAACACATATAGATCCTTTTCCCTTAAATTATATATTCCTTAACAATTATTACATATTTACCACCTTAATTATCATAAGAACCCAGACAAACATATAACCCTTTATCCTTATAACCATTGAATTACCTACACCACTAAACATTAATCTATAACCCTTATAAACCAGAACACCTATCATTTAAGTCATATAATGTTGAATACCTATAATATGTCAGACGTTACCCTTAACTCATAACACTTATATCCCCAATCTCCTAAACTTTATAACACCTAACTCCTTTAGCACAAAATCCATTTACTCTTTAAATCTTAATACCTACATCATCTAACTCTTAATCATTAATAGTAAAAACCTTTACCACTTCATAGATCTTATAGATATTTTAATCCTTAAACGTTCTAACCGACACATATGACATATAAATCGTATAACACATATAATCCACAACATATGATTGTTATAACACCTATAATCATTATCCCCCATGACCTGTAACTTCTAAACCATATAATTCCTCTCTTATAAAACTCCTCATATAATTCATATTACTTCCAAACCCTAATATAACCATGATTTCGTATAGCCTTTAATGCCTAACTATTATGTCCCTTAAGATAACCTCAACCTCTAATCAATAGCCAATAATATCTATAATGCATAACCCTTATCACCCCTCTAACCCCTACCAACCCTCAATATCTATAATCCCTTACCCACTAACACCATAACACTAACCACTATAATCATTAATAACATTATAACTATAACCACTAGAATCAATACCGTCAAATTCATATAGCTTATGTAGCCCCTAATCTCTAAACAATATAATCCATGTCAACCCCTAATGCCTAATATAATATATAATTCGTATAACTTCTAAACTTTATCCTTTTTTTATCCCTACATACGTTCTGACTTCTAAACTTTAATACATGTCACTCCTAACAACTATGATCTCTAACCCCTATACCCTAACCCATTAACCCTATAATTACTAACTCTTATAACCATTATCACTCATAACCCATGTAACCCTAATATATATAAACCATATGACCCTTAATATCTCACTATGATAATACATATCACTTATAACCCTAACCATTAACTCGTACAACATGTACACCCTATAATTTCTAACCCCTAAGAACTAACCACGATAACTGATTATTCCTAACCCAAAATTTATACACTCTAAGTTCAAACCCATATAACCATTTTAAATTTATAACTCGTCATTATTAATACATATGAGATATTACCCATAAAACATATCAATCTATAACTATAACCATTAAACCTTATTACTCCCTTATAACCACAAGCACTATAATGCATAACCCTTCTTCTGTAAACCTGATTACACCCAACACTAACCCGTATCACCATAACCATTATTCTCGGTAACCCTTTATGTAACCACTAACAACTAAGACATATATCCCTCATCACCTAGAGATTMTTACCACTAACCCATATTAACCACTCATATAACCTTAAATCCCAATAAAATGTAATCATTATGACCATGAATCTATAACACTTAACACATATAAGTTCTAGCCTTAACACTTATTGCCTAACATTATAGCTCCTAACACCTAATACACATATAGCCTTCACCCATTTAACCCTTAATCTTCATAATATTGTATTCCATAACACGTAATCCATAACCATTATAACCCCTAACATCTAAACCATAATATCTACTCCATTTTTTATTACCCCCAACAATTATAACCAGTCATATAAGTAATATTGATATCCTCCTAACTTGTATCATCCCTTAATCCCTATGGAACCTATAACCCTTAATCCATATAACGTTCAAGTCAAATAGACTTTAACATGTATAACCCCCAACATACATATATCTTAACACATATAGTTGTTACCCCTATATCCCTTAGTCCATATAGCACTTAAAAAATTAATCCATTTAACCACTATAATATCTAATACTTAACCTATAAATTCTATAACCCCTATCATATAATCACTAATTCTTATAACCACTATTATTTATAACCTCTACTATAATATTCATCATTTTTAACATATCCACTCTTAACATCTATAATCCCTTACCCCCTAACACTATAACTCTAACCATTATAACCCTAACAACATTATAACTCTAACCATTATAATCACTAACATTCAAACTCATTTTGCACATGTCACATGATCCATATAATCCATATCATCCCCCAAAACTTATAATCTCTAATAAAACCCATACCAATTATAAGCCATGACGCTTATAACCTTTAATATAACCCATATAAACATTTTCAACCCTAATATGTATAATGTATATGCTTTATCACTCTTTACCTAGGTACCCTAACCTTAAAGTCTATAAATCTTGACACATAACCCCCATAAACTCTAACCCTTATAACTTTTAAAACATATCACTCTGAACACATATGACTCCTAACAACTATACTCTCAATTCCCTATTTCCCCTAACCAATTTAACCCTATAATCACTAACTCTTATAACTACTCTCACCCATAATCGATTTACCATAATCTCTAATAATCCATATGACATACAGTTCATAATATAACCACTAACTAATACAACTTATAAACCATATAATGTCTAGCCCCTAAATTCCATATATCCCTACCACAATAACCATTTATTCCTATACCAAACTTATATCCTGTAAGTCCAAAACCATATAACCACTTTACTCGGATAACATGTCATTATTAATCCATATAATATATTACCATAACACATATAAATCTATTATTTTAACCCTTAATCAACATTAGTCCCAATACCTAGCCCTAATAACCATAACCATTATCCCTCATAACCATAGCCACTATCCTACATAACCATTTATGTAAACACTAACCTTTATTACTTCTAGCCCCGTAATGCTATACATGTTAACCCTTAATATAATCTTAAATCCTTATAGACACTAACCCTTGTGACCATGAATCCATAACCCCTAACAACTATAACTTCTAACTTTAACCCTTAATCATTGGAATTTATAACTCCTACTCCTAATACATATATAATCTTCACGGACTTGACATATAACCCTTAACCTCTAGAATCCCTTCTTCTGAAATATTATAACCCATAACCTCGATAATCCCTCACACCTAACCCTTAATATCTAATCCATTTAACTCTTGTCACCCCCCAACCATGATGACCATGAATATAAGCAGTAAACATTATAACCCATAATGCCTATATGTCCTAACCCTTATCACCCCTTAAACCCTATGGCCCCTATAACCTTTAAGACATGTAAACCTTAACACTTATAACCCCCAACTATATATGTCATAATAGCTATGAATACTAACAGTTATATCCTTTAATCCTTTAACATCTAACCACTTTAATTCATTTAGCCTTTAAGTACTATAACATATAGCAATTAACCTCTAAATTATATAACCCCTAACCATAGAATCACTAACTCTTACAACCACTATCATATATAACCTATAATATAAATTCTATAATGTTTATCTCTTTATAGACCCTAAATAACGCATGTAACCCTTAACACCTAAATGTTATAATTTTTTTTATCTTTGTTGAAATGCACATCCCATGGAAACCCATCAGACACTTCACCTCATTTTGAGGGTGGTAGCCAAAGTAAATTGATCGATTGCAGTTTTGGAAGCCTAACAGATGGGGACATCAAGTGAGGCTTACGCTATCCACAGAGGCAACTCAAGGACTTGAGCTTCTAATCTCCTATGTGTAATTCACAACACCTAACCACTCGAGCTAACCCATCAAGCTATCTATTGTAATTTATATTACACCTAATCTCTATAAATCCTATTATAATCCATAATGTATATAATCATTATGTCTTATAATTCATAACTACTAATGGCTATAACTCCATTCCATCAACACTTATTAGCCTTAAGTATCAACACATATAACACACACAATCTCTTAACTCTTATAATACATCTACATGAAACTCTATAAGCTACCACCTCTAATCCATAATACAAGAACTTATAAACCCTATAAACATTGTAACCCTTACACCTTATTAACCCTAACACTTATCCATTCTAAACCATAACTAACTCTTCTAACCCCTAATCCTTATAATCATAACCCTTAAAACTTATAATACCAACCCTTAAGCCATAATCCCTAACCCCTTTAACCATTATCGATTTAAAATATTTCTCCATACTCTTATAATCCCCAACCCTTATAACATTAAATCCATGATATAACCCCTAACCCTAAAAGACTAAACATTTACACTAACCATTAAACTTTATCAACTATATCCATAATCCATAGTTATCACCTATAATGTCTTCCCCTAAACCCTTATAACCCTTAATTATTATAAAACTTATCACCTCTATCTTCTATATATTCAAATGTAACTCTTCTCCCCTATAACCTTTAACCCCTATAAGGATTATCACCCTTACCTCTACAAATTGTAATCATTACAAGAAATATTACCTCTAACACTTATAACCATGAATACAAAACTCATATAACTCCTATAACCCACAATCCTTTTAACTCTAAATCTTTATAACACTTTAATCATATAATCGTAGATCACTTTAACATATATATTCCCTAACCTTTATAACTCATTTCCTTTTACGTGTATCCACTATAACCCTTATATTCTGATGCAGACCTCCTGCCCTCAGGTTGAGATCCACGTAGGATCTTCTCTAAACCACGACAAGGGTTAACTGAACTCCTTGTGTAAACCCGCAAAGGACTTCAGGTCTCGCGAGTTGGGCACTTCGAATGCGATGCCACAGCTCTTGGCAATAGCCAAAACGCGAAATTTCAAATGGGCTTAAGGTGTAAGCCCCTTCTTCAGCTCCTTTTCCAATATGACCACAGCTAAGCCTTAATGCAAGCACCTTTCGCAACTCGTGACTTTGCGAGTTGGAGCGCCAACCTCTCGTGCTCTTCCCTTGCGAATCCTCGAAATGTGATATGACACCAAAGGTTGACACCACCCAAGGTGACAGGTGCACGCCACTTGTCCTCGCTGTTTACTCCGCTTACAGAGTGGGTCCTTGCCACCTGTTCGGACGAATCCTCGGCTTTCGCAACTTGAGAAAACAGGGAATAGTCGTTCCTCTCCTTCTACAAATCCCCAACTCTGAAATCGTGCCTTCGACGAGATCGAAGGTTGTGTGCCTCCCTCGATCCAACGACCCTCATTGTATCGAGATTTCGTCAATCGAAAATCCACAACACTCGACCCAAACCATTGGTCACTCCATTCCCCGAATTTCGATACACAAATTCACATCCAAGATCAACGGGTCTCGTTGATCTGGATCTAACGGTCAATATCCTTCCTAAGCTTATGGGTGTTTCAAGACACCTAGTCTTAATCTCTTTGTTGGTGTATCAAATCCAACGGTCCATGGAACTTCGACACTTCTCCTTGAAGCGATTCCACCGTCTGTTTTCAACTCCACGAGGAATTCTTTGTCAAATGACTTGGCGTCCTCCCTCCTGAATTTGACTTCTATGAGACGATTTCAACCTTTACCTCCCTTTGAACACTTCATGGGTTCTATCCCTTCTGAGCTTTCTCTTGCGAACTAAAGGCTTCCAAAAGGGTCTCTGCGTGCACTCCTTACGACAAATTTTCAAATAACCTCTGGTTATTTGGGTCTTCGACTCTATGCACCTCTTGCAACAGTAGTCCCTCAATCTCCCTCTTGAGTTGGTAAAATCTCAAACCTCGCTCAGCCTGCACACACCTTGCACGACTTTGAGCTAACCTTGCACTTTAGCCTGTAAAAACACAATTTGAATCTCCTCTGAGGGTTCCAAGATGAAAATCATAGCCTGGTCGACACACTCCTTGTGGACCCTCCACTGCACTCTTTGCAGGAGTTCTCAGAAAGAGAAACAACTGAAACTCATTCCCCCCTTATCCAGAATTCAAACATTCAACATAGAATTCTAGAGCATACACACACATATTTCATGGAAATAAAATGCACACAGAAAATATAAACTAGCCTTCAACATACCATTCAATAGGTGGTTCCATCAACCATAACAAACACGTAGATTGGAATCAAAGATTTCTTCTATTAATTCCAATGCTCCTATACATGGTAAACAACAACAACTAGAATGCATAAAATTCTTTGTTCTCCTCTGCAGCTCTACAACTTACTAAAATTTTGAATTATGTTACAATGATACAAGGGTGAGGGTGTCTATCATCCGTTTTCCCTCCTGGACTCCTAAAATTGTCTAATCTATCATTTAAATCTACCTACTTCCATTAAACACACATAAATGCCTATTACATCTGGCAGATAGGAACATACGCTCCAAAATCAGTTTGGATCTTCGAGGCACAAATGCAACTGCACTTTCCTCCCATCCATTACATTAATGTTTCAGATTTTGAAATTCACAATGTTTTCACAAAAACGTATTTAATTTCATCTGCGCGCCCAACTGTCTCTTTGGCTAGGTGCGTGCTTTGGCTTTCCACAATGCTCCTGCATCATACTCCCTCGCTTGAAAATTTTCATGAACTCTTGTTCACGAGTTCTTGCACGATCTGTCCATGTCTTCGAATTTCTGCTTCATTCTCCCAGCTGACATCTTCAACTAGATGTCCTTTCCACTTGACCAAGTATTCAAAATACTCTTTTCTCCTGGTCTTTCTGCTAATCCTCTTGTCAATTATGTTTTCCATCTGTGGCTTTTCAGCTACATGCATTTGTTTCGTCCATTCAATCTTTTCTTTTTCATCTTCTGCTCTTGCTTCTTCAGCTCTATAAGGGTACAAATCCGCGACGTTGAATATCAGAGAGATTCCGACCCCATCGGGTAATTCAATCGCATATGCGTTTTCCTCAAATTTTCTTATGACCTCGCACGGTCTAATTTTCTTCACCTTCATCTTGTTGTATGTTCCCCTTGGGAACCTTTCCTTCCTCAAATGCACAATAATCAAATCACCAACTTCAAATTGAAGTTCTCTCCTGTGTTGATCTTCTCTACGCTTGTACTCTTGACTTGAACTCTGCAATCGCTCCTTGATTCTGCTATGAAGATCCTTCATTCCTTCTACAAAGTCCTTTTCACTAGCACTCCTGAATTTAACTTGTTCTGAATATTTTAATTCAGAGACCCCCCTTGGCTGCATTCCATATACAATTTGGAATGGACTCTGCCATGTGCTTCTATTGAGTGAATCATTGTAAGCAAATTCCGTCTGTGGCAGAATGTGATCCCATTGACTGTGGTGTTCAGTCACTAAGTTCCTTAACAAATCTCCCAAGCTCCTGTTCACGACCTCTGTCTGTCCATCCGTCTAAGGATGATACGTTGACCTAAAAGACAAGTTCGTCCCCAGCTTCTTCCATAAGGTCCTCCAGAAATGTCCTACGAACTTGGTATCTCGATCAGAAACGATACTCCTTGGCAAGCCATGAAGTCTAATGACTTCTTTGAAAAACAGGTTCGCAATATGAGTTGCGTCACTGGTTTTCTGGCATGGTATGAAATGTGTCATCTTTGAAAATTTGTCCATCACTACAAAGATTGAATCATATCCCCTTTGTGTCCTTGGCAGTCCTAATATGAAATCCATGCTCACTGCGTCCCACGATGTTTTGGGTATGGGTAATGGTTGATATAACCCTGCGTTCTGCCTTTTCCCCTTCATGTGCTGACAAATTATTCACCTGTCCACAAATTTCTTCACATCTGTCCTCATCCCTGGCCAGTAATATGAGCCATTCAACTTTGAGAACATTTTTTCATGACCGAAGTGTTCGGTCAATCCTCTGTTGTGCTTTTCCTTCAGCAAATTCTCCCTCATGGAGCATTTCGAAATACATAGATGATTTCCCCTTAACAATAGTCCATCTTGGATCATGTACTCTGTCCATTGGCTTCTGTCCCAGGGAATTGGATTCTCAGACACCTCATATGCCTCTTTGAAATCTGGATCATCCTCGTACATTTCGTTGAGGTTATCAGAACCCAAAGTCTTAAATCTAAATTCCTGCATAAGCAAACATTTCCTGCTCAAAGCGTCAGCAACTTTGTTAGCAGTTCCAGAAATATGCTTAATCACAAAAGTAAAATTTTGCATGTATTCAACCCATTTAGCATGTTTTTGGTTCAACTTCTCCTGTCGAGTCACGAATTGAAAAATGTGATTATCGTTGTACAAAACGAACTCTTTTGGAACCAAATAGTGTCTCCATTTCTTCAGTGCTTGTATGATTGCGTAGAATTATTTGTCATACGTAGAGTACTTAATCTTTGCGTCATTCAGTTTTTCACTGAAATATGCGATCGATATGCGATCGATCTATTGTCTTGGCTCAAGACCGCTCCAATGGAAAATCCACTCATGTCACACCTGCCCTAGAATGTCTTGTTGAAATCTGGAAAAACCAGATCTGGTTGCTCAGTGATCTTCTTCTTCAGCAGGTTGAAGCTCTTCTCCGCTTCCTGTTAATGTTTATGCCATTATTATAGTTCTTTGCATTTCAATAGATAAGAGCAACATAAGAACAACATCACTGAGAAATACACATTCACAAGAGACACAACATTTATCCTGGGAAACCCTCTAGGGGAATAAAACCCAACAAAAACTTCCTTATCATAAATTGCCAATACAATGTTCAAGAGATAACTCAAACCAATACAGATAGTCCT
>ML808049.1:312275-325036 GCA_009831015.1 Picea engelmannii
CCTCTAGAATGTTCTTAGGTGATGGTAGCACTATATAAAGGGGTTCAAGTAATGTAATGAGACATGAAGAGAAGTAGTGTATTTGGAGCGGTAGCTCAATAGGAGGATGCCCCCTCGAAGAGGCAAGTGAACAGGAGAGGATCTCTTCCATAATAGGATCCATTGTATGGTGTTTCCCCACCTTAAGGGTTTGGTAATAATAAAGTGTGGTTTATTCTATTTTGCTTTGTGGATCTATTGTGTATTCAGTATTTTTGGTTACTATATTTGTAGATCTATTCAGTGCACTATATAAAGGGATTCAAGCAATGTAATGAGACATGAAGAGAAGTAGTGTATTTGGAGCGGTAGCTCAATAGGAGAATGCCCCCTCGAAGAGGCAAGTGAACAGGAGAGGATCCCTTCCGTAATAGGATCCATTGTATGGTGTTGCCCTACCTTAAGGGTTTGGTAATAATAAAGTGTGGTTTATTCTATTTTGCTTTGTGGATCTATTGTGTATTCAATATTTATGGTTATTATATTGGTAGATCTATTCAAGTTCTTAACATCTCTTTTTATTGTTGTCTATTGTTGGTCTCGGAAGGATTTTTTCCTACCCTTCGCGTAATATTCTTCTATCCTTCCTAGGTAATCCAGTTATTATGGAAACTAGGGACAATGTTTTTCAACAAAATGAAGGCATGTTCGAGGAAAAACTCGAGGAAAGTAAGCGTTTAATAATTTGGTCCTGCTCCCTTAGTTCAACGATTTCATTTTCTCTGGACACCCTAGTCCAGCGCAGGGTCTTGGTGGGTCAACTTCAGGATGATATTGATGCAGTAGGAAGCAAGATTGAAGATTTGCAGTTCCATTTGGCTCAAAGGGATGAGGACTAAGGGAACTCTTCTCATGGACAAAATGTTGTTGGAGAGGTAGCGCATATTTTGGCTCCAATTCTGGACTTAAATGAACCTGTGGCGATTATGGAAGACATGAACCAACCTGGTCAGGCCCATGACAATCAAGGAAATGGCAATGAGATGGACCAATATTCCAATTCTTAAATATGTTTCATTTTATAATATGAATTTGTGGTACCTATTACCAAGTTTATACTGTTCATAATAGAAGTAGTTTTAAAATATGGTTAATTAATAGTAGCATAACAAAATTATGGCGGTCTGAAGCTCTAGTTAAGCTAGCATTTTGTAATGGATTAAGACTCTTTTTGTACTCAGTGGTTCGACCATGCCCTTTTAATGATACATATCCACCAACTTTTGTTAAAACAAAAATTATGTGCAATACACTTACCCAAATTTGTATAGATGTTACAACACATGTAACAAAATACTAACCACAAACTAAACCCGAATTAATATAAAACTTTCATCAACGGGTTCTTTCATGATAGGTAAAGTGAGGAAATTTCATTGCCCCACCAATGTTTTAATCCCATGCTCATTCCTCATGGACTCTCTCGTCCATGCAACAGAGTGGATTCATGTGATTGGGGCTAGGTGCAAGTTCTAGAAACTAATTCCCATATTGGGGATGGTGTCACTGACATAGGTGAGTAGAAGCATCCAATCTAAGATTGATGCAGTTTGTTATAGTAGGGACACCAAGTAAAGAGATGGGTAAATATTTGCATACCTCTATGCATACCTATGAAAATGCATAGTATGTCATATAAACATTGATTAGATGGTCCATTGTCTTTACACATTAACTACAGTTAAGGTTAGCATGGTGTGCCTGAGATACAACTCCATTACTTTCTTATAGAGGTACATTTGAAGGTTAGTCCAAGCTAGCATTCTTTGATACTTGTTCTTTGGATGTGCTTATTTTGAACAACAATTTCTGTCATCATAAAAAAATATAATATGAAACTATAGACTTAATGCACAAACCTGATGCAGGAGCATTGTCAGCAAAGCCCACATGGAGGGACAACTCAGCGCCATAGCGCGCCTTTTTAAATTAATTGGAATCTAAAAGTTGGCGTTTTTTTTGTAGATCCGTTTTGAACGGATGATTGAAGAAGAGCGAAATGCTCAAAAACTGAATGATCGCGAGAGGTCTAGGAGTTTCACTCTCAATCTTGAATGTAACGGAGCTTGAGTAGTTGTTAGTTGTTACTTCGATATGAGAGGTAGTCGAAGGGAACCCTAGGAATATTCTTGTATATGTAGATGCATGGCATGCCCAAATGAGGCTGTTGGAGGAGTGTTGTTATTGAATAGGAGATAGAATAGTTTTTTTTGAGAGAGTTGAGACTATGTTACAGTCCAGCCTGCACATATTGTAATCAGACATTCATCTTAATAGAAAGAAAACAATTTTTCCTGCATATGAACTTTCTGTGTGGTTATGTGTATCTAATGAATGTTATCTATGTGTGTGTATGTATATTGTATATGTGTGATAGGTTTCATTTATGTAACATCCTGCTCTTGCACGCACTGAGCGAACTTACTCTTTGAGGACACTTGCTTGCAAGTGATCTGAATTATTATACTATTGGTCGTTTGATTATGATTATGAGGCATTATGGATATGATGATATGTTATTTTGTGTATTTACATAGACAAGTGTTATTGACTCGGTTCTCATGAGTGTGCAGGACTTTGGACCTCGAGGATGCAAAGGCATCGATGAAACCCCTTGGACTTCGGATTGAGTCAGGGAGTGGACTATTGGGGTTTGATTGTTGTTGATATGACATATGTACATCTAATTAGATGTTATGATGATTGATTATTATTGCTGACATGATTCGTTGATGATGCAGCCTAATGATAACTTGTCGACCAGACTCACATGTGGATTAGAGGGGTCACGCACGACAACCATAGAATTTGAGGGAGAGGTGTGGACAACATCCTTGCCACAACCTACTAGCACTTCTGCCATGGTTTGAACTGTAGGTTAACAATTACCTAGTTCGAGAAGACCCTCAGTGTCGTGAGGGAAGATTGTGACAGTCGCTCACGATGATTCTAAGGGGCGTGCAATAAGGTAGGGGCTTTATTCCTTAGAGGCCCTTAGTCTCCCACAAGATCACCTAGTGAAGTATTGACTCCATGGGTTTCTTATGTTTACCAAGTCAGTCAAGAGGTGAGTGGCACCCTTGGAGTACATAGTGCGTCCTAAAGGGAGCGTTGCGCAAGGAAAATGGAAAGACGCGAGTGGCACCCTTGGAGCACGTAGTGCGTCCTCAATGAAACGTCGCGCAAGGAAAACGGAAAAAGGCGAGTGGCCCCTTTGGAGCACCTAGTGCGTCCTGAAGGGCACGTCGTAATTTCAATGGGTAAGTGAATAAAACTATTCGGCCTTAAAATGAATGATGTGATGAGTAAGATTTAAAAACAATTTCTCTAATAAAAATGTCGCCCAACCTAGTGAAATTAAAATCTAGGTCTAAGTAACACATGTGGTCAAAATAATAATAATCATAATTAAACATATAACAAGAAGGGGGTAAGAAATTAAATTAAATTATTAAAATCAAATTAAAATGGTGGATTAAATTTAAAAAGGGGAAATGATTGTTTTATCTACATATGCTAATTTAATTTTTAATTAAAAAGAAAAAGGGGTAAATGGTTGTTTTTCTACACTTGTTAATTTGAGTTTTAGTTAAAAGGGGAAAAGAGGGAAACTTAAAAGAAATAGGAAACTAAAGGAAAAAGGGGAAACATAAAGAAAAAGGGAAACGTAAGGAAAAAACTGAATGTCTAACTTAGTAAGGAATCTTGTCTTTAAGAACTTTCTAATTATGAACTCAACTAGGAATTTAGTAAAGGCGTAAGTCATTTAAGATGTGTAAGGGAATATTTGGGACACCAAGGAGCATTTTTATGAATGATTTTAGGTGGGTGAGGGAAATAAGAATAATTAAATAATTAATGAAATTAATTTTCTGGTGCAACTAGGGGGATGGGTAACATGTGTACAGGGGAGGTTTTTTCTGATTAAATTAATGAAAAAGAAATTAAATGAAAATTTGGGAAAGAAATCACTTAAAAACTCTATAAAAATGATGGAGGAGGAGTATGGATCTCATCTTTATGAATAATGTTACATTGCTGAATTTTTGTCTTCACTGAACTTATCTTGTGGGAGTTGGGATACCCAGCTCGAATAACGAGTGGTAGCTCGACCTTGTGAGGTGAGATGGGTGCTAGTTGTTCTTTGGTATAGTGTGTGTGGCCCCGTTGCGGCTTGGGGGGCTCAAGGGGAAGAAAAGTACCCCTATTGTTGGTTGGAAGGTATCGGTGAGGTCACATCAATCGAAAAGCGGGAGCTGAATGGAGCACACGCAGGACAACGACTCAGAGTTGTCGCATTGGGCTATGGTACACATACGTTTATTTTTGAATGGTAGATTAATGTTGTTCTTGTGATTTCATTAATGTAACTCTATTGTGTAAGGAAATGTGTTTTACTCAGTGCTTTAATCAAAGAACTTAAAGTCATCCTAGTCTTACGCTCGCTGCATTCTGAATTGATTTCATTGGCAACCCACACCCTCATCGCTATGATTGTTGTATTTTTGTTTTATTGATTATTACGAAGAATTTTTTGTTTTTCCCTTATCCCTTCAGTCATCAATCCAGGCATGAGCAGTCGGCCAGGAGCCGAATCGACGATCGTCACTTCGGTGTTTAAAGACCTATAGATTCAAATGCCTTGCTTTTATGTGCATGGATGATGAGTGCGGGATAAATTTGTCCAGTTGTCTATCATTTATTTATCTTTGCGTTGATTGATTCATCATTGAATGTTTAGTCATTGCGCTTCTTGTGATTGATTACATCTGCACTTTCTGGTGATTGATTACTTTTGTGTCTTCATGTGATTTATTATCTCGGAGTTTTCTTGGAGTCCTACTCAGCGTTCGCATCACTAATTTCTGGGCGATTTACCCAACCTACGCACATCCTTCAACCATGTTTTTCTTGGCATCTTACACAACGATTTTGTATTTATTGTATGCACAACAACTCCATTTATTTACTCTGCAGTTTCATAGATTTAAATAACAGCCTTATCCGTTATTTACTTTGCGAGTTACACATATATACACTGCGAACTTAAATACACAGAGATTTACCTACTGCGATTTAATACTATTTTTGCTCTACGTTCTACCTATTTATTCACTGCTTCATACAGTTTAAACACATATCATTTACTATGTGTTTTATTGACCACATTTGACTACGTTTTGATACATTTAATTACCCTGGGTGTTTTTCTTGGCGTTGGACAAGAAGTTATCTTTGATGGCCATTTGTCAATTCTTTTTTTTTACCAAATCTTGTTACCAACTCGTTTTTTTTTCACCAATTTGTATTACCAAATTGTCTTTTTCAATTCATTTTTACCAATGCGTTTTTACCATAAAATTGAATACGTTTTACCCAGCATACCCATCGTTGTTTCATGGCACATTACATAGTCTTCACACTATGATTTTTGTGGCACACTGGCCATCTTCCTCCCTACGTTTTTTTTGACACCTTGCACGGATTGCACAAAGATTCTGGGAATTCACCTATGCGATTTCATTTTTAGTTATGACAGTGTTATCTTGTTGTTGGCTCTGTGATTCTAGGTATATAAATGACAACATCTTCAATTATTTTTTCTCTGCGATTTCATCCCTTTTTATGCCAGCAATACCATTTATTACTCTGTGAATTAAATGTCTATTGACTGCGATTTTACCATATTTAATGAACCACGAATTTAGCAGTGTTTCCATGGTTGTTGTACCCGTGTTGATGAATCATGTGTTATCGACGAATTACCGTGTGTTAATGTGTAGGTATCTTGTGATAGGGTGTGAATGTGTTAATAGCAGCGAATTTCATTTTAGGAAGGCAAATTATATAGAGATTCCATGGTAGCCAATTGCTTTTTGATAGAGAACTCATATAGCGAATTATGATAGCAATTAATGTAATTTGAGTTTAATATCCCCCTTGAAATATAATTCAACAACGATATAACTGCTCAACGATGTCAGTAATATTTACTCAGCGATGTCGGTAATGTTTACACAACGATTTAGTGATGTTTACACATCGATAAATGTTACTTGATTAGGACAGTGTTTTACTTCCACAGGTGACAGTGTTTTACTTCTTATGTGATAGTGATCCTTATGTGACAACGTTTATATGTGACTGCATTTTATTCCTAATGTTTAGACTGCGTTCTCATCCAATAATGATACTAGACAGTGTAGACAACAATTTTTTATATTTAATAGACAGTACATTTTTTATAGACAACAAATTTGTATTTCACAATTTTATTACCCAGCGATATAATATGGAGGCGAAAATATCGTTCAAGTTGGGTAATGATTAAGTCTGGAGGCAATTTAATTGTTAAAATATGTTTAATCCTTAAGTAATGGATTGCACCATCAGGGATAGCATTTTAAATTTTGTGACAACAAATTGTTACTACACAACAAAATTATTTATCAATTAGTTATGGTCATTCACCCCGCGATATCTTTATAATTATTAATAGTTTATCAAAGGAATTATCCAGAGACTTGTTAAGATAGACAACAATAATAATGATATATTAGACAGAAATACTGTGTATTTTGACAGTAATAATATAGACAACAATGTGATTATTAAATATCCTTAGTGTTAATATCATTATTAGCTCTTATTTGTATAGACGAAGAATATTAATGGGCCAAATTATTATTATGGGACAACGATATCATTGTTGGATATAATAGTTCACAGTTATGATAACATTTGTGTTAATAGTAACATAAATAATAGTTCACTCCTTCACACTTAGACATCCTTCTTAACAAATAATGGATTATGGTTTGTTGGTGAAGTCGTTTAATAGCTTGCGCAATTTAATTTGAATGATGTCATCTTGCGTCCTGTCGACTTGTTGTTTGGGTGCGTGGTATAGTCTCATGCATTTTATCAGTTAATTCGGTCTCCTAGCACGTTGGATATTTCTTGGGTTATTGGTCTAGATATGTTATGTTGCGCCAGGGTTACTATCACGCCTATCGCTTTGTGACGACATGATTCCTAATGAAGGGATCATTGTGCGCCCTAATGGATAGAGGTGAATGATAACTTGGTCGGAGTCTGTGCTTCTCGATGAGGGCGTTTGTTCATTGTAAATGTTGTTGGTACTTGGTTTTGTAACGCCTTAAGGTGTTGAGTTTTGCGCAATGTAGAGGTTTCTAGTTCCTGGTCGTCAAAGCCGTTGTGTCGGGTTGTTGATGTCGTCCTTTAGCTTGTAGGTGTTGTCTTGCTGGTGTTGAGTGGTTAGTCGTTTTTATCTTCCTATTAATTATTGCATGTTTCATCCAGTTTCATGATGTGCTAGTGTCTGAGTCGTTGTTTTATGTTGCATGATCTACGTGCGTTGTGTTCTTTAACTGTTGTCGTTGTTGCCATACTACTTCACACAAAATAAAAAAATGTTTTTGCATTGCGTCGCTTATAGTCGTAACGAAGGGGTCGTTACATATGGTATCAGAGGGGGTTTCGACCCGTGACTTGGGATCACTACGGATTTCCTTGATTTGATTTCTGATTATAAGGTTGCTGATTAATTTGATTTGTATTCGTGCAGGTAATCATGGTTAGAGGACGTCGCGGAGGAAAACGACGGGGTGCTAGGAAAGGAGGCACGACGCCTCCAGTAGCATCCACGCATGAGGGGTCTAACCCCTAGACACATGAACAGGTTGTCGGGCAGGAACAAATAGCGGTGGGTGATGTGGTTGGGCTGATGAGGTCGTTTCGACGAATGTCTGAGGCACGGATCAGTCGTTGGGCGAGATGACGATCGTACGATGCCCGAGTACAAGGCTCGTTTTATGGATTTGTTTCGGTATGCTCCGCACCTTAATACCAAGAAAATTAAGGTCAATAGGTTCTTATTTGGCCTTAATGTCAGCATGCGTGCAAAGGTTAGGATTCTGATGCCTCAAACCTTCCATGATGTCGTCCAGAAGGCCCTCATAGCAGAGGAGGAGCTTATCAGTGGGGTTCAGAGCCGGACTCTAGCGAGACTAGCATGGCAGGTGTCATCTGGTGCGCAACAGCATCAGACACCAACTAGGCACTCACCGGGATATCGTGGGTTCTAGAGAGGATCCACTTTCACTACACCTTAGCGACCAGCGCATCAGCAGCAAATTCCTTACTGAGGACCAAAGCACCAATAACAACGTCAATCACAGTAGCAGCAGTTTAATCATGTTCAGCATAACAAACCAGGATTCTAAGCCAATGGGCCGTTAGCTTCTGCTTTGGGTACTAGGAGTACTGGACCGAAGAAGGTGTGTTGGACATGTGGGGAGCCACACTACCAGCGCGACTGCCCAGTGGAGACGACTAGAGCATCTGGATCAGCTAGACCCACTACCGTGGGAGATTTGGGCAAGGCCCATCGGATTCATACAGCGATGAATAACCGCCAGGAGAGCACCAGTCGACTGTGTTCGAGACGTCAGGTACCGTTGCTGACCAAACCCTTAGTATTTTGATAGATCTCGGTGCTACCGAGAGTTTCATTTCTGGTGTAGCACTAAAAAGGATTAAGGTAAATGCAGTCGAACATGATGAGTTTAGATTTGTAGAAATGGATTTGGGAGCCAAACAGAAGGTTGGAGGAAAGGTTATGGGATGTACCTTTAACCTGGGAGATTTTGTCACCAGGGCCAACCTGTACGTCACGATATTGGGATCTTATGATGTCGTGATCGATATGGATTGGTTGGAATCGCATGAGGCGATACTCAACTGTAAGATGAAACAATTAAGCTTGTTCAATGATGAGGGACAGAGACACATGATTGTAGGTCGGAACTAGGGAGTTTCCTTGAGGTTCATCTCTTCCTTACAGCTACGGAAGAGCATGTGCAAGGGATGTAAGCTTTATGCGATCCTTGCGTTAAATGAGAAGGGAGTAGCGGAAGGTCTAGAACACCTTCCTGTGGTTAGAGAGTTTGTGGACGTCTTCCAGGAGGAGTTACCCGGGATGTCGTCAGAGAGGGAATTGGAATTTACCATAGACCTAAAACCTGGGACTGAACCGATAGCAAGAATGCCTTATCGGATGTCAAGCCTAGAGTTAAAGAAGTTGAGAATGCAATTGAAGGAGTTGTTGGACCTAGGACTTATACGTCCAAGTGTGTCATCGTGGGGTGCGCCTGTTATTTTCATACGAAAGAAGGATGGGTCATGGAGACTATGCATTGACTACCGTCAATTGAACAAGGAAACGATCAAGAATCAATATATGTTGCCAAGGATTGATGATCTATTTGATCAGATGAAGGGTGCAACAGTGTTTTCAAATATCGACTTGAGATCAGGGTATCACCAGCTATGGATCAAGGAGGATGGCGTCGCTAAGACCACCTTTAAGACGAGTTTTGGACATTACGAGTTTATTGTTTTACCGTTTGGACTAATGAACACCCTAGGGGTATTTATGAGTTTGATGAATGGGGTGTTCCGCGAGTACTTGGACAAGTTCGTCCAAGTATTCATTGATGATATTTTGATTTACTTTCGGACGATGGAGGATCATGACGAGAACTTGCGCTTGGTACTACAGTGTCTACGAGATAACAAATTGTATGGGAAATTGTCTAAATGCTCGTTTTATCAATCAAAGATTCACTACTTAGGGCATGTCATCTACGGCAAAGTTATCATCGTGGATCCAACAAAGGTCAAGGCCACTATGGAATGGCCTACGTAGACGAATGTCCCGAAAGTGCGTAGCTTCATGGGTTTAGCAGGATACTATCGACGGTTCATTGAGGGATTTTCGAAGATAGAAAATCTGATCACGGAATTGCATAAAAAGAACAAGAAGTTTGTTTGGACCAAGAAATGTGTGGAGGCATTTTGGAGGCTCAATGAGTTTTTAACCATGGCACCGATACTAAAGGTCCCTGACATGGACGTGAACTTCTTGGTATGCACTGACGCATCCAAGACTTAGGAGGAGTCTTGATGCAATATGGTCAAGTGATCGCTTACATCTCAAGAAATTTGAGAAGACATGAGGAGAACTATGTGACACACGATTTGGAGTTGTTAGCCATTGTTTATTCCCTGAGAGTTTGGAGACACTACCTTATTAGACGAAAATTCAAACTAAAAACGGACCACTGTGGACTACAACACATCTTTATGCAAAACGACTTGAACAAGCGACAACAGAGTTGGTCGGAATTGCTTAGCGAGTACGATTTCGAGATTACTTACATAAAGGGAACAATGAACCGAACGGTTGATGCGTTGAGTCGGAGACCACACATATTTTCGATAATGCCTCTTTAGACGAATCTACGTGAAAAGATTCTAACTTTACAATGTGAGGATGACTGGTAGAAAGAGGTCAAGTATTTTATCAGATAAAACACCATGATGGTACCAATATTTGAAGGATTTACATTGGACGACAATGGATTATTGAGATTTAAAAATCGAATTTACGTACCGCCGAACGACGAGTTGAGGAGATTGATCCTAAACAAGGCTCACAGAGCAGTGTACATGGCTCACCCAGGAGTCACGAAAATGAGGGCAGACCTTAAACCCTTATTCTTCAGGAAATGAATGAAGGCAAACATAGTCAACTACGTGGCCAAATGTCTAGAATGTCAGCAGATGAAGGTTGAACATAGACATCCAGCATGATTACTACAACCACATGTTATTCCGGAATAGAAATGGAAGGTCATTTCGATGGATTTCATTGTTGGATTGCCACTGACGGCAAGAAGACACGACTCAATTTTTGTGGTAGTTGACACTCTGACGAAGAGTGCTCATTGTATTCTTGTGCGTACGATGTATCAGGCACCTAACATAGCTAGAGTTTTCATAAATGATATTGTGAGGCTACATGGCATGCCTAAGAGGATTATAACCGATTGAGGATCAGTGTTTACGAGACGATTTTGAACTAGTTTCCAAGAGGCCTTGGGAACCTAACTTAACTTTAGTACTGCGTATCACCCGAAGACAGATGGGCAGACCGAACGAACAAACCAAATCTTGGAAGACATGTTGTGCATGTACATGATGGACCAACATAAGCGTTGGGAAGAATTCTTGCCACTCGTAGAATTCACATATAACAACAATTACCAAAGCACCATTAAGATGACGCCTTTCGATTTTCTTTCTGGGCGACCATGTTAGATGCCTTTGATTTGGGATCGGCTTGAGGATAGGGTCCTAGTGGGACCGAAAGCGATCCAAGAAATGGAAAATCAAATGCAAACAATAAGACAAAGAATAAAAAAAGCGTAGGATCGACAGAAGAGTTATGTTGATGTGCACTGTGTCGACCGTAGTTACGAAGTTGGCGATCAAGTCTTCTTACAGGTAAAACTGCATAAGAGTTCGATCAAGTTTGGAAAGGGTGATAACTCTCTCCTAGGTTCATGCGACCTTTTGAGATTGTGGAGAAGAAGGGGCCCGTGGCCTATTAACTAGCCTTGCCTGATTATTTGAGGCTTATGCACAATGTTTTTCACGTATCTGTTTTGAGACATTATATTAGTGATCCTACACATGTTATTGACATGAGTTCCTTGCAAGTATCTGACGAGGCTGCGCTCACGACTGAATCGATCTGTATCTTGGATCATCGCATTCGACAGCTACGACGTCGAACAGTAGATCAGGTCAAGGTCCAGTGGGACAACTATAATATGCACTCGGCGACCTGAGAGGACGCATATGATATGCACCAACACTTTCCATTTTTGTTTGATAGGTATACTTATGATACTGTGATACACATTATTTCGCCACTCATATATTGTGAAACTTCGGGACGAATTTTAGACCAAGAGGGGGTATATGTAACATCTCGCTCTCTCGCGCACTGAGCGAACTTATTCTTTGAGGAAACTTGCTTGCAAGTGATCCAGATTATTATACTATTGGTTGTTTGATTATGATTATGAGGCATTATGGATATCATTATATGTTATTTTGTGTATTTGCATAGACATGTGCTATTGACTCGGTTCTCTTGAGTGTGCAGGACTTTGGACCTCGAGGATGCAGAGGCATCGATGAAACCCCTTGGACTCCGGATCGAGTCAGGGAGTGGACTATTGGGGTTTGATTGTTGTTGATATGACATATATACATCTGATTAAATGTTATGATGATTTATTATTATTGCTGACATGATTCGTTGATGATGCAGACTAATTATAGCTTATCGACCAGACTCACATGTGGAGTAGAGGGGTCATGCACAACAATCAGAGACTTTAAGGGAGAGGTGTGGACAACAACCCTACCACATCCTACTAGCACTTCCATCGTCGCTCGAACTATAGGTTAACAATTACCTATTTCGAGAAGACCCACGATGTCGTGAGGGCAGACTGCGACAATCGCTCACGATGATTCTAATGGGCGCACAATAAGGCAGGGGCCTTATTCCCTGGAGGCCCTTAGTGTCCCACAAGATCACCTGGTTGAGTATTCACTCCAGGGTTTTTTTATGTCTACCAAGTCAGTCAAGAGGCGAGTGGCACCCTTGGAGAACATAGTGTGTCCTGAATGGCACGTCGCGCAAGAAAAATGGAAAGAGGCGAGTGGCACCCTTGGAGCACGTAGTGCGTCCTGAAGAGCACGTTACGCAAGGAAACCGAAAAAAGGCGAGTGACACCCTTGGAGCACCTAGTGCATCCTGAAGGGCACGTCGCCATTTCAAC
>ML808049.1:351866-366898 GCA_009831015.1 Picea engelmannii
AGTAAGGATTTAATTAACTAAGGGATTTAAAAATTTGCAAAGAGGAAATTAATTCCTAACTTGTGAAAGAACAAAAGATATTAAATAAATAATAAATGAAAAGATTAATTAGCGCATTCACCTTTTTGGTTTAAAAAAAAAAACAAGGGAGGGATTAATAAAAACAGGGAAACTAAGTAATAAGGAAACAAAGACAATTAATAAGTAATAAAATTATTTAACGTGCGGGAGTTTTAAAACTCTGTTACTATGGATTCTTCCATCTGTGACTGTACTGTACATAACACCTTGTGTCGTTTTCTGCTTACAGCTACTTTTTTTGCGTCTTATGTCTTCTTGTTGTGATCATCGTGGTTGCGTCTTGTGAGTCGTCGGGTGGCGACGTAGAATCAAGTATGCCTGTTTCCTTTTACACGCACGCACACACTTTAAACACAAAAAAACAAATAATAATAATAAAAAAAAATTGCACCTGTTCTCAGAGTTGTTGTTGTAACGAGGAGGACGTTACAGTGGCAATGTATGCAACAAATAGTAGGTAGCCAGGAGGGCGGAAGACAAAAAATATGGCTACTGAAGGCCATAAGTGTGGTCGAAGAGGACACCGCCGGAAGAAAAGTAAAGCAGAAATTGACAAGGATCTCATTGAGATAAGAACAAGAATGGAGCAGCTGACATTGAATATGAAGCAGGAGACAAAGGTACACTGGACATATGAATGGCCTTTGAACGGGAAGGTAAAATAGCATGTTCAAAAGTTGTTGGCTAGAAAGCAACAACAAGAGTTGAGGAGGTGGTTGAGGGAAGTTGAAAACCTCAGTGACATAGAAGAGAAAGTGATTCACCTCTGTGAACCAGAGATTGGGAGGAACCTTAGTGATGATGAGAAGAAGAGATCAGTTAGGGATCTCATAAACTACCAGGGGGGCAGAAGTGAACTTTCAAGTTTCTAGGTGGGAAATGGAAGGAGATCAGTGAATGATCTCATATACTGTCAAATTTGGCAGCATCGACAGTCATTCTCCAATGAGAGGCCATATGGGCCACCCTAAGGCTAGCCAAGGATATTTGGAGAATCAACCAGTCTTGTGAGGTATTGAAAAAATCCAGGGGGAACGTACAACCTCTGTGAGTCAAACCAAAAGTCAGAACGAACGAGATGCTATGTGAGTCTAATGCAAAAGTCAGTGGGAACGTACAACCTCTGTGAGCATAGACATTCTAGTGAAAAATTCAAGGGGAACGCACAACCTCCATGAGCATAGACAGACTAGTGCAAAATTCAGGGGGAACATACAACCTCTGTGAGCCTAGTCAAACCTTGTGAGCCATGAGCAAAAGTCAAGGCATCTGGAAAAAGTTAGGTTGAATATAAAATTCCTATGAGCTAGAAACAAACGATATCCTAATACTGCAAATGATGTAATTGTATTGATCTAGTGTGTTGGCACCTGTAAACATTATCCACCATGAAGAGAATTTTGAATTGCCTTGTCAAGAGTTGTAACTAGAGTCTTAAGTCTAGTTCTATGTTGAGTTGCAACTAAAGTCTTAAGTCTAGTTCTATTTTAGAACTAAAGTGTAATGTTGAGTTGCAACTAAAGTCTTGAGTCTAGTTCTATCTTAGAACTAAAGTGTAATGTTGAGTTGCAACTAAATTCTTGAGTCTAGTTCTATCTTAGAACTAAAGTGTAATGTTGAGTTGCAACTAAAGTATCAAGTCTAGTTCTAAGTTCGAACTAAAGTGTAATGTTGAGTTGTAACCAATCTGAAGTCTAGTTCTAAGTTCGAACTAAAGTATGAAGTTCATTTATGACTAAAACATGCAATCATGATACTATTTCGAGCCTCTCCTCTACCCCTCTTCAGCCTATATAAGAAGAGGTAGAATCCTCTCTTCAAGACAGTTCTACAACACAGTTTTGAAACACAGTTTTCATATGCAGGTTGAGGGTGAAGTAATAGAGGAGCACATCAGTGATAAAGAGGCAGCATATCAGAGGTGTATTTCAGCAAGGTCTTTTAAGTCTTTGTCAGGTCAAAGTCATCTTGGCAAGCTCTTTGAGAGTAGAACATTCATGGTGGATATTTGTAAGAGATCTTACATTATTAATGCAATAAATGAATATTGTTTGTTGGGGGTTTTCTCCCTGTATAGGGTTTCCCCAGGGTATATGTGTTGTTGATGTGGATTCTTACTCATTTACATAGTTATTTCTATTCGATTACGATTTGGAATTGTTGAAGTGTATTAAGTTGGAATCAAAGTATTGAAGAAAATAAAAGAATTAATCCGCATAAGAAATCAAGCTCATAATTTAACATATACTGCCAAGAGGGTAGTGATGAAAGTTGAAGTTGTCAGGTGGGAAATGAAGAGAGATCAGGTGATATCATAGATTGTCAGGTGGGCAAAGAGAAAATCCCATGTTGTCGGGTGGGAAAGGGAGAAGAGATGAACTCAGCTGAGATTTCATATCAACAATAAGTGTCGATGGAAGAAGATCAGAGGTGTGTTCTGATCATTGGGAGAATTCAAATATTCCTACCAAATAGTCCAACAGAGGCTAATACAAGTGTTGCACATGAGGAGGAAGTGCAACAAGAATCCAAGAAAGAGGCCATGGAGCCAAATGCTTTTAAAGCTAATTGTGTCGGTGATGAAAGTGCAGCAGAGGAAAGACAACTAGCAAGGACTTTCAAAGAGGAGGAGGAGGAGGAGACACTAATGTCTGCCCCAGCAGAAAAAGAGGAGAATTTAGATGAATTGCTCACTCAATGGGAGAAAGAGCTGAAGATGTTGGAGCAAGGGCATAAGAGGAAGAAGACAACATAGATTTTGTTGAGTTGTATGAGGAATCGGAAGACCTGGAGAGAAGGGTAAATATATAGAGTAGGCATATCCAACAGGTCAAGTTGGATATAGGTGGAGGAGCATACCAGCCTAGAGAGCAGCCGGAGGAAGTTGGACTTGAACCAACACAAGGGGAGATAACATAAGTCAATCTGTCAGAGGAGGAAGTTGAGCAGCAACTCAATAGTGAGACTACAGAACTAGAGTCTGCAACTGAGTGGCCAGCTAGTGCCACAGGAGATGAAGATAACATGAAGGATCAGATAGACCAGATTGGTAAAAAGGAGAAAGAGCACACATTTAAATGTGCCCGAGATATGGAGAGAGAAGAGCATTCAGAGGAATGGCTCAAATTTTTCAACCAAGAAGCTAAGCAAGAGATAACTGTAGAATGTGAACCTACAACAGAGGAGAGAGAAACATATAGCATGGATTTTGCTTATCTGTGTGAAGAGTTGGAGGCCCTCGAGAGAAGGGTAAAGATGCAAAGGAATTTCTCACTCAATGGGAGAAAGAGTAGAAGAGGCAGAAGAAAACATAGATTTTGTTAAGTTGTATGAGGAATCAGAAGACCTGGAGAGAAGGGTAAATATGCAAAGTAGGCATATCCAACAGGTCAAGTTGGAAACATGTGGAGGAGCATACCAGACTGGAGAGCACCCGGAGGAAGTTGGAGTTGAACCAACATAAGGGGAGATGACAGAAGTCAATTTGTCATAGGAGGAAGTTGAGTAGCGACTTAGTGGTGAGACTGCAGAACTAGAGTTTGCCACAGAGTGGCTAGCTAGTGCCACAGGAGATGAAGATAACATGAAGGATCAGATTGACCAGATTGGTAAAAGGGAGAAAGAGCACACATTTCAATGTGCCCAAGAGAGGGAGAGAGAAGAGCATTCAGAGGAATGGCTCAAATTTTTCAACCAGGAAGTTGAGCAAGAGATAACTGCAGAACGTGAACCTACAATAGAGGAGAGAGAAACAGATAGCATGGATTTTGCTTATCTGTGTGAAGAGTTGGAGGCCCTGGAGAGAGGGTAAAGATGCAAAGCAATCGTATCCAACAAGTTAAGTTGGAAATTGATGGAGAGAAGATGCAACAGAGAAGACTCCAGGAGGAAAGCCAGACAGTGGACCAGATGGACAAAAAAATAGAGGAGATAAAGATATTGATGATGGAAGCAGCACAATAAGTAGTCATCAGAGAAGTATGGGACAGAATAAAACCTACAGGAGCAGCAGAGAAAAAGAAGCAGCAAGGAAAAGGAGCAGATGAACAACTCTAAGAGAAAGTATGGGACCCTGGAGGATCTCAACAATATGGCAGAGGGAGCCATGAGAAGGAGCTCGTGATTTTTATAGCAGTGGAGTATGATGCAGGAGAATCATCAGCAAATCCCATGTGGAGGGACAGCTCAACGCCATAGCGCGCCTTTTCAAATTAATTGGAATCTAAAAGCTGGCGTTTTTTCTGTAGATCTCTTTTGAACGAATGATTGAAGAAGAGCGAAACGCTCAGAAACTGAATGATTGCAAGAGGTCTGGGAGTTTCACTCTGAGTCTTGAATGTAACGGAGCATGAGTAGTTGTTAGTTGTTACTTCAATAGGAGAGGTAGTCGGAGGGAACCATAGGAACCTTCATGTATATGTAGATGCATGGCATGCCCAAATGAGGCTGCTGGAAGAGTGTTCTTATTGAATAGGAGGTAGAATAGTTTTTTTTTAGAGAGCTCAAACTCTGTTACAGTCCAGCTTGCACATATTGCAATCGGACATTCATCTTAATAGAAAGAAAGCAGTTTTTCCTGCATATGAACTTTTTGTGTGGTTATGTGTATATGATGAATGTTATCTGAGTGTGTGTATGTATATTGTATATGTGTGAGAGGTTTCGTTTACAGTAGGAAGATAGATTCATCTATCTTTGTTGAGTTGAAATATCATTATGGGTTCTTTAGGCTATGCAAGGAGTGCACAACAGAACATTGGAAGTTTTGTAGCCATCACAAGGAGTGTGCATCAGAACTCTGTGGAGTTAGAAAATAATGTGCCAAGAGGGCACACCAGAGTGACAACAACACAGGGGAAGCCTCTAGGTTGTTGAATACCTTAGAGGAGAAACTGTGCGGCAGGAGCACAGAAAAACAGAGTCACCGAGAACTATGTAGATCTCTGCCAAGCGGGCATCGAGCAGGTGCAAGTGTGCATGAAGAGAACTCTTTGTCGAAGTTCAAGGAGAAGAGTATCGGAGAAAGATACTCATAGATTTATTGAATAATCTGTAGGAAATCCTTGCAAGTTTGCATTGAGCGAACACAAGGAGTGTGTCATTGAACCTGAAAGAGTTCAGGGTTCAGGAGGAATATCTTTGCAAGGAGTGCACTAGGCCAACGCTTAGACAAAGTGTTGAAAATCTGAAGTCGTCTGAAGGCTCAGTCGAGTGCAAGGAGTGCATGCAGAAGTGAACTTATTCCAAGATTCAGAAGCTCAAGAGGAGTAGTGTGAACTTGCACGCAGAGTGCAAATGTGCACCAGAGTCAAGGACAATTTTCATTATCAAAGACCCTTTCAACCGGTTTCGTAGGAGAAGATTCAAAGACCAAAATCTTTGAACACTTAGAAAATTTGTTAAGTCCAGGAGAACGAAAAAGCTCAAGAAGAGGAGCGACAATAGCCATCGGATTTGTTTCTAGAAAGAAGCTTGGACCATTAGATCAACGTTCAGGGGAGCAAAGGAGAGCACAGAGGAGAAGAACAGATCAAAGCCGTAGGATCTGAGCGCAAAGGATCGACAGTCGTCCGATCTAAGGTAAAATGCATTGGCTTTAACCTTTGTGTGCCCAGGAGGATTGACTTACCAAAGTCCCAAAGTCCCAAAGCGATTTGGGACCATCCATCATCAAGGGAGACAGGTGGCGCAAGATCCACAACTTTGGAAGATTGTGGACAAGGAGGAGGTGAAATAGCCGAAGTAGATCCTGACCGCCAGTCGCCAGGAGATACGTGTCAACAGATCAGAGACTTCGGGAAAATTTCACTCGAGAGTTTCATTTGAGAATTGAAACTCCCGAAACCCGAAGTCTGAAGTGAATCTGGACCGTCAGATCCAAAGGGACGTGTGTCGACAGATCACGAGCTTCAGATAAAAGCTTGTGGGTTTCAGTTAAGATTTGAAATTCCCGAAACCCGAAGTCTGAAGTGAATCTGGACCGTTAAATCCAGAGGGATGTGTGGCAGTAATCTGTGCACTTCAAAAGAAAGTGAAAGTTGAGAGTTGAGATTTTTGAAGCCCGAAGATGAAAAAGAATCGCAGTCGTCGATCTGTGGGGGACACGCATGAGTGGATCGCGAGCTTCGAATAAAAGCCATTGGGGGAAGGCGAAATTTGAGATTTGACATTTCCAAAGTTCGAAATCCTGAAACGGTTAGAGTTGTCGATTTGAGGAGGATACGTGGCAGGAGATCTGCCAATGCGGAGAAGGTAAGGTTTGAGAGTTGAAAACTATGAAATCTGAATCGGGAAGAAAATCACAACCATAGACTTGAAAGGGGTAGATTTGAGGTGTTGATTTAAAGAGAGCAGATCTAAACCGTCGATCGAGAGGCCCCACATGAGATTGCAAGATCAACGGTCACGCTTGATTGTGGGGCCAAGAAGTGCTCAGACGTTAAAAATTTGAGAGTGGGCCGCAATCAAAACAATGACATTGGCAAGGGAATACGTGGTAGCTGGAGGATTGCAGGGAGAAAACTGGTGTGGTCTCAAACCACTTTCGACTACTCCGCAATTGCATGTTTACGTAAGGTCACAGCCCGAGGTCACACGCAGGGAGGGGCCTAGCAGAAGGGGCTAGCGCTCACGAATTGAAAAGTGTCGAGAGCGCTAGAGAAAGGGTCTGCGGATTTCATAAGACCTGCGCCTTAGGAGAAAATGGGACCTGTGTAGATTGATTGGGGTCTAATAAAGGCCCGAAGAGTCGATCCGACTCTTTGATGTGAACGATCCTAGACTGGGAGGTCACGCAGCCCCGAGGGGAGAAGGGGGGTCTGCATCAAAACCTCATTCCTTGATCAACTTGAGGGAAAAACTTTAGAACCTATGCATGGGAATCGGGATAATAAGTACGTAATTGGCAATGGATCGATCTTATTGAAAGAAAAATAAAGCAGGATGGAACAGAGGAAAGAACTAATGGCCATTTTTAACTTTGTAAGTTCAACAAGATATGAATTGTAGAACACCTTGTGAACATCATTCTATCTTGAAATTTTCTATTAACCAAATTATGTAACAATCTAGTATCTGTCTACATGGGAATGGTGTTCTGCAAGCTTTTCTTTCTTGTATGTTCACTTAGAAGCCAATAAATTTCCCAATTTCTTTCCATGAGTCCTCGGTTCCAATTGGAAAATATTATAGAAAAACTACATTATATTTCAATGTGTCATAAATATCATTTCCCTTTTCCTTTGATATTTGAGCTAAAATAGACAATGTTGTATTCCTTACATTTTCAATTTCCACAAGGGTTTCAAGTAATACAAAATAGTAGGAAACATTGTTAGCATAAATTTATGTTTGTTTCCAAACTGGTATTACCTACTTGGAAAGAAATTTTATGTAGTCTGCATTAACTTGATGTACATTAGCTTGTCTTAAATGAATGCAACTTTTCAGTCACTAACTTATTTCAAATGAAATTTGTGCTGATCAGAGTTGTGGGGAAACTAGAGTACCAAATAAGGATAAAGCTTCAGACTTTCTCTTTTGAACCTGTCGCTAGTAAAAAATACATTAGCCAGAAATCCATTCAATTAATATTTTGAACCATGCATCATGATTTATTTGACAAAATTGAGTTTATAAAATCAATAAATTTTATGTAGTATTTGCATAAAAGTAAGATGTGATTTTCAACTATTACTAGAGAATGAAGATAATATTATAATTCTTTTGGGTGGATGGATTACAATAAATAGTTTATATCATAAAGTATATAAGTTGTAGTTAACAGGGTCTTAGTTAGATGGTATATCGTGGGTGTTTTATACCCCATCAAGGTTCAAAATGTACAGAGAGATGCCAGTCCATCTCAGACCCTCTCACATGTGCAAGTAGGACATATGGCCTACATAAGCAGGCCATTTCTTATGGATGAGGCAAGGTGCAAGCACTGGATGAATTTGGAAGAATAGATATTCCCAATGGTTGTCTTAGCCAAAGTGATTTTGAGCATGGAGAATGTTAAATATTTATGTTGTGAGCAGCTATAGTTCATTGTAAGATTCCCATAATAAGTAAGGGTGTGCTTGTTGTAGTTGTAAATCAGAAGCATCCTCATATCTAGAGAGAGAGGAGGGGGCAGGGGGGGGGGGGCATGGGGCAAGGGATTTGCTCAATTACTTGTGGTCAATGTTGTTAGGATTTTGGCTAGTTCCATGACATTGGGTGTTAGGTGTTATAGCAAGATTTGCCTCACCCCATGCAACTTTCTCAGAAGGGCTTTTCCATTTCCCTGTGCATACTTGAAGTCCCCTTTTTTCAATTCTTAGAGCTAAAAATTGTATTTTTCCACATATATGTGCCCTAACAGCTATACATCATGCGTATATGCAAGTTGCACCATTACATCCTGCGTAGATCGAGTTGTGTGCCAAAAATTAAAAATGGTGTCGGGTTTCCATGTCACGTTATGAGATCCATGATCCTTGACCTTCCATATACTAGAAACGTTCCGACTCGACCCTTCAATTCCATTTGAAGGCGATAAATGGGCCATATCCAAGTTATAGAAGAAATGAGAAAAATTCAACTTTGAGAGCAAAGTTACTCTAGAGAAATCATTCACTTCATATTGAGTCTGCATCCCTTTGTCCTTTTAAGTCTGAACACATTGTTCAGCCCCCAAGATCTTCCCTCTCTGATGGAGAACCTCACTGTCTCTCTTATATGAGCTTGCCTTTGGTGGAGTATTGAAGTGGTGGAGGCCCAGCTCAAAGGGACTTAGTTTCTCGGTTCTGAAACGTGCCGACACAGAAGTTTGTTATTCATACACTTTTGTTGATCATATTCTAATAGAAATACTCTTTTCTCGTCCAATTAATGTCTTGCAAATATTTGAATTGTTATTCCATGGGCATATTTGTTATGAATATTGATGGATTATGCTATTATATGTGCTAAATTTATATATTATCACCATATGATTGTGTATCTTGTTTGTTGAGGACAAGTTGTGGGTGTATAGCTTTGAGTCGAGTGCTCAACGGTGGTCATCTTCGGAGATCCGAACGAGGTAGGCTCTTTATCTTGTCTTGTTAGCATTCTTTTTTATATAGCATATTTGAGATTGGAGTTGATTTCTGCAGTCATTTCTGTTTGTTATGGATTACCCCATGCCATAGAGTGATTTTCCTTGTAACATTAGGTTTGACCCCTCAGTTAGGGGAACTAGTACACCAACAGGGTTACTAGGCATGCCATTTATAAATGTGGGGAAGCATCCCTTCTAATTCCTCATGAGGTTTTCCTTGGAAAAAGAAAAATATAGATATATCAATGTTGCAAATATCTCTTCAAAACCCATAGCCACTTCTAATACATTTGGTTGAGCTCATTGCTCATTTGAAGAGGGCTCTTGTTTTGATACCACCTCCCCCGATTTAGATACAATATCGATACCCTCGGTCTACTCCTATCAAATAAGCAAATGTTGAAATGGGGTTACATGGGTTGAACACCCATGTTATCTAATCCCCAAGATGGCCTCTTATGCATAAGTCTTTCCAAAGTTGAGATATGGCCTTATTGTTTTCCTCCCCTACATTCTTCGACATTGGATGCATGCTCTCTAAATCCCCCTTGGGCAATTCCAAGTTGGTTCTCATCATGTTTGGGCCAAAATGGATCACCACATCACCTAAGGGGATATGATATACCAATTTTGCATCTTCAAGAGACCAATATAGAGGAGCACTTCATCTTCAAGTGCCCCATCTATTACAATATTAGAGGATAGTTTTATTTCCTTTTCAAGGAGTCTTGGAACTCCCTACCCACATTATTTTATTTCCTAGACCAAAGACACTTGGATTTGTACATGAGTGAGGTAATCGGTTTCATATCTCACTTAGTTTGTCATTTTTAGCCTTGTCCAAACCTGGTCCGACTAATTATAGATTTATTTCTAGTACTTGTATCAAACAAAGGCCTCAAGAGGCAAGTAGACAACAACACTACATACATCAGATCGGTGTGATCCTAGGATGCCATTGATGCTTGACCAACTATAACCTTGCAATCATATTGCCTCAACCCCTTGAGACAACACACACTGCACTGATTATTAAGGGGCTTCGTCCATGTCTCAGCCGCGAGATTTTGCATCCATACAACAAGACATATCTCATACCTTATCTCCCAAATATTTCAAATCATCCAATCATTCATTTATGAGGAGTTTATTTCCTTCGACTTTAAATATTAGGATATAGGGCATCAAGGAATGTTGATCACCCACCAAGCGAGACATCTCCCTTGGAGGTCCAATAGTTCTTGGCCTTCAATTCTCCACCGCACTTGATTGTCTCTCACCATCATTTTGTTTCACTCCATGCTATTATGACTTTAGGTTTTTAATTATTCTTAGCATAAGATAGATTTGTGTATATCATGATTTTCCAAGAGTTTCTTTAGCGCTCCCAATTTGTATTCTCAAAAATGTACTTAGCAGTCATGTTGACCTATTTGTGGTCATTTGTTGGACATTAACAAAATTATCTTAATACTAATTTTTTAATTCTGGAAATAAACTATGTATGGAGTTTTTGAAACGTCCAACCTTTCAAGTGGACACACCACCCATCAACAGGGATTGTTGAAGCAATAGGTGAGAAAAGAGTGTTGGGATAGGGGTTATATAAAGTGTTGGGATATTTAGACACTTAGGAGTTAGTTAAGAACTACTTGGTCTAATATGTCGTTAGATAAAAGTGTGTTTCTTTAATATGCATTAGTATGCATGTGTAGTTAGGAAATATGACGGTCACGATATGTTCCCGACATAGAGTGATCTGACAGTTCATATTCTCCTCGATCTTAACGACCATTGATCTGTGGCTTAACACATGATTGGTCCATGATCTCTATTTAAAAATCATGGAGGGTCATTTGTCGATGATCGATTGTGAGAAACTCTCTTGTAAAATATCTTTGTAATCGTTTTCTTTTGCATTAATAAACTGCTCCAAGTGGTCGCGTTGGTTGGGGTCATGGATTTTTCCCCGTAGGGGTTTTACCACGTCAAAACATCGGTGTGATGATCTTTGATCTGGTTTTTTGAGTGGTTATTGAAGTTGTTCGTCCTCTGTTGGAATACATGTGTTGTCGAACATGGTATCAAAATCGGAAACATATAGGAAAAAGTGCATTTCCCAGGTAAGCTAACCGAGATCTAACCCTTGCTGTCATCAAGAAGCGAAAAAAATTCGTTTGTGAAAAGAGTTTTTTTTTAACACTCTCTCCAAGGTCGTCTTCCACAAAAACACCCCCAATCCTCTTGCTAAACAATACAATATGTTTTGCTAGACCATTTGGTTAAAAGTTTTCTTATTAAGTAAGAGGTCTTGAGTTCAAGTCTCTCTTTTTGTTACTTTTTTTGAAAAAGTTCATACTCCATTGTAAAATGTATTTCACTTCAAGTATAAAAGTGAATCACTATAAGTAGCTTTAATATTTTAGAGTTATTTATTTTGCATGCAACATTTCTTTTATAAAGAAACTTCATTTTAAAAGTGATCCCCACTTCTTTTTATAAAAGTTGATAACTTTATAAAGCAACTTCATCACGTGGTCCTTTGGTTATCGTTTATGTCTTTTTTTTAAAGGGCATAACTTTCACATCCGAAGTCTGTTTTCAGTGTTGTTGTTTTTTAAACCGCCTAATTTTTTGAGATCTTTCCATCCAGATCATCATTTTTAGTTTTTAAATCCATATTATCTACATATTTAATATGGTTTATTCAACTAATACTTTTCTTACCAACACCAACTACTTCCAATGGAAATCCCATATGGAGGATTTATTTAAGAAGTAAAGGTTTGTACCGGATTACCTTGAGAAAGGAAACAACACCCACTGATGCTAATAAGAAAGTCAAATGGGATAATAGGAATGACGAAGCATGTGGATTAATCGAAATGTCCATCTCTCCTGATTTAAGGTTCCACCTTCAATCAATTGATAAACCCAAAGAAGCTTGGGAAAAGATTGAATCTATGTTTGGTAAACACAATATTATTCGAGCACAACAGTTAGAAAATCAAGTATTGACTTTAAGTCCAAGTGATTTTTCTTGCCTTGAAGACTATTTATCTAAGTTTAAAACACTCGGAACTTTATGTGAAGAATGTAAGATAAAGATAAACGAAGATCGTTGCATCTATTTTATTCTTTCTAAGCTAGGTAGTGCATATTCTATGTTTGTATCTACATTTTATGCCATGCAAGAGGCTCTAGGGACAGCTTATGTAAAACCCACTATTGAGAACTTTTGTCATTTTTTGATTAGAGAGAAAGATAAGCTTGTACAACTTGGAGTGATCAAAACTGCAGGTACCTCCAACAAAGACTTAGTCGACCATCAAAAAGATAAACCCAAGAATCACAAGAAGAAACATCATCGCCACAACAACAAGCAATATAAGGGTCCCAAACCCACTCAGACATCTTTAGCTCCTAATGGTGACAAAGGATCAAAATATAAAAATAAGAAGACTGACAAACATTGCAACTTTTGTGATAAAGATGGTCATGATGAGTCAAATGTTTCAAGAATATGGTTGTTTTAAAAGCAGCAATGAAGAAGCACAAAATCAGTATTGATTCTACTTCTTCTTCTTCTCATGGACATGCACTTTCTGCTTCTGGTTTCTCCTTTAATACAACTTCTCCTTCTACTTTTGAAGAGTGACTTATTGATTCTGGAGCATCTTATCATATGGCTAAGGATAGAGACATATTTTATGCTCTAAATGAATGTAACGCCAAGAAAATATTTGTTGGTGATGATAGATCTCTTAGTGTTGAAGGATCTGGAACAGTTCAAGTAGAAAATGGTCATTTCAATGATGTATTATGTGTTCTAAGTCTTTCTGGTAACCTTATATCAGTATATCAAATCACTCATTCAGGTGAAGGTAAAACTGTACAGTTTTCACCTCACCAAGTTGTAATCAAGGATCTAAAAGATCCTAAGCATGTTCTTGCAACTTGAATTATTGATGATATTACCAGGTTGTACAAGTTTGACAACTTTGGGTCATCATCTTTTTCATCGGTTTTTGTTGCTCATAGCGATGACTTGAGCAAACTTTGGCAAGAGCGGTTTGGTCATCTAAACTATTGTTCATTGCAGCAACTATGTAATCAACAGATAGTGATTGTTCTTCCTCATGTTTCATGCAGAGATGGTGTTTGTGTCAATTGTGTTCTAGGCAAAAATCATCAGAACAGTTTTAACAAACGTGCCTCTTGGCACGCCTCGAGCCCTTTCCAACTTGTTCACAATGATTTGTGCAGTCCACTTTCTTCTCCTTCTTTCCTGGGTGCAAGTATTTCTTAAATTTCATTGATGAATTTTCCAGAAGTACTTGGGTTTACTTCTTAAAACTTAAGAGCGAAGTTTTTGACAAATTTTTGGCCTACAAGGCCCTTGTAGAAAAACAATCTGAACATCAAATTCAAATGTTAAGAACAGATAATGGAGGCAAATATGTGAACAATAATTTTACAAGTTATTGCACTACACAGGGCATCCAAATGCAACACATTGTTCCATATACACCACAACAAAATGGTGTTGTTGAGATAAAGAACCGCACATTAAAAGAAATGGCAAATTGTATGATTCAATCTAAGGGATTAAGTCTAAAGTATTGGGTGGAAGCCATTAACTGTGCAAATTACATAGTAAATCGAACTTCCACAAAGGCTCTTACAAATATAACACCAAAAGAAGCTTGGACTAAAATTAAACCAGATGTAAGTCACTTACGTGTATTTGGCAATATAGCATGGGCTCACATTCTTGATGAGAAAAGGAAAACATTGTAGCCTAAAAGTGAGAAGTGTATATATTTGTTGGTTATTTTGAAGATGTCAAAGGTAATAGACTTCTTCAACCACATTGTAATGAAATTATTATTAGAAAAGATGTTAAATTTGATGAAAATATCTTGGCCTGCAAGCCTAATTCAGCGTCTGTGCCTTCTTTGGTCTGCAAGCCTAATTCAACGTCTGTGCCTTCTTCGGCCTGCGAGCCATCTTCAACGTTTGTGTCTTCTCCTGTTCTGGTTTCTTCTTCAGATGATGACAGTGAGGATGAAAATCCACCTCCGCTTGCTCACCTTCCTCCATATGAGTCCTTTGAACCAGCACCAACTCCATCTCCACCACTTCCTAGATGGGTCATTTCAATGCGAAACGCAGTTGGTGATCTTGTCGATGATCTTTCATATCAGCGTCGAACACGTTCATAGTTTCAACGAGCCTCTTCTCTTTTGTCTCAAGTTTCAGAGACTCATGATCTAGAGACATTTACAGAAGCTTCAGGTCATCCAGATTGGGATACAACAATGAATGAAGAGTATCGTTATTTAATAGCAAGCGATACTTGGGATCTTGTACCTCTTCCAAAAGGAAGAAAACTTGTCATATGTAAATGGCCCTATAGAACTAAGTATGCATAAGATGGAAGTGTTGAAAGACACAATGCTCGGTTAGTTGCCAAAGGATTTTTCCAAGTCGAAGGAATTGACTATAATAAAACCCTTGCCCCTGTAGCCAAAATGAATTCCATTCGACTTATTATTGCCCTTGTTGCCTCACATAAATGGGAGGTCCATCAAATGGACGTTAAATCCACCTTTTTGCATGGAGATTCGCAAGAAGAAATCTACATGGAACAACCTCCTGGCTATGTCCAAAATGACTTTAGCCTTGTTTGTCGCCTTAAGAAATCTCTTTATGGTCTCAAGCAAGCTCCCCGAGCTTGGTATGCCAAAATGGACAACTTTCTTCTTTCCACTGGATTCTCTAGATGCCATTTTGATCCTAATGTATATACCAAGAAAGTAGGAAGTCATCTCATAATCCTTGTCCGTTATGTTGATGACCTTAT
>ML808050.1:0-14836 GCA_009831015.1 Picea engelmannii
GTGTGCTTTATTTTTAGGATAGCATTCGAATAAAGACTAGACGCTTGCCTGCACATACCGTGTATCAGCTCGAAGTATACCAACCCTGGTTTGACAATTTAGTGATTCAGGACACTTAAAAGCTACAATTTAGCAGCCTGACAATATGCAAGCAACAAATTCCAACTAACACTATTATCTATTTAATAAAATAAAACAAAAATTAAAATCAATCAAATCCGCTCTTGCTTGAAAATACACTCAGCTGAAATAAAATCACTACCACACTCTTACATAAATTAAAGGAGTATTAACAAAATGAAGTAACAACAACATGAATTGAATCTTACTGTAAAAACAATCTAATAAACAACACACAACTGTAAGCAATGATAAACTAATCATAAACCAAGATAAATTAAGACAATGAAAAGAAAAATACAAGTAAATGAATAAGACCAACACATACCAGATTGAGGGGGCCCTGCCTCACCTAGCATGCGTGGCCAAAAGACTTACAAGATTAAGAGAAAGTTGCACATAATTGCAGATCCATCAGCTCCTTTGTATTATTGAAGAAAACTCAGAAATTACATAAGTTCATCTCTTTCTTACAAATAAATTCTATATAATTTCATGAATGAATCTCTCCTAATTGAAGAGGTCTTATTTATACAAATCAAATCCCCAAATCCCTGGGTTGCTCAAACAAATTGCTAAGTTTAGAGAACTGACCGCAACTGTAAATCTGGAAAATACCCTTTTAAAGAACCAGAGATTTATTTCAAACCGTAGCTCCAATTGGAAAATGACCCACCATGAACTCAATTGGGCCCATTATGAACAAAACCCATGTCTCAGATTTTCAAGATTCATCCTCATCTGCTCACAATATTCCACACAAATTCGTCTCTCCTTATCTACCACGTTTTTCACTAAAAACGGTTAACCATGAGTTGGAACTCACATGTGTCATTTGGAGGTTGGAAACTTGAGTGCTGCAACTATTGCTACATAAAATCACTCGTCAAACCATCATAAAAAAAATCATGCATAATAGTTTTTAATTCATTAAAAATGAAGGAAGAATAAACATTATTAACCACTAAAGCATAACAAGAATAATATGTCATTTTATGAGCAGTTGTAGCAAATGGATGGAAAATGGAATGATAAATGAAAAATAATAGTATGAAGAAGGGATCGAATGGATGTCTATAGATCATGAGAATATGGACAAATATGTGACCCAACAACTGCGTTTTTGGGTTTTTATGGTGAATTCGACATGCTGAGTTTGTGGTGTGCTTTTAGAGAGTGACCACGACTTGTTGGGGGGCCCACCAGTAGTCTAGTAACTCTCTGTATGTTTTTCATGCATTTTATGATTTATTTTTCTCTTTATTTCCTGTACATGCATTATCGGTTTATTAATTAGTTTGATGTTGTAGTTTAAATTGTTTTGATTCCCTTTTGTAGGTTAGAATGACGGAGTGTGTTAGAATGCATTAATCTTGGAGATTAGAGACGAATTTTCAAATTCATCTACTAACCATGTGTGCAAGTATATATTAGATTACGTTTTATTCATGCTTTTGAAATCTGATTTAAAATAAGAATTAAAACAGAGTAGAACAAAGTTTTAGTTTATGTTTTCTTTAACCAAGGCTTCGGTGGATGGATAGGGTTAGTTTCAGTTTTTATTGCCTATTCAATTGTTAAATAGATTTGTCTTAATTAGTTGTTGATTAATTTATTCATTAGTTTACTTTGTCATGCTTTAATTTATGTTTTAAGCATTTTCCTTATTACATTTTGAATTGTTAAGATAGAGCTAGTTTAGTTTATGTTATGTAATTTCTTTCTTAGATTTAGATTGTGATTTCAAGTTGTAGTTAATGACTGAATTTAGTATAGTATAAGTTTTCTTATATTAGTATAGAATGCATTTGAATTTCATAGATTAGAAAACAGTTTCTTGTTTTCATAGAATGTTATTGGATAAATCCGTAGATGCGGACACTAACCGATCTCCCTAGATCCACCTGGTATCTAGAACAAAACAAGACAGAATAATACACTTTCCCTAGATCTAGCCTATTGAATGAACTAAGAGATAAGGGCTATGGACATACCTTATGAACGCTTTCCTTAGGTCTCTGTTGTTCCAAGCTTTGCTTCAATGCTCTCATCCCGTCCAGATCACAACAAAACGAACCAATCGAAGTAAAAACAAGTTAAGATATTCAATGACTAGTCTATACATATGATCAAGGAATTATGTAATAAAGTGACATCATCTTTATGGGAAAGGGGCATATTGTTGTATTGAATTAATTGAAAGAGAAACTTACAACCTGAGCCTTGATGCCATAGGTCTCCTTTCAATGGCTTCTAGCTCTGACACACACACTTGCTCATGCATGAAGAAAATCAACCACATGTGATGACCTTGTTGTTGTCTCTTGCTGCTGTAGCATCAGTCCTCCATACAGTCTTGCACTAATTCTCTAATCAAACTCTTGCTAACTTGTTACTGAAATTCTTAGCTTAACCCTTTCCATGAGCAATCTCCTTAATATATAGGAAGAGATAGATTAGTTACTTGGATAGTGAATGATCCCAAGATATCTGGAATGACAGTACTTGAATAACCACTCGAAAGACAACTCATCCTTCTAGAAGATTCCCTTCTAGAAGGTTCGAGATCTTTATCTTTTTCCCCTTTAAAAACATGTCCGCACCCTAACCATGAGTACAGTGCAGGAAGTTTTCACCCCAGCTTAAGGTAGCCTACGGGAAACAGGCATTCCCACAGGTGAATATATAAGTATCCTGCGAACATGTTTCAAAGTGTGAATTCTGGAAGAAGACAACTGTAACTTTTCTCAAGAAAGTATTCTTGGTAAATAGCTTGATTTTCCATCATCATGACATCATCACAATGACAAAATTTGTGGATAACAGAATGCCCCCCAAAGTCTGAGAGCGGAACCAGTGACATTCGATAGACTTTGTAAGCTGCATGTGTGTGTCAAGAACCAAAATCCCATCTAATCAGAGACCTGCAAGCATCCAAGCATCAACAGAATATCATATATATCAATTCCGAGGTAGGCATTTCCATACTTAGATCATAGATTGATGACATCATAAACCAAGGTCATGGCCACCAATCATACACTGTGGATCCATGCTGTCACTATATAGCATAGCCACTTGAATACACTGTGGACCTGTGTGACAAATTTTCAGTCAAGACGACATAGCCACAAATCATAAACAGTGGATCTATGTGTTGCAAATCATGCATACTCCATCGCAACCTGGATCATAAAGATAATATCTAGGGTCTTCAATCTCATCATCAAAAGTACGAATATGACCATGTGATTACATGTGTTGAAGTCGAACATGGTAGAAACCACTTGATTACCGGTCATTGATGTATACCGTTAACAAGTGCGAGGGAAATCACCATTAATGTCAATGACTCCCAAGGTATGATAGTACAATCCATCGACTGTGAATAAATGAGTTGATGTCGAACACTCGATGGAATCTCTCGATCAGGGGTCAATGATGTAAACCCACTGTCAAAAGCGAGAAACTTGCCATTGAGGCATGCAAGCTTCAAGGTATTGAATAATTTCTAAGTCTTGATTCCGGATAATGTGCTGAAGTCGACAGAACAAGACTCGTCACAGGAGGGCCTTGATGTATCCCACATCAGTGACACGAAATGAGTAACAGAGTTTGTAATTGAAACAGAGCACGAGACAATTGAATTTTGGACACAGGGAAGGCCGACACGGAATGAAATTATAACTGCAGATGGCTGACTCAATAGAGGTTTGGACTGCTCTTGAACATATGGATGACACGACCAATGATTTGGCAGCATTGACTCAAAAACGACACATGGAAATACCTTGTTATTAAATCGAATGAGAGACAAATGGATTTCCCAAACTGACTTCAAATGATGAATAGGGGGTGTCATGTTCAAGAGCGACACTTACTGCCAATTAACACAAAGATGAAACATATCCCTTTCCCAAATTTCCCCCCACCATTTCTGGCAAGTACCTCTTTATTTTTACGCAAGCTTGAAGAGGATCACATATGCTTGTTGATATAAGCTCATCCTTCGGACGAGTTCCTCAGAGTATTTTTAACGAACCCTAAGAAGGAGTGGTTCGGTCCCATCACGGGTCAGTCAATGTTTGTTTAACGAGTCCAAAGATAGAAAACTCGAAGGTTTTTCAGGATTATAGAGTTTGGAAAAACACTCAAAAGAGAAATCTCTCAGTTCCTTTTTCGTACAATAGTCCAATGAGACCGAAAAAGGGTTAAACTATCGCTCGAAGGATGCGTAACTTCAAATACTTTAACGAGTGTGAAAAGAGCAAGATCACTCGGCAATCTTTTCATATTTAGGGAGTCGTGAAAAGAGATTAAAGTTAACTCCAGGGGGGTTCCTTTTTCGTGTAACCACAGCAAGCCCGAAAAAGGGATAAAACAACGCTCGATCACGTTCTAGGTTTTTCACAAGTGCAAGAACGGATAAAAGGCACTTGAGGTCTTATATCAAAAACCATAAGTAACAAACAAAAATGCATCATATCGCAAAAGTTTTTCGTCCATAATCATCTACCTTGGGTACCTGCAAGTTATTTCACTCACTTTCGTATTAGAGATTAGGGTAAAATAGTGAATAAATACAAAAAACCCACTTTTAATATGATAAAAAAGTAAATAAAACAAATTTACTATTCATTTTTACCATATTGTTTTACCCATTTACCATTTTAGTGCAAAAAACCTCCATTTTACCTCCGATCTTCATTGTCGATTTTCGGGAGCTTCGGGGCACCATTCCATGAACTATCTGGATCAGATTGGTAAGTTCTCAAATCTCTAGCTTTTCATGGTTTAGTTTCATGATTTCAGTGGCTAAATTTTAAGTTTTAAGCTAGTTTTTGAAACCCTATGTGTGAATGAGGATTCTCACAGGCTGCCCATACGGGGCCTGCGAGAAGTTCTCATTCCCGCAGGTGGTCTTAAGCTACAGTGCGAGAAGTCCACACTGTGTGCTATAAGTCACCTGCGAATAGCGCAGTGCCCAAATTTTTTTATAATATTTAGCCAATCAAACCAATTTTTCTCATGTTTCAAATCATTAACTATCTTCCCATGGTTACCATGTAGGTTAATAAATATCACAATGGTGCTCGAATGGAGAGAAAGGGAACACGAGGATGATAATTCTACCGCCAAAAATCACCCTCAAACCATTGCCGCTTTAAGAGATTGTGGTCTCCTAAAGTATTTCCGCATACCGGGCATGAGAGCCCAAGTTCGATTGTTGGAACATTTAGTTCGGATGTGGGATCTGGATCAGCAGGTCTTTAATGTTGGTGCCCACACATTGACGATTGATATTGAGGAGATCTATTTCCTGACTGGGTTGTTAAGACGAGGTTCTCATGTCAGTTTGATTGGTAGCCGCAGGGGTGGTATGAAAATGAGTGAGTATTGTCGAGAGTATTGCCTGCCAGAGGCTGAAAGACAAAAAGGAAAAGTGGCCATTTGGGGAGTGACTGATATAACTCTCCATACCATTATCTTCACTATCACTCGGATGGTAGGAAGTGATGCCCCGCATATGGCTGTACAGATCTACTTTCAGTATGCCCTCGAGTGTGTCGAGCCCCGGGTCTTCATTTGGGCTAACGCAGTGTTACGCAACCTCAAGAAAGAACTGACCAAAAACAGGCGTGGAAATCTAAAGAAGTTTGGTTATGGATCGCTTCTAGTGTCATTCATCTGTGAGAGGGTCCCAGTGTATAGGCTTCAGGCTGATTGGCACTTTCTAGGTCCCAGGGATCCACGGATGTTACGATGGTGCCAACTTATGACTAGACATGTGACAGGACCAATCGTCAGGTATGACGATCGCTTCTTCGACTGGCTCCAAGGCCAGGTCTTGATGATAGAGGATTATGCGTATGTTGGCTTGGACTTTCGCGGTGATCCTGACCTTGCCCTTCCTGAAGACGTACAGTGGGGAGATATTGGTAAGAAGTACACCAACTTTTAACTTTTTAGATGTTTTTGTATTTTCATCATATTAAATGTTTTTGGTTTTTATAGAATCATCCAAAGACTAACACCAAAATTTTATTGATAACACAGATGTTGGGGCATATAGACCAGCTGGTAGTTCTCTTGTCCAGCGTCGAGGAGAGGCAGTTGTTGCAGTCCCCCAGTATGCCGAGGACTATCTGACAGTGGAGAAAAACTTAGAGGGCTTGATGGTCGATGTTCCAGATATTCCTCTGGAGGAGATCCCACGACGCGATCAGTGTCACACCATGGGAGTCTCTGTCTCTATGGGTTGTTTGCTCCGCAGAGTAGCCAGGACCTTAGCATGCTATCGTGAACATCATTAGTGATGTCACTTTTGTAGAAGCCAGGAGCTTCATTTTTGATATTTTGGTCTTCGGACACATTTTATAAAAACAAACTTTGACCGTTATATATATACATGGGTTCTACCGGCTTACTTTACAATTGTGTACATTTTAATGTGTTTGATTTTATAAATGATTTAAATGCCTGTCTAATACATACTTAGCTAAAGCATCTGTCAATGTATTAAGAATTCTCGAAATGTGTTGATATTCTATGTAATCAAAATGTCTTTCCAAGAGGCGAATCCGCAAATATATCCTTAATAAAGTAGCACTTCGAATAGAATATACATTACTGAATTGTAGTACTGCTAACTGCGAGTCAAGTCGAACAACCAAATAACGAATTCCAAGAGAGATAGCATCAACCAATAATTCAACCACGGTGCTATACTCGACAATATTGTTGGTTGCTCGGCCAAGACATATACCTCGTAGAGATATGAGTTCATTTGTCGGGGCATAGATAGCCCAAGCAGCGGAAGCTAGGTTCCGAGTACTACGACTAGCACCGTCGGCGAAGCCAATATAAGGTAGCGAATACTCTGACATCTGGCAATCAAACACAATGTCACGTAAGGGCAGAAACCAAATAACGTCAAAACAAAACTAAAGTAACACACACACTCAGTATGATACATAAAAATACAAGTACTTATGCACAAATAACTCATGCGTAGTACTTCTTCAAGTACAACCCATTCCTGGGCTCACTCAAAGGCACACCATCATAGTCCACTAGCTCATACGCTCCTTTTTCCAAAACTTTGCTAACAATATAAGGCCCATGCCACATTGGTTCAAATTTCCCAGCTCCTAGGACATCTTTGTCTTGTTCATATAGAAGAACAAGATCTCCTTCAGAGAAGACACGAGGTTTGACATGCTTGTCATACTGTGCCTTAACACATTTCTTCTGGGCTTATATTACAAGAGTAGCGTCACAGCGAGTCTCGTCTAATCGCATTAAATACAACAAATGTTCCTCTTCGGCAGAAGTATTAGGTAAGAGTTCTACAACTAGTTTCAAAGACGGTATCTCGCATTCTATTGGCAGAATGGCTTCCATGCCATAAACCAATCGAAAAGGCGTGAATCCTGTGGTAGACTTAATAGATGTCCAATATGCCCACAATGCCGAAAATAACATTGTGTGCCAGCTGGTTTTATGTATCCCTATCATCCGTCAAATCATAGTTATAAGAACCTTATTGATGGCTTCGACCTAGCCATTGGCCTGTGGATAATAGGGTGTTGAGCTGTCATGACGAAGGCCTAACTTCTCTGTAAGTTCAGACATCATGTTGTTTCTAAAATGAATACTGTGATCGGTAACGATAGCCTGAGGAACACCAAAACAAGTGATGACATGGTTGAAAAGGAATAAGGTTGTAGTCTTCCCAGTATTATCGAATGTCGGCATCGCCTCGACCCACTTTGTGAAATAATCAACAGCTACAATAATGTAACCATGCCCCCCGGCCGAGTGAGGGTGACATGTCATGAAATCAATACCCCATTTATCAAAAGGACCTACTGAGACTACAGGATGAAGGGGAGCAGGATGCGATCGAATCTTTTGATTATAAGTCTGGTAGGCATGACACTTCTGAACAGCAGTAATGCAGTCAGTGAATAGGGAAGGCCAAAAGTAACCTGCACGTAAGATCTTCTGGGCAGTAGCATACCCAGACATATGACCACCACATGCTCCTGAATGGCAGTCATTCAAAGCTTTCTCAGCTTCATCAAAAGTCAAACAACACTGAAAGATAGAGTCAATGCCTCGACGGTAAAGAGTATCGTCGAGGATGATATAATGACGTGCTTGATAACGTACACGACGTCGTTCATTACTAGACAAATTAGGCTGGAAAGTTTGAGTTTGGAGATAGATAATGATATCTCCGTACCAAATATCATCGGTACTAATAAGGAAAAGTGACTCGTCAGGTAACGAATCGACTGCTACCTTTTCCGTAGTTGTGTGGGGAAAATCACAAATTAACTCAGCGAAAACTAGAGATTTCTTCGATGTGGCGAGATCGAATTCCAAATCGAACTCCTGGAGAATAACAATCCACTTGGAGTACTTGCCCCCTAGCAATTGACGTGTCAATATGTGTTGCATGGGGTTACAGTGTGAAATCACTGTAGTCTTCCTGGAGAGAATATAATGACGGAAACATTGGACTTCTTGGACAGCAGCCAAGGCCAGCTTCTCAACATGTTGGTACTTGATTTCCGTGGATGATAAACTTCTACTCAAATAATATATAACATGTTCATCGTGGTTATCATCCTCTTGAACAAGGACCATGCTTATAGTATACTCGGACGTAGCTAGATAAAGAAAGTAATCTCGACTATAATCCGGAGGAAAAAGAAGAGGAGCTTTGGTAAGGGATAACTTTAAATCTTCAAAAGCATTGTTAGCAACTTTATCCCAGACAAACTCTGAACCTTTCTTTAGAAGACGTGTAAAACCTCGAGTAATCTCGGCATAATTCAGGATGAAACGACGAAGAAAGTTTCCTTTCCCCTGCAAACTTTGTAACTGATGCAAAGAAGAAGAAGGAGGGAGATTAAGAATCGCCTCGACCTTGATAGGATCCACCCTGATCCCATGGTGTGAAACAATGAAACCGAGGAGATGAATAGATTCTACGCAAAAGACACATTTATGAGGATTTAGGCGAATGCGATAGAAGCGGCAACGAACAAAAATTTCTCGGAGATGAGTAGGGTGATCGACTCGATGTAAAGAATGAGCCGACAAATCGTCCAAATAGGGTTAAACAATATCCTTGATATCGTGAAAGGCGTAAGACATAGCACGTTGGAACATAGCACCTGCATTCTTCAGACCGAAGGGAAGTTTCCTATAGGCGAAAGTACCCCAAGGACAAATAAAATCCGTTTTATGTTGGTCCTCATGCGCGATATTGATTTGATTATAGCCGGAAAATCCATCCATGAGGGAAAAGATTTCACTGCCGGCACAATCATCAACGATTTGGTCAATGAAAGGGGTTGGAAAATTATCCTTTGGACAAGATTTGTTGATATCCTGATAATCAACACAAACGCGTATACTACCACCCTTTTTATCAATCGATACTGGGTTGGAAACCCATTCTGTCAATGCCACGGGGTAAATGAAACCGGCTTTAAGAAGCTTTTCAACTTCAAGTTTAATGGCTGTCGCTTTACGTGGATGGACAGGACGTAGGCGCTGCCGGACTGGTTTAGCTCCGGGGTATGTCTTAATCTCATGAACAACGATAGCAGGGTAAATACCCGACATCTCTTCGTAACTCCACGCAAAAATATCACGGAATTCTTTAAACAAGGAAGTATAAGTGAAAATTTCGTTGGGAGAACACGAAGCTCCAATATGAACGTTCTCGACTATCCCAGGTTTCACTGAAATATATATGGGCATCGTGGGTGAAATGTTATTGAGGTTCCCTTCTGCAAACACATCTCGTGTGGATTGGGAAACCGTAGAGATAACAACAACGGTCGACGGAGTCGAGATCCGCTGATAATTCTTGAGAGTCTGTTGTTCTAGAAACAAGATGGAACGATGATGCCCATCGTCCCAAGGGGTGTCTTCCATGACGAACATGATCATCTCGTCAGTGGGAAAGATGACACAGAAAGGATCAGGAGATAGCTCGTTAAAAAAAGAAGTAGGAGGGATTGCCGATTGAATGGCTTGATAAGTGGACTCAACCGGACTTAACGACATAATGTTGCCGAAACGAACATGATCTCCAAGATCAAGGACTATCCAAGGGTCAACAGACACCGGAAGTTCATGAGGTACAATAGAGATCATATTAATAGAAGCAATAAATGGGCATGGAAGATCGGGTGGTGGTGGTATAGGGAAAGTACCCATTAACGAAGAGTCTTTTAAAAGACCGACCCCGACATTCTCATAACCCGGTGGGGTTTTAGCGATGAAAGGCATGTTGCCAACATGAGTATCAGCATTAAAAAAGGCAAGTTGATCGACCGTAACCACTTTTCCTTGGTGAGGAAAACGTACGACACGGAAAAGGGTTGACACGACAGCACACATAGAATCGACCCAACTCCGACCAAGTAGAAGATTATAATCTAAGGGAGTATCGAAAACTTCCACTTCCACCTGAATGGTCTTACCTTCTAGAGTGACAGGCAACGACAGTAGAACACCATAAGGCTTAAAACCCGAACCATTGAAGGCTCGCAAAGTGTTTTGTGATTCATTTAACGGTGGCGAACCAATGGCTTTCCAACAAGAAAAAGACATGACGCACGTAGAGGCACCCTCATCAATAAAAGTTCGACAAATACTCTTGTCAGATACCACAACTTGAATTTGAAACGCAAGCTGTGGGGGTAACCTTAGAATGTGATCATCCAAGTTAAAGACTATCAGATTTGTATCTGTTGGATCAATGCCACCTATAGCTTTCAACAACGCCCTTCGTTGTGTAGGACAAGACTGAAGGACTTCCAGGGCAGACATCGCTGAGGGTGCTTGGGCCAGATCTTCGACAATGCTATAGTTCTGGGCTGCCCGAGCATGAGGATTGAATGCCAACTTCTTAACGACGCTTTTCGGAGGTCGTAAAACTGTATCGGGACTCGGTCGTTCGAGATGAAGAGGACCGTTCTCAGGTGGGTTTGGTGGAGAAGGCTGTACCAAATCGGGAGGTAAGTCATCAACCTTCTCCTTAGAAGGAGTATAGTCTTTAGCTCTAGTGGTAAGTGCAACATTGTTTTTCGTGGAATCACTAGTGCACATCAAAACATAAGATGATGTAGAAGTAGAGGGTTGGTCGTGAATGACCAACGAAGCCTGTTGTTGAGACGGGAAGGGTTGAGACAAGACAACCATCGTAGAGGGCTTCGGTGCTCCTTGAAGGAACTTGTTAACCTCGGCACGTCTTAGACAATCCTTCGTGTAGTGATCGTCACCATAGATAAGGCAAGGGTAGCGTGGTTTGCGCTTATCCCGGTCATCAACAGGGGGTGATTTGGTTTGCTCATTCAGATTATTGTTTTTACCCTCCTTATTCTTTCCTCTCCCTTTCCTAGACTTAGTTTTACCGGTCAGTGTAGATTGAACAACGTTCACTTCAGAGGTCTTACCGGTGGGAGGAGCAGGAGACGGAGCACTTTGTACATTAGAAGAATTGGATTTCGGGGTTGTAGTTGAAACGGAATGTGAGTGGCTATGAGTAGAACCAATCACACCATCAGCTGCATGTGAAGCAGCCGGAGCAGTAGAAGTAGTAGAAGTACCAGGACGAGGTAAATCAGGCAGTAAATCATACAAGGTTCTCGTTTACGAATAAACGAGATCTAGATAATGAGAACGACTAATAGCCTGCTCTTCTATGACAACACCGCCCATAGCAATGTCTTTTCCAATTTTGTTTACAAAAGACTTGGTAAACCACTCTGCCAGTAACTGATCAGGAAGCTCAAGTTTAATGAGACATCGCCTTCGTCGCCACTCATGAATATGATCAGATATATGAGTGCCCGAGCTTTGTTTGAAGGAGGTTAGAATCTCAGTTCCAGTATCGTAATGAATCGGTAACTGGTAGTGTGTGAGAAAGGCCATTGCAAGGGTGTTGAAATCGGAAAAGAAACCTCGTGGTAATTCAATGTACCACTTCGCAGCAGTGCCCATAAGAGTTCATTCAAAAAGATGCAGTCTAATGGAGTTGTCCATCAACGAGTTGGACGAACACCATAAGTGGAAAGTCATGACATGATTATTCGAGTCCTCTCCCACCTTCCCATTGAATTTTGGAATGTCCGATGGAAGCTTTGCAGGAATAGCAGGCCATTGGGGAGAGTGACGAATAGGATCATTGAGAATCCTAGACAAATCTGGCACGTCCAAAGTAGCAAGAAAAGGCAATTTCCGATTCACTTGTGGATACTGGTGACTTTGGGGTGGAAGCCCTGTTGGTAGACCAGTGGGACTGTATGCAGTCTTCCCCCAGAGGGAAGATCCTGGTTGGTTTGGTGGTGGTTGAATTGGATAGTAACCCCAAGGATTTTGACCTTGAGTTTGAGGTTGAGTAGTTTGACCAGAACCCCAGATAGGATTAGTCACACATGGATATGGTTGGCCTGTGGTAGGGACAGCTTGCTGCCCCCCAACATTTTGAGGAAAGTTTTGCATAAGTTGATTCCAATACTAGGCCAATGCAGGAGGTATGTTTTGTCCTAAAGGTGAGGTTGGTCCCCCTATCAAAGGGACAGTTCCACCCGGGAGTTGTGTACCAACCGTAGGTTGCGTAGTGACTGTGTTATGCCCGGGAAAAGGAAAAGGAAACGTACTACCCTGACCACCAATAGGATTGTGCAAGGTTGGTGCAACAGTCGGGATAATACTACTAGGATTAGGATTGCCCGGCGGAAACGGAGGGAGTGTTGAAATGAAACCAGGAATAGGATGCCCAGGAAACTGAGGACCACTTGGAGAACCAACTAGAGTTTGTGGGGGTGTATGATGGGAAACATCCAACGATGGGTTCAATGCATGGTAACCAGGAGGTAAATTTGGATTAGCCTCAGGATTTCTCTGGGTATTGATAGGAGGAAGAGTAGTAGCAGTAATTCTGGTTTGAACACTCGTAGTATTTGCGAGATGGGCCATCTCAGGAGGAAGAACAAAACGATAAGTGGTAGTCTCGGGTGTAGTCTCTGGTTCAGGAGACACAGGAGGGTTGACGAGTTCGTAGACAGGGGATTTAGTACCAAACAAGACTCGTCGGAAATCACCTGACCAAAAAGGATCTTGGCCTACTACACCATGAGAAGGCCCAACAATTGATTCAGAAGATGTAACAAGAGTTTCTTCAGAAAGATGAAATTGTCCTGAAGGTCGTTCACCACGACGAATGCGATACTCCTCTATAGTATTGGTAATAGAAAATTCCGCAATAGGATCAGTGGGTTCTACTTGTGGAGGTGGTGTAAAAACTTCTGGGACGTCACTGATGTCCACGTGTGGTAGAGTAACAAGGGGAATTTCACTCGGACGAGGAGAGTCCTCAGGGGTACCCTCAGGTGTTGTTGTATGCAAAGTTTGTGAAGCTTCCGGATGTTCCGGAGACAAACCTTGCATCCTACATGAACGTCGCGGGGGAGCAATTGTAAACAAGTAACCAACTCCCCAACGAAAATCCTATGGTCAACTTCGAGGAGAAAACAACACACCCTAGTAAAAAAAATCTAGAAGCAATCACCAAGCAAACAATACCTTCTAATACCGAAGCCACTAGTTGGTGATGAAATCCAACGTCGCGACAACGAGATGAGAAGGGGCGGGACTAGGATGGAAACTTTATGTTGACGACCCGCTTAATAGACTTACGCCCTGGTGCAAGCTCCCACACATAATCGTGGGTATACCCTCCAAGGAGCCCGAGTGAGTTTGATCAACGTCGATTCTAGGTACCGTGAATACTTTCCCCTCCACAGTCACCTTGGGTAAGAACCTAGAGAGATAATCCACTAAGGTCACCACAGACAACAATAGAACCTGGGGAAACAATCGTCAGTCCGATCCACATGCAAAGGCAGGGTATCTAGCCTGAAATCAACTCAAAGGCTTCCACTCATAATTGTGGGTATACCTCAGAGTGACCCTCGTAATACATGCAATCTCTACACCAATGCCAACAAAGCAGGGTTAGTAACTCTGCCAACACCAATGCGACCTAATGCTTGACCCTTGTGCTAGAAGGGCTTCCCAGGACAATATGCTGCCAATGGAATTTTACACTCCCTAACTCAAGATACTATTGTGTGTTTTTGAGCTTTTGGAGAGTGTGTCTCTCTTCCTACTCCAAAGCACTAGCCTAGCTAAATGTTGGTGTAAAAGAGTCATAGAAAAGAGTTACTAGATCAATTTTAATATTACGCAATGTTTTTACAGACTATTGTTTACTCAAAGGCAATGGAAATGAAACTCGTGATGTATGACTCTGACCCAAATAATGCACGTATATGATGAAATAGAATTCGTTTGATTCGATGAATCCTAGTTATGGGAGAGAGAGAACAATTTCCGAATCAAACTCAATACTACAATGCAAATGCAATGCTCGATTTCCTTTCAGATGCAAGTGCAAACAATCATTTATCAAGGAAAAATTCCAATATGTCTTTTTCAAAACTTTAATACTCTTAAAACTTTGATTTTCAATGTTCTCGCAGAAAGCAAAAACAAAACTTGAAAGAAAACATGCAGTTCACTTTCCAAGAAGAACTCTGAATAATGAGAAAAGAAAACCAAATTATAAAGACTCAAACAAACAACCCAAGCCAATACTTTCAATGAAAGAAAAAACAAAAGCAAA
>ML808050.1:27006-53113 GCA_009831015.1 Picea engelmannii
TGTACCCAAAGAAAAGGTCTTTTGGCTCTTCAAACATTGTACACTTTTGAACTACTTTGGGAATACAGTGTCAAATAAAATCAGAGAGCTATCCTTAGAGTTTTCATGTACTATTGTTGAATTTGTTAATATGGAGAATCCCTTAGGGCCAACTTTTAATAGAGAGAATAACTCGCATGTGTCGTTGTTTTTCTAGGAACTTTTTCAACCACAATGTTTTCCGTTCACATGGGTTGTAAGAGCATGTTTGTTTATGGACTATTCTGACATAATATATGTTTTATTGCAATTTTGTTACCCTTTTTTATATTACATGTACTGAGTGAATGAGTTGTGAATGTATGGATAAACATGAATTACACTATTCTGGTTATAGACTTGTATGCATGTGTTTCTAACTGTGTTCCTTCATGATAGCTATCTGATTGGGGTTTATGCATAGTTTAGTTTCATTACAACTCATTATTTTACTATAGTTTTCTCCTAGCTAGGATAGGGTAGATTACAATTAGACTAGATTCTTGCATTTACATAGTCTTCATATCCATATTTCGTTTGCATAACCATCCATCACTCAACCTCATCGATGGATCGAGATGCAACCGGTAGAAGAAAACCAACAATGATTGACGGGCCAAAATATAGATGGGTTCCCTATTCCAAATAGTGAGAGGTATACTTGAGAATTCTTACCAAGGAGAATCCCTTACTGTTTTTGGGCGAATTTAGACCCATCAACAGAATTGGCACTATAAGGAGGGCTGGATGACAATCATGCCCATGTGGAGTCATTTCACTTAACTGTAAGCAACCCATGACTCCTCTCTGTAACTCTGTATGGGATGACTCTTTGAGTCTTCTAAGACCCACCGAGGTCATTTCACTAAAGAAAGTCACTCTCTTGTCAAACCCAAAATTCGATGGTGAAGGGCATGTCTTTGCATTCACGCATCTCAATCAATTTGACATCACTCAACAGAATATGAATATTGTTCAACACAATGAAATATGTTGACTATTCATCCTCACATTTGAAGGGAGAATTCAAACTTCATTTAGGACCTTTCCAGAAAAATCGATTCATAGCTGTAAATATTTTATGAAAATATTTATTGTTTCTCATGAAGATTATGTTTATGATGAAATCTTTAATGAACTGGAAGAAATCCATTGGCCCAAGAACGAATCTGAGAATGATTTATTTCGAAGAGTCATGTTGATTTATTGTATATTTTTTTAGAGTGACAAACCCTTAGGCCAAGAAATATTCAATTAGTTTTCTTATCTTGTATCTATTTCAGAATAATGTGATCCAAACGATCAAACCATCTCTCATTCATAAGAATCGGATCCGGTCAAAAAAGATACAATGTACATGATCTCTGACTAGAACTTTAGTACAACTATAGGAGAATCCTTATCACAAATATTAGACCCCTCAGCCTTGGAGTGTGAAAAATGTATCATCTATCCTTCAGAAAATCATGAATCTACTTTGATATGTGACGAATCCCTCATTGAATAAGTCTCGTCATCTTTAGAATCCGATGACCTTCATGCACTGTATATAAATATTTTCAATGATAATAACCCGCATGAGCATCTGCCTTTTTCTCATTCATTACAATCCTCACATTGCTCTCTTAGTGCTAAAATATTGAATGATAAACCAAAAGAAGAAGAGTGACCAACTTTGACATACCAAACACTTATCCCTAGCGACACTCCATCCAAAATGCATCACTTTGAAAGTCCTTCAAAATTTGAGTTTTTGGAACATGTTGAATCACAATTCGATTTGGATGACCTTGTTTTCGATAGGTATACTTCAGTTCCAGAATTGAATGAAAACATCAAACTATCACTCATTGATCTTGTGCAATATTAAATTTCTAATCTTGATGTGCATATGTTAATCACATAAAATTTGAAGTGTTCCAAGCACAATGAGTTTGCAAATCCTCACAAAGAAATATCGTCATTTTCACAATATGAATATCTTCATGCACTTGATACAATTTTTTTTGATGTTGGTAACCCACATGAGCACCCACCTGCTCATAATGCAGCGCAACTTGTATGTTGTTCTTACAACAAAACACTAAATACTAAATCAGAACAATAAGTTTTCCAAGTTGTGACCGATCAATAAATCATTTTCCATGACAATCCATACATGATGCACCAAGTTCCAAGTCCTTCTTCATTTCCAAAACCTCCCGAATCACAATTTAATCTTGATAATCCTTTTTTTGACGACTACTTTTCTATTCTGGAATTGAATGTGAACACTAACCTATCATTCATTGATCCTTTACAATCTGAAATTTATAACTTGGATGCACAAATGTTAGTCACTGAAAATATAAAATATGCACATCATGACGAGTTTGCTAATTCTCATGAAGAAATCAGAACAAACGAACATCCCATTACTACGCAAAGTATGGGAAACATTGAGTTGATCGAAGAAATTCCATCATCCCAATATGGTCTAGAATTACTTGTTATTCCTCATGGGAAATGCATCACTTGTCCTTAGATGTTCTAATAATTCCTCATATTTCTTCACATGATTTCATTGATGTCATGGGAGAAGCTCTGGAGTCATATTTCACACAATGTTTCCCTCAAAAACTGATATATCATTTCTCCCCTCAACATGCAGAGTACATGAAATTTGGACCCAGGGAAATATTCATCGATAATGAAGAAATCCAATATCAACCGATGATTATGTCAAGTGATTTTTGTCTTACTTCTACGCCTAGGATGAAAAACACCACCCACTTTGAGGATCCCTTACAAAGTATGTTGCATGTAAATTTCATTCATGAGCCTCATCAGGTATGTCTCTCGTTGTTGATTTTCGTCCAACAGTCATACAAAAATGATTATAAATCTTATGACATAATTGAATCTTGGTTGGAGGAATCTTACACATCCGCACTTACCATGAACAATAACATGGTCAAATTTAACTTCTTGGGTGGAGACTTCATTGAATTAATTTGGATTTGTTTGATTGGCTCCAATGGAACTATGCTTACACATAGATTTCTTTCATCCAGTGTAGGGTAGGTTAGTCATAGGACTAGCATAGTTCCTTTTGCTTTCTTCATGCTTTCATAATTTAAATGTTTTCTTCCTTTTCTGGTTGTGTAGCATATATTTTGATTTGTTTTGGATTCTTCAATAAAGGTCACGAGCTGCGATTATTTTTGTTGTAGTTTGTGAATGTTTTCTTTAGTTTAAGTTTTATTTCAGAAAAACTTTCTCCTTTCCATTTAAGGCTTTTCATTTTTCTTGACTAAAAAATTGGCTTAATCTTGATCTTTCTCCATCATCATGAGGAAACCATGTGCATGAATTCTCTGAGAAGTCCAATAGAAAAATTCACTTGTTTCAACATTGTTACTATGACATTGAGAGTTAGACAGTCAATTATCCTAAGATTCTCAAAAAAATACATGTTAAGGAATACTTGAAAAATGGAACAAGACATAAATCAAGCTAAGGGGATTTCATTGACTCTTTATAACCTTACCAAGGATGGTGTCTATTGAAAATAATTCACAGAAATTTTTATTTCTCTATGATGGAGGGTATGCCTGAGACTTTATGGTGCACTTATCCTTTTCCCGGTCTTAAAGTCTGTTTTAAATCATGAGGGAAAGTAATATTGTACTTTGCATCTAGCATACGCCTCGAGTAATAGAGTATCAAGTTTTAGTTTCCCTCTGATCTATCTCAAGTGAAATATAATATCAAGGATACTGGTAAATAAATGTCTCTCAAGCACACCTCTTTAGGGAAGAACTGGTAATCATCACAGATGAAGTCATTTGTTTCCCAAAGGGAGTAATTACAAACAAATTTTGATCATGCAAAGATATATTCACTCGAAAAGAAGGATGAGAGTTGAAGAATACACATATATTCAAAGGATTTGGATTGATTATGCACAATTGAAACTTTGGAGCATAATTGTTGGGGGTGGAAGAAGTGGAGAAGAAGTGAACATCCCACAAGGACAAATAAAAGAAATATGTTGGACAACAAAGAGGAATTGAATCTTACTGTAAAAACAATCTAATAAACAACACACAACTGTAAGCAATGATAAACTAATCATAAACTAAGATAAATTAAGACAATGAAAAGAAAAATACAAGTAAATGAGTAAGACCAACACATACCAGATTGAGGGGGCCCTGCCTCACCTAGCATATGTGGCCAAAAGACTTACAAGATTAAGAGAAAGTTGCACATAGTTGCAGATCCATCAGCTCCTTTGTATTATTGAAGAAAACTCAGAAATTACATAAGTTCAGCTCTTTCTTACAAATAAATTCTATATAATTTCATGAACGACTCTCTCTTGATTGAAGAGGTCTTATTTATACAAATAAAATCCCCAAATCCTTGGGTTGCTCAAACAAATTGCTAAGTTTAGAGAACCGGCCGCAACTGTAAATCTGGAAAATACCCTTTTAAAGAACCAACGATTTCTTTCAAACCATAGCTCCAATTGGAAAATGACCCATCATGAACTCAACTGGGCCCATTATGAACAAAACCCATGTCTCGTATTTTCAAGATTCATCCTCATCTGCTCACAATATTCCACACAAATTCGTCTCTCCTTATCTGCCACGTTTTTCACTAAAAACGGTTAACCATGAGTTGGAACTCACATGTGTCATTTGGAGGTTGGAACCTTGACCGCTGCAACTATTTCTACATAAAATCACTCGTCAAACCATCATAAAAAAATTCATGCATAATAGTTTTTAATTCATTAAAAATGAAGGAAAAATAAACATTATTAACCACTAAAGCATAACAGGAATAATATGTCATTTTATGAGTAGTTGTAGCAAATGGATGGAAAGTGGAATGATAAATGAACAATAATAGGATGAAGAAGGGATCGAATGAATGTCTATAGATGATGAGAATATGGACAAATATGTGACCCAACAACTGCATTTTTGGGTTTTTATGGTGAATTCGACATGCTGTGTTCGTGGTGTGCTTTTAGAGAGTGACCACAACTTGTTGGGGGGCCCACCAGCAATCTAGTAACTCTCTGTATGTTTTTCATGCATTTTACGATTTATTTTTCTCTTTATTTCCTGTACATGCATTATCGGTTTATTAATTAGTTTGATGTTGTAGTTTAAATTGTTTTGATTCCCTTTTGTAGGTTAGAATGACAGAGTGTGTTAGAATGCATTAATCTTGGAGATTAGAGACGAATTTGCAAATTCATCTACTAACCATGTGTGCAAGTATATATTAGATTACGTTTTATTCATGCTTTTGAAATCTGATTTAAAATAAGAATTAAAACAGAGTAGAACAAAGTTTTTGTTTATGTTTTCTTTAACCAAGGCTTCGGTGGATGGATAGGGTTAGTTTTAGTTTTTATTGCCTATTCAATTGTTCATTAGATTTGTCTTAATTAGTTGTTGATTAATTTATTCATTAGTTTACTTTGTCATGCTCTAATTTCCATTTTAAGCATTTTCCTTATTACATTTTGAATTGTTAAGATAGAGCTAGTTTAGTTTATGTTATGTAATTTCTTGCTTAGATTTAGATTGCGATTTCAAGTTGTAGTTAATGACTGAATTTAGTATAGTATAAGTTTTCTTATATTAGTATAGAATGCATTTGAATTTCATAGATTAGAAAACAGTTTCTTGTTTTCATAGAAGAGATAGTTTCTTGCTTTCATAGCTTAGAAAATAGTTTTATTGTTGTTGTAGGATAGATAGACTTTGCTTTGATAGATTAGATAGTAGTTTTCTTATCATAGATTAAGAATTGGTTGTTAATATTTCTTGATTTCAATAGAATAGATTTCCTTTCATGCATTGCATTGAGCACTTAGATTTCCTTTCACGCATTATAAATAGTTTTGCATTAGGCATTTTGTTCACTTGCCTCTTAGGCTATATAGTTGTTCAATGAGAAGTTTTACTTGCAGTAGTTAGTTGCCTTTTCTTACTTGTGTTTTGCTTTAGTAGGTTAGTTAGGTGCCTTTGCTTACTTGTTTTTTTCTTTAGTAGGTTAGTTAGGTGTCTTTTCTTACTTGCCTATTTTCTTTAATAGGTTAGATAGGTGATTTTTCTTACTTGCTTATTTATTTTCTTTCATAGGGTAGTTTCTCATTGAATGTAGGTTGGCAAGTTAAAATAGTTTACTTTTGTCATTTGCTTGTTATGCTTAAAGTAGTTTTCTTATTGCTTATTGTTGAACTAGTTTGCTTTACATAGGGTTTTACTTTCTTTCTTACGAACTATCCATCGATCCTTGGCCCAAAAGTACTTAGGTCACACAGTTTCAATTTGCTTAGTAGGGTTTGTTCATTAGATAGATTTTCTTGAGTAGATTAGCCTTAGATAGCTGCCTTCCTTAGTTAGACTATACTCCTACCAGCCTTCTACCTTTGGCATATTTTTTTCTACAACTCTAAGTTTACTTACCCCGGGTTGACAATTTAATTGAGGGTTTTTACTCTGCTTTTAGTGCATATATAACACCCATCATTTTTGGTGCCGTTGTCGGGGATTTGTCTTAAGGTAAAAAGTAGTTAGGAAATAGATCATTCCTAGACCTTAGCATTAGATTGGTGGCGGGGGAACTTTAAGACGAGAGGTAAGAAACCGTGCATTTGCTATAGCAGGTTCCCCCAAACCCAATGGTAGTTTTTCCTTTTGTTTTTTTTTACTTTCATGAATAGGCCTAGAGACTCAAATAGTAGATACGTTAAATCTAAATCATAGCTTACAACCAAGGTTCCTTTTGACCTTTTTTGGGGAAGGAACATTCCACTCATAAGCTACACAAACCAATACCGAAAAACAGAAGCTAGCTCAACCCAAAGAGTTAAAACAGTCTCTAAAAGAGACTAAAACAGGGAGCACTATAGAACAAAAAATTGAAGCACCAGTAGTATTGGGACAGGAGGCAAGACCACTTGAGCCTTCCACAGAACCAAGCAATACAACCTTTTCTTTTACACCACCATCAGGAGATCCTAAATTTTTGGACATCATCTTTGTGTGAACCAAGTTTTATCAAATGGCAAGATGAACTCATAAGAAACCATTAGATTGAGGGAACTTTCTCAAATCCTAGCAGCAACCGGGATTTCTTCTTTTCAAGAAGAACATATTTCGGCAACAACCAAGAACTTGTCTACCTCTCCGGAAATATTAGAAGAGTCAAGGTCCTATTAGCTACAAAATGATTTTCCTTGCCAAAATGCGAAGGAAGCTGAAAAATTATGGACTACATCCAATGGAGAGAAATCATTAAGACCTAAGATTGAGGAGTTCTCAACATCCATCTCATTAGATCCTTCATGTACTTCAGAAATCAATCGTCTAGAAGAAAATGATCTGCATAGCATGATGAAGGAGAGCATAGAAATTATTGTTGATGAACATCAAGATTACATTGAAATTTGGTTTCAAGAGGTCATTAGGCCACAATACTATTCTCTTCTTCAACACCTTCTAATGCCAAAACAAGTAGGTTGGTTGGTTCTTCATATCCAGGTAATCACTGCGGTAACTTTTTCATATATGGATATGAGTATGTTTCTTATCTTGCTCCGCACATGGTTACATTGGAAGAGTTCTTACACTTAAATAAAGATTTTCCCTTTCTTTTTAGGTAGTGTAGGATAGTAAATAAAAGTTGCATGTTGTTAGTTTAGCTTAGAAGTCTAATGCAGCCTCATTTTACATTTTCTTTTAATAAAACAACTATGAGATACATGTTCCTATGACTTGATCTCATTAGTTTATTATATTTTAGAGTGTGTATTTTGCAAACAATTTTAGAGATCTCTATAGGTATTTATCTCACCACGAGTAGATAGTTCAAGGAAATATAAAAGAAGGATTTTTCTTCAAAACATTGTTACACTTGAACCCTGTTGTTTGCTAAGCGTCAAATGAATAATGAGTTGTTGTAATTAGCCATGTTTTTGCAAGGACTTTCATCTTCTTGTTCTTAAGGAATTCCAAAGCAATTGCTCTTGAAACTCTTCACTACTATATAAGGAAGTGACACCGTAACCATCAAGCTTAGAGGTCTCTCATACAATTTTTCCAAGAAACCTGAGTAAGTGAGTCAAGTGTATTTATCAAAGAGTAACAAGGAGGTCTAATTAGTGGTTAGTCATGGAAACATCACAATAACTACAAAGGAAGAAAGTAAGTTGAGCCTAGAGATACCTCTATGTTCTTTCTCAATGGTACCATCCACTACACACTAAATGGCTTGATTATATCATATCTTTAGATAGGGCACGTCCTCTTAAGTACCCCTTACATTAGGAAAATGACTAAGGGATATAACAAAACTTCATCCTCTAACATAAATACCATCCCAATTGAAAAAACAAAAGTTGTTTTCAGAGATGTCCCCCCATCTTCTTACATAAAGAAATATTATACTAAAATCTTAAAAGATGGAGGGCTTGTCTCTGAGGGTGTAAGAGGCTAACCTGTCAAGATACTGAACAGGTTTGCTGGCAGCGGGTATTGGCCTGTGGTATGACTAGGTAAACCCGTCAGAGTACTAAATAGTCTTGCTGGCAGCGGGGCATTCTACCTAGCGAGGATGGTAATTTGACAAAAATAAATAATAAATTTAAACTTGTCCTGATGTACGACATTACTTGCAGACAAAGATGACATGAAGTATGTGTGGTTAAGATAAGGTTAATGAATCTCATACATTTTCCATTGGGAAATAACTCTAAGACTATCTTGAAACTCTCTTTCCTATCTCTTCTTATATATATATAGGATCTCTTATCCTATAGGTGGGGCCATCTTTTAACCGTCTCGTCAGACCAATCTGTGAAATTTTATCTTTACACTTGACATACTATAAATCTTTGGCTATTGGGGGATACTAACTAGTTTCCTATACTTTTGATTGTGAGGTGTCACAATACTTAGGTGTGGGGGAGGGGTTCATGAGTTTACAAATGATAACATTTCCTATAAGAAGTAAATCTTTGTAAAAATTCATGTATTGTTTTCATGATATAGGTTATTACATCAACAGTCATTTTATTTTGAAGTGCTAAACTCTTGTGTGCTATAAATTTTTGTATATGTCCTTAAAAAACCACTTCGTTTGTTTATTTTTGCTACAGAATGATCATTGTAGGTTTGACATTACATTTTTGTTACAGGCTATTCATTGTAGGTTTGACATTACATATTCTATGCAAGTGGATTGAGTGAGCATGGTGGCAAAATCAACAACAATGGAACACACTTATCTTTCCTCAACTCCTATTCACTATGTCCATGGCCTCTGAGGAATCACTTGCCTCAGCCACAAAGCTCCCAAGAGTTGGAGACCACTGATTTAAACACCACCAATTTCTAAGAGCAAGCTATAACAGGGTTTTCAAAACCGAATTTCATAACATCTCTGGAGCTAAGGGATACTCCAAGGAGTGGATAAAATATGAGCTAATCAACCCTCTCATAGTCATCACCAGATTGATTACATGTGAAGGTAGATATTCTGTCTTTAAAGCCTATCACTTTCGATTATTAGCTCACTTTCAGTTCAATAAGCCATTGAATTTTCCCTTTTTAAAGAGTCTTGAGAAGATGTCTTCCCAAGTGAGGAAGAATGTAACCAATCCCCATAACAACTTATTTCACCACAACCTTATCAAATTACTTGTCTTAACCGAGTTGGAAAAAGAGGAGAAAGAGTGGGATGAGTTCAATACCAATTTGCAAACCCTCATCTTACAATCAAGACTATCAAGAAGACTCTTGATCTAGGGACTGTTACTCCACCCAAAGACTCATGCTCAAGCTATTCCTTTACCAGATCAAAAGTCCAAGAAACTTGTTGATACCCTTGTAGCCTCATCGGGAAAGAAGACCAAGAAGCCTATTGCTAATTCATGGCACGAGGACGTGCCATATATTTGGTCTGGGGGGATTTTTCTTGAGCTAAAAATGCTAAGCATTGCCCATTTGTATAGAAAACCCATGAGAAGAGGAAGTAGGATTTCTGTCAAAATTCTGTCATACTGTCTTTTTACAATGTCTTGGGATATTATATCAGTAGTTGTTTGTATTGGTATGCTAAAACTATATACTTCTGACATCATTATGTGTGTTATAATCTTGATGTGCATTTTTTATACTTAACTATTCTTTGTGACAAATACAGAGCAATAACAACTGCTAAATACTTACTGCCATTTGTATTACAAGATTATGAAAAGAGGAACAGTTGTTTGAATTGTTATAGATCGATGAAAGGAAATAACGAGTCTCTTGATTCACCATGCCTACCAGTACAAACCAATCCTTTTGTTATTATTTGTCATTTTGTCAGTCACCCGTGATCAAGTTTTTTCTTTCATGTGATTGATAGGGTTATTAGGTCAAATTGTTATATTTTCAAAATAAAATTCTCAAATACAATTTGACATATCTTGGTTGTAAAATGTTCATTGGTGTGCCTAGGTGTCCTTACTACTCCCTCCACTCATACAAATTCATAAATTTTCATCATGGTCATGTCATCATTCCTTGTCATCAATTTTCAAATGATTGTCTTGGTCAAAGATTTACTTCAAAAATGGTTTCTGAATTAAGGAGGATGAATTTGATAAGAGTGAAAGAGGTTTATGTAAATAATAGACCAAGAAAAAAAAACCTCCTTTAGTTTATTCACAGGTGTTAGCATTTGAGATAAATTCCCCAAATACAGTCGCTATAGGAAGGTTTTTTGCACATTTGGACAATTTGACTTCAAGATAGTTTTTCAAAGGGTTGGATAAGGAATTTTAAGTTCTTGATGTTTCCATTGTGTAGAATACATCATAATATTTCCAACCATACCACTCTCAGCCCAAAAATCCTCCGGGAAGGCCTCCAAAATCCCTCTCAAAGACCACATTGCGCTTCTGCAAGTTTTGAGTAACCAACTTCAAGCTGGGTTTGTGAGCCAATAAGAAAGTAATTTTGAAACCTGTAGGAGGTTTGTGTTCATAAAATACCAAAACAAAATAAAATCTCTCAGGTTTTTAATATAATTTATGGTCTGCGATATATTCTATCATCTTAGAGACCTATACTCTCAGAAAATAAAACACTTTGTTTTTCCTATTTTAGTCATATTTTCCTTTCGTGTTTTCCTAACAACTGAAAGTGATTTTTTTAAAACCAGGAGAGGTTTTTATCAAGGACATATTAAAAAAAAAAACCTCTCTCAGTTTTTAAATATACGTTATGGTTTTGGATATATTCAATTCTCTTAGAGGCCTATTTTTTCAAGAAATAAAACACTTTGTTTTTCCTGTTTTAGTCATGTTTTCTTGGCGTGATTTCCGAACAACTGAAAGTGAATTTTTGAAAACCAAGAGAGGTTTTTGTAAAGGACATACTAAAAAAAAAAAAAACTGTCATTTTTTACACTTTTATTACTGTCTTGTAGTGACAGGTGTCACTTGGATACCTATTTTTCACAAGTTCGCCAGGCCAAAATTGTTGGGCTTATGGGAAGTCACTTTTGGAACTAATTTTGTAGAGGTAAAATTGTTGTTTTGCATGGTTTAAAGGATCAAGGGTATAATATACATCTCAAGGCTTCCTCACATGTCATCAACAACGTCCAAAAACTCCAAACCCTCTAGTTCAAACTTAGAGAGAATGAAACACGTAGTTGTCATTTACGCCATGATAATGTTGTCCTACAACCCAAGATGAATTCTCTACAGCGTTAGGTTGATGATATTAACTACCACCAATAATAGTATCTGAATGCAATTGAAACATCACAGAAATCCTAAGTCAAAATCCCTCGGGCAAGAGGGAGAAGCTTCTAAAGCTAATCCACCCCCTCCTTCGCAAGTTTAGTCATAAAGGGCAATTTCTTTTTGTTTGCAGTGGGACTTGCAAAATCTTAGGTGTGGGGGTAATGTTGGGTCCGAGATATGATCAATTCCATGATAGTTATTATACGCTTTCGCCAAATGTATATATGTGTTTTTCATATTTTAATGGATCTTTTTGAAGAATTTCATGATAAAATGGTATGATCGACACAAGGTACATATAATTCATGATTAATGATTGTATCAAGTATAATTCATCATGTTTTATGATTTCCAAGAGCTAATTCATGTTTTTCTGGTGTTACAGGGCAAAAACGCACTACGTTTCTAGTTCCGGCACTTGATCCGGCACTCCTTCCAGTACTCGTTCTGGCACTTGATCCGACAATCCGTCCAACACCTCTTCCTGCACAAAAACATAGGGTGACTTGGAGGTTATGGTATTGGCGTCTAGTGATGGGAAAATCAAGCATGTGGGTTTTGTTCATTATTGTCCCCTCTAGCTACTGAGCTCTAGACAACTCAGTTTCAGTTGTTCAAAGAGGGCGATTATTGGCTCGCTCTGTTTCGGCAGTTAGGGCACCATTAATGAAATTTACCAATTTTAGAAGTGGTTTGAACCTCCTGTGGTCGACCACTTGGCATGTAAACATTATAAATACCACTAGGATGATCATAAGATTGTTAACCAAGTATAAGAGCCAATGCATTAGAGACAAATTTGTTTTTTCTCTATCTTGAGTTTTTACATTGCCAGATTACGCCAGAATTGCGTTTTTGGGTTTTTATGGTGAATTTGACCTGCTGAGTTTGTGGTGTGCTTTTAGAGAGTGACCATGACTTGTTGGGAGGCCCACCAGCAGTCTGGTAACTCTCTGTATGTTGCTCATGCATTTTATGATTTATTTGTCTCTTTATTTCCTGTACATGCATTATTAGTTTATTAATTAGTTTCATGTTGTAGTTTAAATTGTTTTGATTCCCTTTTGAAGGTTAGAATGACAGAGTGTGCTAGAATGCATTAATCTCATAGATTAGAGATGAATTTGCAAATTCATCTACTAACCCCGTGTGCAAGTAGATATTAGATTACGTTTTATTCATGCTTTTGAAATCTGATTTAAAATAAGAATTAAAACAGAGTAGAACATAGTTTTAGTTTATGTTTTCTTTAACCAAGACTTCAGTGGATGGATAGGGTTAGTTTCAGTTTTTATTGCCTATTCAATTGTTAATTAGATTTTGCTTAACTAGTTGATGATTAATTTATTCATTAGTTTACTTTGTCATGCTTTAATTTATGTTTTAAACATTTTCCTTATTACATTTTGAATTGTTAAGATAGAGCTAGTTTAGTTTATGTTATGCAATTTCTTGCTTAGCTTTAGATTGCAATTTCAGGTTGTAGTTAATGACTGAGTTTAGTATAGTATAAGTTTTCTTATATTAGTATAGAATGCATTTGAATTTCATAGATTAGAAAACAGTTTCTTGTTTTCATAGAAGAGATAGTTTCTTGCTTTCATAGCTTAGAAAATAGTTTTATTGCTGTTGTAGGATAGATAGACTTTGCTTTGATAGATTAGATAGTAGTTTGCTTATCATAGTTTAAGAATTAGTTGTTAATATTTCTTGCTTTCAATAGAATAGATTTCCTTTCATGCATTGCATTGAGCATTTAGATTTCCTTTCACGCATTAGAAATAGTTTTGCATTAGGCATTTAGTTCACTTGCCTCTTAAGCTATATAGTTGTTCAAAGAGAAGTTTTACTTGCAGTAGTTAGTTGCCTTTGCTTACTTGCCTTTTTCTTTATGAGGTTAGTTAGGTGCCTTTGCTTACTTGTCTTTTTCTTTAGTAGGTTAGTTAGTTGTCTTTGCTTAATTGTCTATTTTCTTTAATAGGTTAGATAGGTGCTTTTGCTTACTTGCTTATTTATTTGCTTTCATAGGGTAGTTGCTCATTGAATGTAGGTTGGCAAGTTAAAATAGTTTTCTTTTGTCATTTGCTTTTTATTCTTAAAGTAGTTTGTTTATTTCTTATTGTTGAACTAGTTTGCTTTACATAGGGTTTTACTTGCTTTCTTAGGAACTATCCATCGATCCTTGGCTCAAAAGTACTTAGGTCACATAGTTTCAATTTTCTTTGTAGGGTTTGTTCATTAGATAGATTTTCTTGAGTAGATTATCCTTAGATAGCTTCCTTCCTTAGTTAGACTATACTCCTACCAGCCTTCTACCTTTGGCATATATTCTTCTACAACTCTAAGTTTACTTACCCTGGGTTGACAATTTAGTTGAGGGTTTTTACTGTGTTTTTAGTGCATATATAACACCCATCACTGTGCTCTTCACATTACAAAAAATGATACCTCAATCGAGCATCATATGAGGAAGTTTAGAAAATTTTCCAATTTTTCTTTCCCAGGAAGGAGAAGCTCCCTTCAACTCCTCCGAAGTGATTTAGAAGAGTTCCCTTCAATTCCTTCAAAATTTCACAGGATTTCCCATCAATTCCTCCTATACAAAGTGAAGGAGTTAGTTCAAACTCCTCTGATACATATCAGAAAAGTTATTTCAAACTCCTCTGATACATATCAAACAAGTTAGTTAAAAATCCTTCAATAGATATCAGAGGAGTTGGCTCAAACTCCTCCGGTGGAAATTCAAAGGAGTTAGTTCAAACTCCTTCAATGGAAAGTAAGAGGAGTTAGTATTAACTCCTTCAAAACCTAAAAAACTACCTTTCGTAAAATGACCATAACGTTTGACTTCGATGTATGTTTCATGCATTCTTTATACCGTTGGAAATTGATTTTTGAGATATACAACTTCCTAGTTATATGATTTGAGAAATTAATAACATATGGTATACTTATTTTTGGATTAATATATGGAACCTTGTTAATAGACCCGGAGAACACCACATCTCCCCCACGAGCAAAGAATCATGAATTGAAATGAGGGAAGTTTATATGAAGTATTGACTAATTGTATTTCCATTTTATGGTTCAAATGTTTGTTTTCATAAGTATCCCTATGATACCACTCATCTACAATGGTTCCATGTAATGATGTCGAAATGAGGATGCACTCAACATCCTTACAATGTGATCTACATCCAAGGATAATAGAGCATTGAGGACAACATCAATTGTCGCAGTAGTAGGAAACTGCGAAAAGAATATGAATCAATTGGCTGAAGAGGAGGCCTGAAACGCATGATGATCGATTATCAAACTTGGAAAACCAATATGTTTCTGTGTCCAAACTAGTCATTATTGTGGATCATGCAAGGTACTACAGCCAAAATCCATGATGGCCCACCTGCACTAGAGGAAAAATTTGAAGTGAAACTATTGTCATTGTTACTCATCATTACAAAGGGAACAAGAAAAACATTGGAAGGAGAAAGGTCACTGGGGAAGGTGGAAGGCCAAGGGTCACATTGAACCTCATTAAATACTTAAATTGTACCCAAAGAAAAGGTCTTTTGGCTTTTCAAACATTGTACACTTTTGAACTACCTTGGGAATACAGTGTCAAATAAAATCAGAGAGTTATCCTTAGAGTTTTCATGTACTATTGTTTAATTTGTTAATATGGAGAATTCCTCAGGGCCAACTTTTAATAGGGAGAATAACTCGCATGTGTCGTTGTTTTTCTGGGAACATTTTCAACCACAATGTTTTCCATTCACATGGGTTGTAAGATCATGTTTGTTTATGGACTATTCTGACATAATATATGTCTTATTGTAGTTTTGTTACTCTTTGTTATATTACATGTACTGAGCGAATGAGTTGTGAATGTATGGATAAAAATGAATTACACTATTCTGGTTATAGACTTGTATGCATGTGTTTCTAACTATGTTCCTTCATGATAGCTATATAATTGGGGTTTATGCATAGTTTAGTTTCATTACAACTCATTTTTTACTATAGTTTTCTCCTAGCTAGGATTGGGTAGATTACAATTAGACTAGATTCCTGCATTTACATAGTCTTCGTATCCATATTTCGTTTGCATAACCATCCATCACTCAACCTCATCGATGGATCTAGACACAATCGGTAGAAGAAAACCAACAATGATTGTCGGGCCAAAATACAGATGGGTTCCCTATTCCAAATAGTGAGAGGTATAATTGAGAATTCTTACCAAGGAGAACCCCTTACTGTTTTCGGGCGAATTTAGACCCATCAACAGAATTGGCACTATAAGGAGGGTTGGATGAAAATCATGCCCATGTGGAGTCATTTCACTTAACTGTAAGCAACCCATGACTCCTCTCTGTAACTCTGTATGGGATGACTCTTTGAGTCTTCTAAGACCCATCGAGGCCATTTCACTCAAGAAAGTCACTCTCTTGTCAAACCCAAAATTCGATGGTGAAGGGCATGTCTTTGCATTCATGCATCTCAATCAATTTGACATCACTCAATAGAATATGAAGATTGTTCAACACAATGAAATATGTTGACTATTCATCCTCACATTTGAAGGGAGAATTCAAACTTCGTTTAGGACCTTTCTAGAAAAATCGATTCATAGCTGTAAATATTTTATGAAAATATTTATTGTTGCTCATGAAGATTATGTTTATGAAGAAATCTTTAATGAAATGGAAGAAATCCATTGGCCCAAGAACGAATTTGAGAATGATTTATTTCGAAGAGTCATGTTGATTTATTGCATATTTTTTTAGAGTGACAAACCCTCAGGCCAAGAAATAATCAATTAGTTTTCATATCTTGTATCTACTTTAGAATAATGTGATCCAAACGATCAAACCATCTCTCATTCATAAGAATCAGATCCGGTCACTAAAGATACAATGTACATGATCTCTGACTAGAACTTTAGTACAACTATAGGAGAATCATTATCACAAATATTAGACCCCTCAGCCTTGGAGTGTGAAAAATGTATCATCTATCCTTCAGAAAATCATGAATCTACTTTGATATGTGACGAATCCCTCGTTGAATAAGTCTTGTAATCTTTAGAATATGATGACCTTCATGCACTGTATATTGATGTCACGGGAGAAGCTCTAGAGTCATATTTCACACAATGTTTCCCTCAAAAATTGATATATCATTTCTCCCCTCAACATGCAAAGTACATGAAATTTGGACCCAGGGAAATATTCATCGATAATGAAGAACTCCAATATCAACCGATGATTATGTCAAATGATTTTTGTCTTACTTCTACCCCTGGGATGAAAAACACCACCCACTTTGAGGCTCCCTTACAAAGTACGTTGCATGTAAATTTCATTCATGAGCCTCATCAGGTATGTCTCTCGTTGTTGATTTTCGTCCAACAGTCATACAAAAATGATTATAAATATTATGACATAATTGAATCTTGGTTGGAGGAATCTTACACATCTACACTTACCATGAACAATAACATGGTCAAATTTAACTTCTTGGGTGGAGACTTCATTGAATTAATTTGGATTTGTTTGATTGGCTCCAATGGCACTATGCTTACACATAGATTTCTTTCATCCAGTGTAGAGTAGGTTAGGAATAGGACTAGCATAGTTCCTTTTGCTTTCTTCATGCTTTCATAATTTAAATGTTTTCTTCCTTTTCTGGTTTTGTAGCATAGATTTTGATTTGTTTTGGATTCTTCAATAAAGGTCACGAGATGCAATTATTTTTGTTGCAGTTTGTGAATGTTTTCTTTAGTTTAAGTTTTATTTCAGAAAAACTTTCTCCTTTCCATTTAAGGCTTTTCATTTTTCTTGACTAAAAAATTGTCTTAATCTTGATCTTTCTCCATCATCACGAGGAAACCGTGTGCATGAATTCTCTGAGAAGTCCAATAGAAAAATTCACTTGTTTCAACATTGTTACTATGACGTTGAGAGTTAGACAGTCAATTATCCTAAGATGCTCAAAAAAATACATGTTAAGGAATACTTGAAAAATGGAACAAGACATAAATCAAGCTAAGGGGATTTCATTGACTCTTTATAACCTTACCAAGGATGGTGTCTATTGAAAATAATTCACATAAATGTTTATTTCTCTATGATGGAGGGTATGCCTGGGACTTTATGGTGGACTTATCCTTTTCCCGGTCTTAAAGTCTATTTTAAATCACGAGGGAAAGTAATATTGTACTTTTCATATAGCATACACCTCGAGTAATAGAGTATCAAGTTTTAGTTTTCCTCTGATCTATCTCAAGTGAAATATAATATCAAGGATACTGATAAATAAATGTCTCTCAAGCACACCTCTTTAGAGAAGAACTGGTAATCATCACAGATGCTGTCATTTGTTTCCCAAAGGGAGTAATTACAAACAAATTTTGATCATGGAAAGATATATTCACTCGAAAAGAAGGATGAGAGTTGAAGAAGACGCATATATTCAAAGGATTTGGATTGATTATGCACAATTGAAACTTTGGAGCATAATTGTTGGGGGTGGAAGAAGTGGAGAAGAAGTGAACATCTCAGAAGGACAAAGAAAATAAATATGTTGGACAACAAAGAGGAATCCTTCCCAACCCTTTCCCATTGACACACAAGGTTGCATAATGGAACTAAAAATCTTCAGAAAATCATGATGAGAGGCGTAATTCTTAGTTAACACTAGCACTGAAACCCATCTGAATGAAGTATTTTCTGTATTAGCTTTCACATGGATTAATCGTTTCAAGAAGATACAAACTTCTATCTGGTCGGAATGCATGAATATCCTTGAAGTTGGTGAAAACACTATCATCCAATATCTCTTATCATTTTACATTCTTTACTGACTGCATGCATTTAATATTCATTTTGTCAAACTTTCATTTTTCAGTCACAACAAGGACTTGGACTGAGTTCATCTCTAACCTTGAATACATCATCTCTTTTCTTTCTTTCTTTACCATATTTTCCTTATAAAGTAGTGCATCTCTTCAAATTTGTTTGTCTTATGGTCTTTGATTATATTTGAATGACACACATACCTCTCACCTCCTTTTTTTTTAATAGGAAAGACCTTCACACTTGAAGCATGTGTGAATAAACTTGCATCTCTTTTCTATATCATGAGGAGAATTAGGGGTCTCTTTTTGAAAATGAAATAGAACTATTTGGGGATGTTGTAACAACTGTTAAACCATGACTTTGAATTAGTGGTCAATCAACGATCATCCTTGCACATTGGTTGGCGAGCAGACCCAATGTAATGCACCATTCATTTATCAAGGTTAATACAAGGGATGTACCATTCATTGATTAAGGATAACCAAGGGATGTACCATACGTTTATCAAGGCTAACCCAAAGAATGAGCCATTTGTTTGTCAAGGTCCCCAATGCATTTGGTTAGGACAATGAGATGTGGTTCTTGAACTCTAGTTTCTCAAAATGGAGTCTTGCATTCCATTTTCTTCAAAATTTTCAAAAATTTGTGGGTGTTCTACCCACATGTTTTATTCATGCTCCCATGTAGTATCTTCAAGACTGTAATAGGTCCATTAAACCTTTACCATCTCTATGGATTTGTTCCCAAGAACTTTGAATTTCCGGTCTAGGATGCATACTGGTTCCACCCAGAAATCCCCTTAATGTTCCACCTGGATCACATTCCAATCAATTATGTGGTTAGGTTCAAGAACATATTTCTTTAATAATGACACATGAAATACATTATGCACTCTCATGGATGAAAACAATTCTAGAATGTATGCAATTATCCCTATCTTTTCTAATATTCAAAAGGCCCACAATATCTTGCTGCCAAATTTGGGAAACTGCCTAATATTATCGAACTTATCTTTTCTTTTACTTTTAAGAACACATTTTTCCCACTTCAAGTTATCTAAACACTCTATTCTTGCTGCATAAATTTTATACCTATCCTGGGTAGCCTTTAAATTCTTCTTTATCATTGCCATTTTCTCTTCCATTTCCTTTAACAAACTTGGCCCAACAACAACTATGTCTACTGGATTGTCCAAACTCACTGGAGTGTTACATTTTCTGTCATACAATGCTTCAAACGAACTCATTTTTTGTGAGGCTTGATACCCATTATTGTATGCAAATTCAACTAAATGCATACAATCTTCCCACTTTGATGGTTGATCCATCACATACATTCTAAGAATGTCCTCAATTATCATGTTAGTCCTTTCTATTTTCCCATTTGACTCTAGATGATACACTATACTAAGATTTAAATTTGTTCCAAAGCCCTTGAACAAACCCTTCAAAAAATTGGATTTGAACTTTGGATCTCGATCTGAATCTATTTCTTTATGCACTCCATGTAGCATAGAAACTTCTTTCATATATATTTTTGCAGTATTTTTCACCTTGTGTGTAGTCTTTACTAGAATAAAATGTATTTCCTTAGTCAATTTATCCACCACCACCATGATGGAATCATGTTGCTTCACTATTATGGGAATTTTTTTAATAAAGTCCATTGTAACAACTTCCCACTTGCATTCCAGAATGGGAAATGGTTGTAGCAAGCCTAATGGATTTATATGTTCAGTCTTCACTTTGTGACACTCTAGACATCTGGCTATGTAATTAGCCACTTCCTTTTTCATTCTCGGCCAAAAGTATTGGATTCTCACAACTGCAATTTTTTTCTAATATCCTGGGTGCCTGACATATCTCACATTATGCATTTCCTTCAAGGCTACATTTTTCAGCTTATTGGAATTCAACACATATACTTTTCCTTTGTACATGAGAATTCCATTTTCTTTTAACTCATAAGAATTAAATTTCTATTGAAAGTTACCTTGATGTAATATCTATTTTATTTTTACATAATACTGATATGAATTTGCTTCTGCAATAATTTGATCTTTTAGATTATTCCTATACATTATAATTCTTGCAATATGCTTCTTATGTTCCCTCATGTTGAGTGAATCAACCACTTGATTTTATTTTCCCTTTATATGCTTAATTTCAAAGTCATATTCACTCAAAAATTCTAGCCATCTAGTTTTCCTAGCATTTAGTGTTGGTTTCCCAAACAAATGTTTCAGATCACAATGTTCTGTCCTGAGCTTGAATTTCTTCCCCATAAGGTAATGTCTCCACATTTTTAATGCATGTACAATTGCTACTAACTCTAGATCATGGGTGGCATAATTTCTTTCATTCTTTTTTAATTTTCTACATTCATAGCATACCACATGGTCCTTTTGACTAAGAACTCCACTGAGTCCTTCCTTACATGCATCAGTGCACACAAAAAAATATTCATTTGGATTTTCAATCTTCAATATGGGTGCACTTGTCAATATTTCCTTCAACTGTTGAAAACTTTCTTCACACTTGGAATTCCATTCAAACTTCACTCCCTTCTTTTGCAAATAAGTGATTGGACTTGCAATTTTTGAGAATCCTTTTATGAATCTTTTGTAATAATCGACAAGACCCATGAATGATCTGACTTCTGTGAAATTATTTGGCACTATCCATACTCTAATGGCCTCTATCTTCTTAGGATCCATTGCTATCCCTTCTAATGAAATTATATGCCCCAAGTAGTGAATCTTCTTTCAATAAAATATGCACTTACTTAGCTTAGCATACAATTTACGCTCTCTTAAAACTTGCAATACCATTCTTAAATGTTTCTCATGTTCCTCTTAGGACTTAGAGTAGACAAGAATTTCAACTAGGAACACATTCACAAAAAATTTCAGGTACTCCCTTAATACTCCATTCATTAGGAACATAAAAACTATTAGGGCATTTGATATTCCAAATGGCACTACCGTAAATTCATAATTTCAATATCTTGTCCTGAATGTTGTCTTGCTGATATATTCTTCATTAATCCTTAATTGATGATAACTTGACCTCAAGTCAATCTTTGAGAAGATCCTTGCACATTTCAGTTGATCAAATAAGTCATCAATTCTTCGCAAATGATACTTTTTCTTTATTGTGACCTTATTCAGTTGTCTAAAATCAATACACAACCTTAAGGTTCCATCTTTCTTCTTCATAAAAAGAACTGGGGCTCTCCAAGGTGACACACCTAGGCGTATATACCCATTTTTTAACAACTCTTCAAGTTGCATCTACAACTCCTTCAATTCTAGCATGCCCATTATATAAGGTGTCTTGGACACTGGGGCATCTCCTAACACCAAATCAATAGAGAAATCAATGTCTCTCTTTGGTGGAAATCCCAGAATTTCGATAAACAATTATTCAAAATAATTTAAGAATGGATGGTCTTCAATGCATAATTCTTTATCCTTGGCCTCCTCTTCCATCTAGGATGCAAAAATATGACACCCCTTTCTAAAACTATTTTTCAATTGCATAGCTGAAATCTATCTAACAACTACAACTCTTGGAATGCCTTGAATTTTGCCTTGTTTCCCTTCTTCATCAATACATGTGATTGTATTGTTGTAATAGTATAGGACATCATGGTGTTTTTCCAACCAATCCATTCCAATTAGACAATAATTTAACCCAATGGTATGATGTTTACATCTACCCTCATGCTTAGTCCATTCATGTTTATCATATAATATTTAACCAACTCATTTATCTTTCTCTTAGTTCCGGTGGCTAATTGAACTAATTGATATTTCTTGTTCTTACTCATTTTCAAGTGAAATATTTCAACAATTATATCATTTATGTAACTATGGCTAGCTCCAGAATCAATCAAAATTTCTATGGGTTGGTTATCAATCTTACCTTCCACTTCAATCATGGGGGATTCATATTTATCTTGGTTGTTGTCCAAGGATGCATAAATCCTTGGCATGCTTCCTCCCATGTATTCCATTTTTTCAACCTCTTTAATATTTTGGAAAGTCCTCATTCTTTCCCCTTTGTGAGGGTAGTCCTTATATAAGTAATTTTCCTCACATCCCCAACATAGAACAAGTTGTTTCCTTGGCCTTTTCCCAAATGAATCTGTAGTCTTGTGCTTATTTTGGGATGCTTGATCTTGCTTATTTGCTTGGGATTTATTTTTGAAAAAGGGCAGCTTAAAACATTTATGCCTTTGGTCATTTTTTCCCTTTCATCTTATCATTCCAATCTTTTTGGAAAACTAGCCTTCCTTTGCTTTGCTCATAAATTTTCCTTGCTCTCCTTATGGTTTCCTCCAAAGTTTTGGGCTTGTCATATTGAATCTTGTCACTGTAGAAGGAGGGTAACCCACTTAGAAACCTTTGTATTTTAACCTTATCATCCTTGATGAAGTCAACATGCTTCAACAATTCAAAGAACCTCTTCTCATATTCCTCCATTGTCATGGGTACCAACTTGAGTTCAAAGAACTCTTTCATCTTCCTTTCATAATAATGCTCGGACAAATATTTCTCTTGGAAATATTCTTTGAACTACCTCCATGAGATTCTCTTCTCATCCATGTTCTTGGATTGCTTGAGTTGATGCCACCATATGGCTTCCTTTCCTTGAAAGTGGTATGTGGAAATTATAGATTCTACCCGGGAGGGGTAATCATGCAGCTGGAAATATTTCTTGATTTCCAATATCTAGGCCTCTTCCTCTTCTCCTTTCCTGTGATCACCATAGAAATTTGGTGGCTTGATCTTCCTAAGCTCACCCTGCAAGATGTCTGTATCATGTTCTCCTTTTTATCTAAACAAGAGACACACTTGGGTTGCTCTTTGGTCCTGAACTTGCATGAGTCCTTCTAGTGGACTGCTTTGGATAATGATGGTGCCTTCCCATGCTTCTTTATTTCCTAACATTTCCATGATCATGCCTTTTTCTATGGGATCTAGATGCTAACACTTGTCTAGAACTATTTTCTTGCTTGGTGCCAGAGTCCTTGTTAAATTTGTTATGAAACATGTCCAATCTCTTAAGTATCTCTTATTGAGCCTTCATAATCCTTTCATTATCAACTCTATATCTCTACACTTCTCTATGAAAGATTCTCATGGTGACATGCTCTTTCCTATCTCTCCTTCCATTTGAATTTTTCCTCTTTCCCCCATCGTCCATCGATTGATTCTCTTGAATGACCAAACACTTTGCCAAATCGGCTAATTCTCGACCATCAGTGAATCGGTCATCAAAGACTTCTCTTGTTTTATTCTAAATACTTCGTCGATTTCGGCCAAACTCTAACCACCGGACCATCGACCATCAACGACTTTTGTTTCTCGTTTGAGACACTTCACCGAATCGTCTAATGCCCGACCACCGACCATCAACCATCAGTGATTGAAAACACTTCAGTAAATTCGGCCAACCCCCAACTATTAGCCATTGACGGTCAGAGATGTCTTATGTTTGAACCAATTTTTTTTCCATTTCGGCCAACCTGATCATTGGTCGTAGAAGATTTCTCTTGGTGAACTATAACACTTAGAATTTTTTTGACATTTCTCCAATTGATTTAGACCATCGATCTCATTTGATTCAAAACCCCTACGAAATGAATCTTGGTTGTTGATTGTATCAATTTTTTCCAACTCTGACGATGCCCTTCCATCGACGTTTTCTCTTGGGGAATTTCCAACACTTCTCCAAACTCGTCGATCTAACCATCAATCGTAGATGGATTTTTCTATCGAACCTCGCACTAGGAAAATTTTGATCACAGTCCAGGAAAATATAGACTGTCGATCTCCTTCAACTTCCAAATGCCAAAATTGAAGCTCGACCATTGATTTGATCAACCTTCCAAATGATGGAAACTTTACAATTTTTTTAATTTATTTAAGTGAATCTCGGCCATTGATGTCGAGATGAAACATGATCTCAGGCATGGATTTGCCAAATTGCCTGCAACTTTACATGTGGCCATTAAAAATTGAATTTCTACCATTTTGGGTTGAATTTCGATCTAAAACTTTACTTCTTGGCTCCATGGAACCTATTAAACAGTCTGGAGTCATTTAAACTCGAATTTCACCCACATATTTCTGGGTTTCTCTTTGAATTCTTCGTTTTCCCCCAAATCCATCATAAACAAAATATGCAACAACGAATTTCACCAATTCACTCTAGTTCGAGCCTATCTAAGCTCGATGTTTGAACCGAACACTCTGATATCATAATGTAACATCCCCCATCCTAACCGAGGGACATTACAGTGTGGAATACACATAAAATAAAATTTACAACTAGCTAATTTAATTATTTTAATGTTAACCGATTTCTTGTAGCTTACAACTACGAATTAGAATAGATTTAGCTATTGTTTTTAACCATAAAATAGATGCATCTACAACATATCAAATAACATGAAAGAAACTTAATAATTTACATAGTATCGTATAAATAATTCTCAAATGCACAGAGTTCATGCACAACAAATAAACTCATGAAATAACTCAACGACACGATAAAACACTTATCTTTTAACAATGGTTATGCAACCACCTACTTGGGATGAGCGTTCCACCTAAACATAGACTAATTTTTCCAACTCTCAACATCCAATCACCCCTGAGCTGAGACTAGTAATCCATAAAGTAGGGTGATCTCTCACAGTCCAATTACAACTCATAAAACCAACAACCCACTGATATCTTCCTACAACTATCCCTATTTTCCACCAGATCTCTTCCTCTTGAACTACCCAAACCAAGGACTATACCCATTCAATGATCTCAGTCCCTTGGGAATCCCATTCGTTTATCAGGGTTTCTTTGGCATAGGTAACTAGGAATATCTCAACTAGGAACTCAAGGGAACTTGATGCTAGGAAAACTACTAGCAAACCAACAACAAACACTTATTGTTTTAGTGCAACTCATGCAAGCGTTCACTCTTCAGGAATGAAAACCTGGCTCTTCAATTTCCATCTCCAATTGTGCTCCAATATGCTCCAACTTTCTCCAGAATTCACCCTCCATGGATGCACTAGCTCCAAGCTCTCTTTATTTCTCTCCTTTTTCTCCTCATGCACAAAAAATCCATGTGTAATACCATTGTCCCAACCCAGACAAATTTATCTCCTTTGGCTTTCTTTTCTTAACTCACACTCTTCCCCAAGATGATTGTACTCAACCCCCATGTGCCCAATAACTTTTGGATGTGACTACTCACACCCACCCTCTTACATGTATTCAGTCATTAGCTTTGGGAACACTCAATTAGAAATGGGAAGGTCCATACACCAATAGAAAATTTAGGAAAATGGGTTGAATTAATATACATGGGTAATTTCCCCTTGAACCCCTCTTGGATATTATCCTATACCC
>ML808050.1:61584-80693 GCA_009831015.1 Picea engelmannii
TTAATTTTTCATTAATGACCTTCAGGCCAGGTAGTCCCTTCCTTTGGAGAGCATCTATCCTATTGAAGAACTTCTGCACTCCTTGATCCATGAATTGAATCTTCTCCTCAAGCTGAAGCATGAGACCCCTTTTGGTTAGGACCTTTTTAACTTCAAGTATGGTTTCTGTCCTGTCCTCAATCTTTAATTCTTCTAGTTCCTCCCTGGTCTTTGAATTCAAGAACCTTATGATTTCGTTCGCTTGGGATGGCATGTCTCCCAACTCCATTCTGATTTTCTCAACAACTTGCTTACTCCTCTCGAGCAACTCATTTTGTTCAAACATGATTTGAACCATTGGCCAGATTTCATTCATGGACTTGGAAATATCTGTCCACACAATCTCTTTCACCTCTGCCAAAGTCTTTCCTACCATTGTCTGTTTCTGGAGCTGCTGTAACTCCTTCTTGATTTGCTCATGCACCTGTTTCTCTTTGGATAGACTTGTCTGGAAAGAAGCCTTTAGCTCTTGGAGATTCTCCACTTCTTTCTTAAGCCTGCTGATTTCTGACTCTTGTAGGTTCATTCTCTCCATAGACTTGGCCAAGTCTGTTGTTCCCTCCGGTAGTGGCACTGATGCATCAGATGGAATGGCTGTCATTGTCGTTGTGCTCAATCCTGCAATTGGGATAGCACTTAATGGGATTCCTTCCATTGTCTTTGCCTGCTCTCTCTCCTTTAGCAGTCTTTCCATCTCTGCCTCCATCTCCTTTAGCTGAGCATACTGCTCCATGAGTAATTTTAACATATCATCCTTTTCCCCTTCCTTTTCGGCTATCTCCTTTCCCTGGGGGTCCTCAGTTGGAGGGAGCTTTAGTTGTTTTCTTAAGGATGCAATGTCAGCGTTTTTATTTTTAATCATCTCTTCGACATCCTTGACGTTCGCAGGGTCGTAACCGATCTTGAGGACTAGCTCCTCCAACGTATTGATTTTGTTGTCTTTTGCGAAAGATGATATTTTCTCCAGCTTCAGTTGGGTCTGGGCATTGCTCAAAGATACTCAAAAATTTGATGCAGATGTTGTAGCGTGGGCCAAAGTGTGGAAAACCATCTCCCCAGTTTTCTTGTGCAGATCCATATGATCTGTTGGGTGCACGTCTTTCGCTTGAAACTCAAATGTGGCCCTTTTATAGTCTGATATGACCTTGGGATCTGGCACTTGTGCTTGGAGGTAAGCCATATGCATCCTACCTTTTCCTGTGTCAAATGATGAAAGAATCCTATGATGTGATGTGGACGACTTCTTTTGAAACTGGGCATAAGTGCTGGTAGTAAGAGTTTGGTTTTTCTTCTTGATCAAATCATACTTTTCAAAAATGCCCAACTTGGGCCCAGTCTTACTTGGCTAAGTATCTAAGGGAGAATCGGTGGATTTCAATGCTGTTGTTATTTCCTTGTGCTGACTTGAGACGAAAGGTAGACTGGCTGGCTTGACCCCTGTGGTGGTCACTGTGGTGGCTATGACCTCTTGTTCTACTGTCGTGCCTGTCATTGAAACTGTTTTTGGCCTTTTGGCGTGCATCTTAAACTCCTCTGACGACACCTCAGTTACAGGAGAATATGATTCCTGTCGGGGCTTCTTTTCCTTGGGATTCTGAGGTGTGGTAGTGGGTGGCGTGCTTGTCGAGGGCACCTACTTTTCCACCTCAACAGGTGGTTCCACGTCCATCAAAGTGTTGGGCTCCCATTCCGTCTGATTAGCGAATTTCTCGATCTCCGGCCTGGACTCATGGGCATAAGGGACATTTTTATTCTTTACTCTCATTTCAGAAATGATCCCGTAGGGATCATAGTGCCAGGTGAAACTTGTCAAGAATTTCATCTCCTTTAACATTCAGTCTGCTTCCTCCCCGACGCTTCTACTATTGTAGATGAAAGAACCGATCTGCCCCTTGATTCTTAATTGTTGTTTTCTCTTCAGGGAAACGAAATGAATATCGTCTGAATTCATTATTTGCTTAATATATTCCAATGCAAAAATCCTTACCGGCAAATATTGAGGGATTTTGTAAGGCACCAATTCACACCCATAAACTCTAATTTCTATGTGATTCTGATACAAGTACCAGTCTCTTGTCTTTGGATTGTCCGAGAGATGCATAATTCTCTGGACTTCATCATTTATTCGTGGCTCAGGCATGCCACTCAACATACTTACCATAGGGTGGTAAAACTGTTCAATGAAATCTTTGAAACCATATTCAACAGAGTTATGTTTCAGAAGAGAAGTCCACACTGTGACAGGCTGGGGCCTCCCGTCGACGTCCATCTTCTGCATGGAGAAATTGAACCAGTCGGCTTGAAAATAGATGAACATGTAAGCCAGAATGGATGAATACCTGAACATGCCCTCTGTGGTGAAATTCACAAACTGCTCATGGATATTATTGGCCAAGAAGGTGTTGTAGTCAAATTGCATGGTCGGTTGTTCATCATTTGAGAAAATGGACAGAAAAGCCAGGATGGCCTCGTCTACCCATTGATCAGAATAGTAACCAAGCAGGTCACACAGGGAAGAAATAATTTGATTTCCTTTGGTGGAAAACATGGAAGAAGGGTACAGGGGATTGGTGGATGGGAGTGGAGAGGAAGTGGGGAGAAAAAGCTCGAATATCCGAGCTCTCTGGGGGAAGGTCATTTTCTGATAAAGCTTAGTGGGGATTTCTAAGCTGAACAGGGACGCAGATTCAACATGGGTGATTTGCATCATCTGGTCAATATCTTCTGGGGTGATGAAGAAAAGGACGTCTTCGGATGAAGAAACGATGGCTTTCTGGTCGGGGACGTAATGGGCTTGGAATTTGAGGGCAAACTCGGGGAAATGATGAATTTGGGGAAAGAGATACAGGGGCAAATTGGACTCCCAGAGTCCAATTTCGTCACTTTGGTCCAGGAAGTCTTCCTGGAGCCATGACTGTAGATCAGAGAAGTCAAAACCGCAAATAGTGTCTGCTATAAATTGGTCTTTATCGGCCAAGGGGACTTTATCCAGGTCAACCGGAGGGGGAAGAAAAGGATTCTCTTCTTCTTCCTCTTATCTTGTCTTTGACACCATTTTAGCAACTGTACCTACAATAAACAATACGTTAGTGGGGTTGAAAAACTGCGGGTGAAGGTGATACGAAAGTGATGGAGGAATAAGAGATTTCTGGCGCGATGGACGATTAACGAATGAACAGGGAGAACGATGGTTTTATTCAAAAATTGGTTGGTTTGACGCGGGAAAACGGTCAGCATGACAATGGGTGTATTGCCCAGTTATTAATTGACAACGGGCCACTTGGGATGAGTTGGCAGATGACGGTGGCCAAAGTATACGGAAGGGTGACGCAGAGGTTGGTGATTGGAGTTAAAAGTTGCCAAAAGGGGTTTTACATAAGTGAGGGACTTGGGTACCGTCAATCCGGGACTGGCAACAGTTATGGGATGTGACACGACCCCGGGAGCAAGTGGAACAAGTGGGCTCAGTGGAGGGTGACGTCCAGGGGAGACGAGATGTCAGGCAGCATGTGGAGGATGGGACTTCTGAACCAATAGGACAATGCCACATGTACAAGGGGCCCGTCGTAAGGAATATTCATTCCGGACCCCCCCCTCCATTAAAGGCAGAACGGAGGGGGGGTTCCGGAATTCGATGTGAACCGTAGATCTGAGCACTTTTTTATGAGCCGTCTAGATGCGCACCCAAGTTATCACCAATTCCGGACCCCGCCCCTCCGTTAAAGGCAGAATGGGCGGGGGGGGTCCGGAATCCAATGTGGGCCGTGGATTCCCGCACTCTCTTCTGAGCTGTCCAGATCTGTGTGGATATTATCGCCGCTTTCGGACCCCTCCCCCGTGTTAAAGGTAGAAAACAAGGGGGGGGTCCAGAATTCTGTATGAGCCGTTGATCTAGGCGTCGTGATCTGGACCATGGGAAAGTGAATGAAACATATGTCAGGAGCGGAAAAAATCATGTGTAGGAAAAACTTAGGATTAGTGCTTTCTTATGGGTTTTTCCAAATTTTGTCTTAGACACCACCAAGGGGACATCACTTCGACTATCCCTAGGCAACAGAGACTTGATGTAGCATTTTCTTTAAGTGTGTTTTATTTGGGCAAGGAAAGCTAGGCAATTAATCTACATTCTAACCTACTTTCACAAGACAAATAACCCAGATTAAACTGTTGGGTTAAGATATTATTCTTCCTAAGGGATATCTGACCAGGATTAGACAGTCTAGTCAGATTTATTCACTAATTCTATCCTAGGGGCTATCTGACCAGGATTAGATGGTCTGATCAGATGTATTCGCTAGTTCTAACCTAGGGGATACCTAACCAGGATTAGATGGTCTGATCAGATGTATTCTCTAACCTATCAACATTGAAAATTTAAAAGAACTTGATCATGCTTGAAAGGTATGACCAAGTCACTGTTATTGCATGGGGATTTTGTTTCAATTCTTTTTGCCCTCTTTTCTTTTCTTCTCTTTTTTCTTTTTTTCTTTTTTCTTTTCTTTTTCTTTTTTTCTTTTTTCTTTTTGTAAATTGAGAATCAATTGCCAATAAGAACACTAGATACAGATAATATCCATAATATCCAAGTCATAAGTTGATTTCCATAATTTATGGGGTGATAATAGTGGCTCCACCTAGGGATGGTACTTGCCCTGTTAAGTGCCAAGAATCCAGTTTCTTGGTCATTCCAAACATATCTGTCTAGTAGCCTTCGTTGGTCTTATTCTCAGGAAAACTTCGAAAAACCGTGATCAGCAGCTTAGGGCCTTCCCTTCGGGCTTCAACCAACTGACCAATGTCCCTCACTTCAGAAAATGCAAGTAAAGACTGAAAATTAAAAACCGGTATGTACAATGGAGGGTGAGTTTTTCAAATCTCTTACTAAGGAGGGATATAATGTTTCAGCATTCTGCCATTCACAGGTGCTCCTAGCAAATCTGACCCATTGGCATTGTTTAGCAAAAAGGCATTGTTTCCTTTGAAAGCTTGGATCATGTAAGGCCCGGTTCATAGATGATCAAATTTCCCATGCTTTCTCTTGTCCTCGTTCCTAGCATCCCATCTCAACACTAGGTCTCCCAGCTCAAAATCATCCTCCTTGGTTCGTTTGTCAAAGATATTCTTGATGTTCTCTTGGATGACTTGTGTTTTGTTGAAAACATCTTCTCTAGTCTATTGCAGATGAATCATTTGGTTGATTCTTCTCTGGGAGTCATTTGGCTCAGCTTGCATTTCTTGAAGTAACTTCGTGATAGGGACTCCCAAAGAAGTTGGGAACACAACCTCAATACCGTAGACCAGCTGGTATGGTGACATACCAATTGACCTTTTGGTGGTCAGTCTATCTACCCATAAGGAAAATACCAGCTTATCATGCCATGATTTTTTATTCTCCTACAAGGTTTTCTTGATGATATTTACCAAAGTCTTGTTTGAGGATTCCGCCAACCCATTTCCCTGAGGGTAGTAGGCTGTGGAATGCCCCAAGCCAATGTGGTAACGATTGCAGAAATCAATGAGTTTCTTCGACCGAAAGGAAGCTGCATTGTCAGTAATGATCTTTCTAGGACAACCAAAACGAGACAAAATATTATTTTCCAGAAATTTAATAATAACAGAGTCAGTGGCTTGCCTGCTTGGTACAGTCTCAATCCATTTGGTAAAATAATCAGTGGCGGTAAGAATCCACCTATGTTGTCCTGAAGACGGAGGGTGTATTTCACCAATGAAATCGAGTCCCCATTGCTGGAAAGGGGCCTCAACTGAAATTGGTTTAAGAGGTAAAGGAAGGAGTTTCCTTTTACCCTCAAACAATTGGCACTGGTGACATGCTGTTACTTTCTGATGTACATCTGCAAACAGGGTGGGCCAGTAAAATCCAGCTCTGAGTATTTTGTTGTCTATAACCTTCCAGTTCAAATGGCCACCACATTCTCCTACATGAAACTCCTGCAACAGTTTATCAGCTTCATCTTTCAGTAAACAATTTAAAAGAATACCTCCAGGGTCTTTCCAATACAAATTTCCTTCTAGAATACAGAATTTCAATGCCTTCAACTTTAAGAATCTAGCTTTAGTTTTAGTTAAACCAGGGGGAGCTTGTAAATTTTGTAACACGAATATAAGGTTTGCATACCATGGAGAGTTGAGAAAAACCTCTCTAACGTTTGGAGTCGCCATCTCGCCCTGTTCATCTGCCACATCTAGAAAATTAATGTCGAGAGCCTGAAAGTTAGATTCAGCCATCAGTTTAGCAAGGCCTTGGCCTTTGATCAGTTTTGTGGGCTTAATTTCTATGTCATATTCTAGAATAACTACAATCCATTTTCCCCTTCTCCCATCAGGGTTGTCTTGTGTCAGGATATCTTTTACTACCGCGTTGGGAACATAAGCTATGATGTGAGAATGGAGAATATAGACCCTGAAGTCCTTTATAGCCTTTACCAAAGTAAAATCCTGCTTCTCCATAATATTATAGTTCAGGGAAACATCTCTTAAAGATTTGCCGAAGAAAGCTATGGGTTGTTCATACCCTTCACTATTCTTCTGTAGTAATACAGTTGCTATAGTATGTTCAAAAGCGAAAGAAAAAAGATAGAAATCTTTAGTGAAATCATGACTAATCAAAACTGGGGCTTCGGTGAGTGCTCGTTTGACCTGTTCGAAGGATTTCCTGGACTCAGGATCCCATTTAATTTTTGCGTCCTTTTTTAGCATGTTTGTAATGTTTTGGAGGAGCTCGGCCAGATTAGGAATGAATCTTCGCAGGAAGTTAATTTGCCCTATAAAAGACTGTAGTTCTTTGAGGTTTCTTGGGTGTTCTAACTTTAGTATGGCCTCTATTCTGCTGGGGTCAATTTTGATTCCTTCTTTAGAGATGATGTGTCCAAGCAGTTTTCCTTATTCTAACCCAAAAAGACATTTCTTGGGATTCAAAGAGATTCCGAACCTCCTACATTTTTCGAAAACTCGTCTAAGATGCCGCAGGTGTTCATCATCGGATTGGGAAAACACAGTTACATCATCTAGATAAACAACAATAAACTTACCTGACTCTTCTACGAAGGTGATATCCATTGCCCTCTGGAACGTGGCTCCTGCATTCATCAAACCAAAAGGCATCTTTACATACATGAAAGTGCCCCATGGTGTGGTGAAAGCGGTTTTTTCCTGATCGTCTGGATGAACTAGGACCTGGTTGTAGCCTGAGAAACCATCTAGCAGGGAAATTCGACTGGACCCGACCACTCTTTGCAGGAGGTGATCCATTTTAGGAAAGGGGTAATTATCCTTCAAGGATGCTTTGTTCAGATTACGGAAATCTATGCAGAATCTGATTTCCCTGGTTTTCTTACGTGTGGGTACTAAATTAGAAACCCACTTAGAGAAACGTAGTGGGACTATGATCTTGGCATCATACATTTTCTTAATCTCTTTTTCTATCAAGGGAAGCAGATTGGGATTTATCCTCCTAAGCTTCTGCCTAAATGGTTTCTGGTCTTCCTTTATGGGAATCCTGTGTTGTATGATGCTGGTGTCATAGGATTTCAGATCTTCATAGCCCCAGGCAAAAACGTCTGAATATTCTTTGAATAGTTCAATGTACTTAAGCTTTTTTTCTGGGGGTAAAGATTTTGACCATCCTAGGCTTCTCTTTAGTTCCTATATTGCAGTCCTCTACCTCTTGCCCATGAGCTTCTATTTTTGGTTTCCTAGCTACATCGTCATTGTCAAACAAATCTTCTAAAGGGACAAGCCCTCTAGGCAACACATTGCTTTTCAATTGTAAAACTTCGGCATCTATTTCGTCATCTCCTAACTCTCCTGAATATACTATATCTTCTGTATCTACCGTATTTACAGTATTCACACTACCTATGTCAAACTCAGAATTATTTACATTCTCGTTTTCATTCTCTACATCTATGTTTGTACATTCAAATTCATTCTTGCATTGTAGAAAGTCCTCTATCTGATCGCCATTTCCAAAGACTTGCCAATACCTGATATTATCGGGAACCGTCAGTCTGCACTTCACTTCGACAATGTATGGGTGAGTTTGGCAGAAAGGAATCTTGTAGGAGGCTGCTGACGTGGCCAATCCGTCGGCTAGAATATTCTTTCCTCTTGGCATTGCCTGCAAGTCAACCTCATTAAAGCATTTTAAAGCATCAAGAACAACATTCCTGTAGGCTCTAAGGTGCGGGTGTTTAGTAGTGTACTCACCTTTAATTTGCTTGATTATTAATTCAGAGTCACCCCTTACCATTATTTGCTTAGCACCAACTTTTTTCAACAGCTTCAGACCGAGCATTAAAGCTTCATACTCGGCAACGTTGTTAGTGCAGTGGAAATTTAACTTATAGGAATGGTTTTCTGAATACCTTTTCCGATGATTATGCAACCAAACTCTAGCTTCTGCTCCTTCTTTACTCACAACTCCATCGAAATCCATACTCCAGAAATCAACGGGGAAATCCTCAACAATTACATTTTCCATCTTTGTTGCCTCACCATTTTCTGGACCTTCATCTTGACTAGCTACATCTTCCACCAGCGGAATATCTGGCTCTTCAGTGTCACCATCATTGTACAAGATGAATGAATCCAAATCGGAATGAGCAGAGTAAAGGGGGTAATTGTGCGGTTTCTCTTGACTACTAACCATATACTTCATCAGTGTTTCTCTATATAACCTCCTTTGTTGTTCGAACATTGGTATAGTGGCGTAAGACATATCCAGTTGCAGGGTTCCTTTCAGCTTAGCTCCCCAGGACCCGGAGAGAAACATTCCATACTTAGGGGGAATTTCTGCAACCACTACGTCCATTACCATGCTTTTAGAAGGGATATGCACCAGGGTGATGCACAAATCTTTAATCAAACCAATACATTTGACTTTGCTGGAATCAAATGAGTGTAGATCTTTGTACGGCCTAGTGACCTCCAATCCCAGTTTTTCCATTACTGCTTTAGGCATCAAATTATGTGAGGCACCTGAATCCAGCATGGCGTTATGCAATATTAAATCGTGTATGTTCAAACTAATGTAAAAGGGAGCTACATCACCAGTATCATCTCGACCATTTACTTCAGGTCTGAAAAGGAGTTCGGGATGATCATCAGTGAGGTTCACAGTGTCTGAATGAGTCGCCGATCCAATAGTCAAGGCCCTGGTGCCTATGTCAGGTTCGATGGCTAATGCTTTTAGTACCTGTGAACGATAACCGCCTCTGCTCATCAATTCTGTAAGTGGGATAGAGATTTTAATTTTGGCCAATTCTGCCTCCAGGCTAAAGGGCGCAGGAGTTCGGGTCTGACTCGTTGATTCTTGTTGGTCCACCATGTTCTTCCTCTCAGGAATACTGGGAGGATTAACAGGTGAAACTTCAGATTGTGCTGGTCTTTTTAGTATGGTGATGTTTTTCTTCACCGTAGTGTCAATCTCACCCTTCTCAGATGAATTTTCAGCAGTGGTCTTCTCAGGATTTTTTTCAGCAGTAGTCGGCTCGAGGGCTTTCTCTATCTCAGCTACCTTCTGTGTTTTGGTTGTCTTTTTTGAGGAATTTCCTTCTGTCTTTTTGCTTCGCAGATTCTATTGACGGTGCACCTCCAAAATAACGTTTTCAAAGGCCTGTTGTTCTGCCTCCTCAGCTTCCTCACTCACCTTTGTTTGATTTAGCAGAAAGAGTTCCTGCTCTTCTTGAGTAAGGAAAATGGCCTCATTGTCATGAATACCCATGAGGTTAATATGAGTGTCCTCCAATTCGTCAATTACTTCGCCTCCTTCATCAGCATAGTTTTCTTGCAGGGGAGGCCTGATCGGTTGGTCAGGGCCTCTTTGATCCCTTTGATCTCTTTGATCTCTTTGATCTCTTTGATCTCTTTTCCTGATTTGAGGAGGGTTTCTTCTAAAATTGGGGTTTTGAATCTGGGGAGCAGGTGCATTGTCTCTAGGAGGATTTCTGTCTGACACGGTGATCCTTTCCATCATTAGTTCCACTGCCCTGGTCAAAGAATCTAATCTGGAATCTGTGGCTGACGTGGAAGGTTCTTCTTTGATCGTGACTCTCCTTTCTGTCCTTTGACGTGCCATTTTCGCCAATAGATTAGCCTCCACACTAATAGCACTTTTCTGCATGTCTTCAAGGGTGGCAACATTTCTTTCTCTTAATTGGTAAGACATGTCAACATCGAATCCATCAGGGAATTTAATCAATGCCAAACCCTGGGGAGGTTTGATTTTCGTTGGGATCGCGTTATACAAATTATTAAAGCAGGTGCAGTAATATTGTACCGTATCACTTTGATTTCTTTTTATATTCTCGTATTTTGACAATATCTGGAGAGGGTTTTTCTTTACCTCCCATCTGTTGATAAAACTTCTCTGAAACGCGACAAGCTCAGGAACTGAGGCGGTAGGTAGGGCTTTGAACCATTTTTTGACGTCCCCCATCAGACTCTGGGTGAAAAGCCTCATTTGAACGTCGGCTTCGTCAACTTCTTGCAAATCAAAGTAGTCATTCATCTTATCCACGTGTTGTTGTGCGTTTAATGTTCTGGTCGCATCGAACTGTGGAAGTCTCGTCTAGTAATCTTGGGGCATGACATGTAGTGGTGCGGCCAGCACCAAAGGGGTGTATCGGGTGGCCATGACGAGTGGAGGAGGTGGGACAACGACCTGGGTGGTTGGAGAGGTAGCGACGGAAGACGAAGTCGATGAAGGGTTGGGCGGGGTGGAGGTAGTGATTTTTAGTTTAGTCGTAGGAGACAAGACTTCGCGGGTTCGAGGTTGCAACACAGTTGGATCGAAGACGAGCTTAGACACAAAAGTTTCAGACTATGTTCTAACAAGGTTTCGTGGTAGAAGAAGATCAAGATCAAGGTTTTGAAAGATATCTGGTTCTCTGGAAAAGGGAGGAGACTTATGAAGGGGAGTATAACCCGCTGCACTGGTGGCTAAGGTCTTTCACCTGAGAAACTATTCAGGATTATCTATCACTGTGGAGGGTTCTGGGTCTAGATGAGATCGAGTGTGAACTTTCTTGGGAGCCAGAACTCTTTTTGGATTTTATATATATGTATTTTTTGTTTAAGGTGAAGGAAACTAGGGGAGATTTCTTCGTTGATGTCGTCTAGCTTCCAATTGTTCCTGAGTAGCTACGTCATGTTCAATGGCTACCCATGAATGTTCGAGTTCTTCCCGGTTATTGGTATTTTTGAGGATTATATCAAAAAGGTTTGATGCAATATGCGTTTGATTCGCTAGTCCGGGCTCGATATTAGGTTGTACTGCTGCAGGGACAGTCATAGAGGAACATTAAGAGTGGGAAAAGATTCAAAGAGAGATTCTGAAAATAATATGTACAGAATTAATCAACCTCTAATCATTACTTTCTTCTCAGAGTAAAACTTTCTTTAGGGGAAGAAAAGTGAGGTATTCAACTTTAGTTCGTCCCCAGTATGGTCGCCATTTATGTTAGCACTCTGTAAATTTCCTAGAGGTTGAAAAAGAAGAAATCTGCAAAGGTAACCTTAACCAACCGCTTTTAAAGATGGGATCTAGCCCTTCCATCTTCAGAGAGGGATATCTCTATATGATTTAGCTTTGTTTTTAGTTTCAGATATTAGGCTAGGTAAAGAAAACATCACTTTTGTCGTAAATGAGTTTTGAAGTTGGTTGAGACGGCCTACACATCCACTGGGCTATGGGGTTTGTATTTAAACAAATAATCGATACAACCAGAAATGCCATAGAAAACCTCCACAGGGAGAGATGATATACTCACTGGATATTTATAGATTAAAATGATGGAAAGAAGAAAAGATGAGGAAAATAACTTCAACTAACAAGCAGTTAAGAATTTCTTAATTGAAGGTATTAGAAGATAAACATATAAATCTTTAGAATCGAAAACAGGGTATCGGAGATAAATCCTTCAACATAACGCTATTCATAAAGATTAAATTCAGAAAACAAAATGGATATAGAGAAAGAAAAACATTTAACTTAGAAGATCAACGTCACCAGAGAACATACGAAAGAATCTTGTAAATGCCTCTTCTTTATTAATGGCCGATCAAAAATAGTACAACTTGATAGCAATAGGGTGTGCGAATCAACCACCTCCAATACTTCGAAAGATGAAGTATTTATAATTCAAATTACAAACGTTCCTGTCATAACTGATCAGGACGTGCTCATTCTATTTTTAGCCTAACTAATTTAACTAATCAAAAACTGTTTGATGACTCATTACAACTGCATGTGGAAATTTCTGGGGTAGGTCGTTGGCGAGGTGCCTTTGCAATCTCTTTTGACTGGACATGTGACTGGACTGTGATAGATCATCTACTAATCTAGTAGGTCACACATTTCTTCCCATCTGATATGACCTGGCACTGTGACTTTAAGCAATCTCTGATACACTTCATCCATGTCTGTATATTTAGAAAATGTAGGCTTCATTATGAATATGTGTTTAATTTCATGTTGGATACTAATATCCAACTGCAAGGCATCCATGAATGATTTTCTTGTGCTGCTTCCATGTATCCCTGCAAACTTGGAATTGTCCTTGGACACTTCAGTCAACCTTTTCTTATAATCAGGGAGTGTCATTAATTTTTCATTAATGACCTTTAGGACAGGTAGTCCCTTCCTTTGGAGAGCATCTATCCTATTGAAGAACTTCTGCACTCCTTGATCCATGACTTGAATCTTCTCCTTAAGCTGAAGCATGAGACCCCTTTTGGTTAGGACCCTTTTGACTTCAAGTATGGTTTCTATCCTGTCCTCAATCTTTAATTCTTCTAGTTCCTCCCTGGTCTTTGAATTCAGGAACCTTATGATTTTGTTCGCTTGGGCTGGAATGTCTCCCAACTCCATTCTGATTTTCTCAACAACTTGCTTACTCCTCTCTAGCAACTCATTTTGTTCAAACATGATTTGAACCATTGGCCATATTTCATTCATGGACTTGGAAATATCTGTCCACACAATCTCTTTCACCTCTGCCAAAGTCTTTCCTGCCATTGTCTGTTTCTGGAGCTGATGTAACTCCTTCTTGATTTTCTCATTCACCTGTTTCTCTTTGGATAGACTTGTCTGGAAAGAAGCCTTTAGCTCTTGGAGATTCTCCATTTCTTTCTTAAGCCTGCTGATTTCTAACTCTTGCAGGTTCATTCTCTCCATAGACTTGGCCATGTCTATTGTTCCCTCCGGTAGTGGCACTGATGTAGCAGATGGAATGGCTGTCACTGTCGCTGTGCTCAATCCTGCAATTGGGATAGAACTTAATGGGATTCCTTCCATTGTCTTTGCCTTCTCTCTCTCCTTTAGAAGTCTTTCCATCTATGCCTCCATCTCCTTTAGCTGAGCATTCTGCTCCATGAGTAATTTTAACATCTCATCCTTTTCCCCTTCCTTTTCAGCTATCTCCTTTGCCTGGGGGTCCTCAGTTGGAGGGAGCTTTAATTGTTTTCTTAAGGATGCGATGTCAGTGTTTTTCTTTTTAATCATCTATTCGGTAACCTTGACGTTCACAGGGTCATAACCGATCTTGAGAACCAACTCCTCCAACGTCTTGATTTTGTTGTCTTTTGCGAAAGATGATATTTTCTCCAGCTTCAGTTGGGTCTGGGCATTGCTCAAAGCTACCCGAAATTTTGATACAGATGTTGTAGTGCGGGCCAAAGTGTGGAAAACCATCTCCCCAGTTTGCTTGTGCAGATCCATCTGATCTGCTGGGTGCACGTCTTTCGCTTGAAACTCAAATGTGTCCCTCTTATAGTCTAATATGACCTTGGGATCCGACACTTGTGCTTGGAGGTAAGCCATATGCTTCCTACCTTTTTCTGTGTCAAATGCTGAAAGAAGCCTATGCTGTGCTGTGGACGACTGCTTCTGAAACTGGGCATAAGTGATGGTAGTAAGAGTCTGGTTTTTCTTCTTGATCAAATCATACTTTTAAAAAATGCCCAACTTGGGCCCCATCTTACTTGGCTGAGTATCTAAGGGAGAATCGGTGGATTTCAATGTTGTTGTTATTTCCTTGTGCTGACTCGAGCCAAAAGGTAGACTGGCTGGCTTGACCCCTATGGTGGTCACTGTGGTGGCTGTGACCTCCTGTTCTACTGTCGTGCCTGTCGTTGAAACTGTTTTTGGCCTTTTGGCATGCATCTTAAACTCCTCCGACGACACCTCAGTTACAGGAGAAGATGATTCCTGTCGGGGCCTCTTTTCCTTGGGATTCTGAGGTGTGGTAGTGGGTGGTGCGCTTGTCAAGGGCACCTGCTTTACCACCTCAACAGGTGGTTCCACGTCCATCAAAGTGTTGGGCTCCCATTCCGTCTGATTAGCGAATTTCTCGATCTCCGGCCTGGACTCATGGGCATAAGGGACATTTTTATTCTTTACTCTCATTTCAGAAATGATCCCGCAGGGATCATAGTGCCAGGTGAAACTTGTCAAGAATTTCATCTCCTTTAACATTCGGTCTGCTTCCTCCCCGGAGCTTCAACTATTGCAGATGAAAGAACTGATTTGCCCCTTGATTCTTAATTGTTGTTTTTTCTTCAGGGAAACGAAATGAATATCGTCTGAATTCATTATTTGCCTAATATATTCCAATGCAAAAATCCTTACCGACATATATTGAGGGAGTTTGTAAGGCACCAATTCGCACCCGTAAACTCTGATTTCTGTGTGATTCCGATACAAGTACTAGTATCCTGTCTTTGCATTGTCCGAGAGATGCAGAATTCTCCGGAATTCATCATTTATTCATGGCTCAGGCATGCCACTCAACATACTTACCACAGGGTGGTAAAACTGGTCAATGAAATATTTGAAACCGTATTCAATAGAGTTATGTTTCAGAAGAGAAGTCCACGATGTGACAGGCTGGGGCCTCTCATCGGCGTCCATGTTCTGCATGGAGAAATTGAACCTGTCGGCTTGAAAATAGACGAACATCAAAATGGAGGAATACTTGAACATGCCCTCTGTGGTGAAATTCACAAACTTCTCATGGATATTATTGGCCAAGAAGGTGCTGTAGTCAAATTCTGTGGTCGGGTGTTCATCATTTGAGAAAATGGATAGAAAACCCAGGATGGGTTCGTCTACCCATTGATCATAATAGTAACCAAGCAGGGCACACAGGGAAGAAATAATTTGATTTCCTTTGGTGGAAAACATGGAAGAAGGGTACGGGGGATTGGTGGATGGGAGTGGAGCAGAAGTGGGGAGAAAAAGCTCGAATATCTGAGCTCTCTGGGGGAAGGTCATTTTCTGATAAAGCTTAGTGAGGATTTCTAAGCTGAACGGGGACGCAGATTCAGCACGAGTGATTTGCATCGTCTGGTCAATATCTTCCGGGGTGATGAAGAAAAGGACGTCTCTGGATGAAGAAACAATGGCTTTCTGGTCAGGGACGTAATGGGCTTGTCATTTGAGGGCAAACTCGGGGAAATGATGAATTTGGGGAAAGAGATACAGGGGAAAATTGGACTCCCAGAGTCTAATTTCGTCGCTTTGGTCCAGGAAGACTTCCCGGAGCCATGAATGCAGATCAGAGAAGTCAAAACCGCAAATAGTGTCTGCTATCAATTGGTCTTTGTCGACCAAGGGGACTTTATCTAGGTCAACTGGAGGGGGAAGAAAAGGATTCTCTTCTTCTTTCACTTGTCTTGTCTTTGACACCATTTTAGCAACTATACCTGCAATAAACAATATGTTAGTGGGGTTGAAAAACTGTGGGTGAAGGTGATACGAAAGTGATGGAGGAATAAGATATTTCTGGCGCGATGGACGAATAACGAATGAACAGGGAGAACGGTGGTTTTATTAAGAAATGGGTCAATTGGACGCGGGAAAATGGTCAGCATGACAATGAGTGTATTGCCCAGTTATTAATTGACAACGGGCCACTTGGGATGAGTTGGCAGATGACGGTGGCCAAAGTATACGGAAGGGTGACGCAGAGGCTGGTGATTGGAGGTAAAATTCACCAAAAGGGGTTGTTCATAAGTGAGGGACTTGGGTACCGTCAATCCGGGACTGGCAGCAGTTATGGGATGTGACACGACCCCGAGAGCAAGTGGAAGAAGTGGGCTCAGTGGAGGGTGACGTCCAGGGGCGACGGGATGTCAGGAAGCATGTGGAGGATGGGACTTCTGAACCAATAGGACAATGCCACATGTACAAGGGGCCCTCCGTAAGGAATATTCATTCCGGACCCCCCCCCTGTGGTTAAAGGTAGAACACCAGGGGGGGGCCCAAAATCCATTGTGATCCATAGATCTGCGTGCTTATTTTCTGACCGTAGATCTCAGCACGCTCTTTAATGCCGATTCTGGACCCCCCCCTCCATTAAAGGAAAAACGGAGGGGGGGGTCCAGAATTCGATGTGAACCATAGATCTGAGCGCTTTGTTATGAGCCGTCTAGATGCGCGCCCAAGTTATCACCAATTCCAGACCCCCCCCCCTCCGTTAAAGGCAGAACGGGCGGGGGGGTCCGGAATCCAATGTGGGTTGTGGATTCCCGCGCTCTCTTCTGAGCCGTCCAGATCCGAAATGTTGTATGAGCCGTTGATCTAGGCGTCGTGATTTGGACCATGGGAAAGTGAATGAAACATATGTCAGGAGCGGAGAAAATCACGTGTAGGAAAAACTTAGGATTAGTGCTTTCTTATGGGTTTTTCCAAATTTTGTCTTAGACACCACCAAGGGGACATCACTTCAACTATCCCTAGGCAACAAAGACTTGATGTAGCATTTTCTTTAAGTGGGTTTTATTTGGGCAAGGCAAGCTAAGCAATTAATCTAGATTCTAACCTACTTTCACAAGACAAATAACCCATATTAAATTGTTGGGTTAAGATATTATTCTTCCTAAGGGATATCTGACCAGGATTAGACAGTCTGGTCAGATTTATTCACTAATTCTATCCTAGGGGCTATCTGACCAGGATTAGATGGTCTGATCAGATGTATTCACTAGTTCTAACCTAGGGGCTACCTGACCAGGATTAGATGGTCTGATCAGATGTATTCTCTAACCTATCAACATTGAAAATTTAAAAGAACTTGATCATGCTTGAAAGGTATGACCAAGTCACTGTTATTGCATGGGGATTTTGTTTCAATTCTTTTTTCCCTCTTTTCTTTTCTTCTCTTTTTTCTTTTTTTCTTTTTTCTTTTCGTTTTTCTTTTTTTCTTTTTTTCTTTTTGTAAATTGAGAATCAATTGCCAATAAGAACACTAGATACAGATAATATCCATAATATCCAAGTCATAAGTTGATTTCCATAATTTATGGGGTGATAACATGTTTCATCCTTCTTCTAGCCTTGCAATGCAATTCCGTCATCGTTGAAGCTACATACATTGCTTACTGGTTCGGTGAGTGCTTCTTCTTCGTTGGTTCATCGGTTGTTTCTTATTTTTGTTGTTTGTTTCACAATTCGACCTGTGCTTCTGCCTTTCATCGTTCCGGAGTAAGTTTCCATGCCATAGTTTCATTTTCTATTCCTTCTTTGTTGTTCAGTGTTTGCAGTTTGCAAGTAAGAATGTTTGCTTATTTTTACTAGCATGCTTGTCATATGTTTTCGGTTCCTTCTATGATTCAACTGTAGTTTTGTAATCGTTGGGGATACATATGTTGTTTACTGGTTCAGTGGTTGTTTCTTGTTTGCTATTTCGTTGGTTTGTCGGTTGTTGCTTTTGTTTTTTTGGATCAAGTTTATGATTTGGGGCCTTGGGGATATAGTTGGGCTTGTTTGTGCTTTCTCGATGGTTTGGTGCTTGTTGTTTTCTTTTGTTTGCTTCGGCTTTGCAAGGTTGGGGTCCTGCGCCAATATTTGGAGCTATTTTTTTTATTTTTATGTATTATTATTATTTTTTTGGGCACTTTACGGTGTTCAGCCCCTGCACCCACGAGTGGACATGCGGTTGTGTTATTTTCCCTATATGGCGAGGTCGATATCTATTCTATTGTGATATTTTTCTGGTGCTTCAGTGTTGACATAATAGAAAATAGTTGCATGAAAAATAGTTCGAGAAGTACATGTGAAATTGCAATATCTGTTGTTTTTTTGTTAAAATAAAACATATGCAAGCTGCACTTATAAACCATGTATGGTGAAATGTGCCCATATGACAATACATGTTCTTTATCCTCTACACAGACTAGTGTGACCACAATAAAATTTGTCTTGTACTTGAGATATCATGTGTACAACAAAGATACTACAAAATTATATTTCCATGTCTGGAATCATATCTGGGTAGTTTTCCACGGAAAACCAAAATCTTATATCATGGGAACAATAGTCTATGTAGAGGATAAAGAACATGTATTTCCATGGGTGGAATCATATCTGGATACTTTGCCACAGAAAACCAAAAATCGTTTAGCTATGGCCATGCAATTTTGTAATATTTTGTGGCTTGTAATATATTTTGGGCAGGGAAAAAAATTACATATTTACAACAATAGATGGAGAAGCGCAAAGTTTCATGTTTCTGCCTATATTTTATTCTATTCGCTGAGTCTCATTTACTGTATGTACATATTACTTGTTCTCCAGTGCATACCAGCTTCCATTCATGTTCATTTTATTTTGTGCGCTCCCACATTCAAACAAACATAATAGCTAGAGAAAACGATGGAGTCTTGACTGCATCGATTGAAGAGGAGATATAAAGGTACATGATTGTACTATTATTTCATATTGCATTGTTTTGTATTTCATTTATTGTCTGTATATGTGTTCACCTAGTTTATTGTATGTAGATGTTGCATACCTTCCTACATAATAACTTATCTTCATTACATGTCTTCCTGCATACTAACCTCCTTCATGTCCATTGTATTTTTCCTACATTTCTACATTTAAACAAATAGAATGGTAGGAGAGGACGATGGAATCTTTGGCGGGAATGTAGACAAGGAGTTATAGAGGTGGATACCTGTACTCTTATTTCATATTCCAGTGTTCAATATTTCATTTACTTTCTGTATATTTTTTGTGCTTGTTCTACTTATTTGCACCCATATATATA
>ML808050.1:85698-117083 GCA_009831015.1 Picea engelmannii
TTAACATCCTTTAATAATTTTATGTAATTAAATTGTACAATATCAATATTTAATATTAATAATTTAGTATTGAAAATAATGTTTTTAGATAATGTTAGATAGTTGATAGGGATCACCATCCGTAAACAATCACAATCTTGAGCTCACCGGCCCTGGATTCTGTCTGTCAATTTGTATATCGCGGAACTTTGAGTGTTGTTTGGAGGACACGAAACAATAGAAGTGCAATGTTGAGCTAGACAGCCTGCAAGTACGCCTATCGATTTGTATATCGCAGAACTCTGGGTGCTATTTGTAGGTCACAAAACAATAAAGGCCCAATTTTGAGCCCGCCAACCTGAGAACCCGTGATCCAAAAATTGGCTAGGTATGGAATGTGGGATCCGTACATTCTCTATAAAATATCATGTCCATACTTTATAAAAGTACATATTTAGTATGTATTACACGTTTTTTGGAAAATTTCTAGGTGTGGAAGTTGATGGATTCACGTCTTTAGATTTCACTTACTTTTATATCACCAACCTAATCGACCGTTTCCCTGTTTCATATTGTATAAATGTTTTTTGTCTAATTAAATTGTACAATATCAATATTTAATAATAATAATTTAGTATTGAAAATAATGTTTTTAGATAATGTTAGATAGTTGATAGGGATCACCATCCGTAAGCAATCGCAATCTTGAGCTTGCCAACCCTGGAGTTCGTCTGTCAATTTTTATATTGCGGAACTCTAAGTGTTGTTTGGAGGACACGAAACAATAGAAGTGCAATGTTGATCCAGCCATCCCGCAAGTCCTCTTGTCAATTTGTATATCACAGAATTCTGGGTGCTATTTGTAGGGCACAGAACAATAGAGGCCCAATTTTGAGCCTGCCAACCCGAGAACCTGCGATCCAAAAAGTGGCTAAGTATGGAATGTGGGATCCGTACAAGCTCTATAAAATCTCATGTCCATACTTTATAGAATTACATATTTAGTATGTATTACTTGTTTTTCGGAAAATTTCTAGGTGCGGAAGTTGGCGGATTCATGTCTTCATATTTCACTTACTTTTATATCACCAACCCGACCAACCGCTTCCCCGTTTCATATTGTACAAACTTTCTGGCTCGCGGTTTTCTGAATAGGTGAGTAACCGGATAGGCGAGTTCAATATTGTGTTTCCATTGTTTCGTCGCCTGTAAACAACACCCAGACTTCCGCAATCTACAAATTAGCAAACAAATTGAAATAAAAGAATATATACTATGAAAAATATAATCAAAAATTCATATGAAAGAAAGGACATTAAAATTTAAATTCACCATTGTTATACTTGCGGTGAAGCCAACAATACACAAACTTTACTTAAACATCCAAAAATTGATATTCTTGTAACTTTTTTATGCTTCTCTTTTACAAACAGATCCTGGAAACTATAAACATTGCTCATTGTATCTATTCCTTGATTGAATAACCTGTTAACATGTTTAATGCACTCCATAGTTACTATTAAGACCATCAATGGTGATTTCTTACAGCAATTCCCGCTTCCGAAAATTTCCATCCGCTTTCTGTTTTTCCCTCTCCTTTCCCTTTCTTTACTTACTCTTTTTTTGGAAAATGTCTAGGTGCGAGATTTGGCGGATTCATGTCTTAAGATTTCCATTGTTACTTTTATATCACCATCCTGACCGATCAAATCCCCGTTTCATATTGAACAAACTTTTTTAATCACGAGTTCTAGCATAGGAGGGTTCAACATTGTGTTTCATTGTTCCGCTGCCTGCAAATAGCACCCGAACTTCTGTGATTTAAAAATTAGCAAACAAATTCCCCTTCATCTCGTATGCTTTCTCTTTCTGTTTACTTGGTCCTTTTTCCAAATGTCTCATGCTTTTATATATAGCACCGAAAGTTCCGCAATATACAAATTTCCCTCTCGACATTGCGCTTCCATTGTTCCCCTACGCACAAACAACACCCAAAATTCTGTGATATACAAATTGATGGTTGAAATCTGTCACTGAGGTGTAATATGACCATTGGCCCCTCACAACTTCTGGGTATATCTTCTAACCCTTTTTTCTGTAACCCGCCCGACTGCTTTCCATACTTGGGAATTTATTGGAATATGTTTCGTGGGTTGGCAGGTGGACAAAATGTACAATGTTTGGTCGCTCTTCGCCATCACCGCTACCTTCGTACTTATTTACAGATATGCAATTATTAAGCTTCAATTCTAGTAGTTCATCCTGTAGGAACTGTTAAGATTGTCATTAATGTTCGGAAGGCCGAAGAATATTTGTCATTACTACGAATTAAACCAATATTTGCGGAGAAGAGTGTTATCCTTTCCAAGTATTCATTTCAAACATGATGCAATCTCTTTCGTGCGTCGACCAGTTGGCATCTTTAATAAATCTCTAATTCTTAATCGCTCTTCATCGTCACCGCCACCTTCACACTTTTTTCTAAATATGCAATTAATAAGTTGTAATGGTAACAACTCATTACGCATGAACCTTGGAGATTGTCATTGATCAGAGAAAGGCTTGAGGAAATATTCCATTGATACGCATTAAACCAATATTTGTGGAGGGTTATATTATCCCTCCCCAATTTTAATTTCAAACATCATCTAGAGAAAATGGAAATTATCGTTAACTTGTGGTAGCAATTTTGTTCAGATATAGTAAACACATTCGAGTATGATGGCCAGAGGTTCTAGTATTCCAGGGCATATTCTTACTACTCATCTCCCTCTGCCCAAGAGAAAAAATGGAGATGGTCCCTTGGTACACCGAGAGATATATTTCAAGCCAAATAATTCCAGGGAAACCCTGCCTGCTTAGAGAACCTGCCCAGTTGCATTGATGGCTGGCGTCGAGGTTGATGCCATGGATTCCAAACTGGAAGAATATGATCTGATGGACGATGATACGACAATGGATGATGGAAAAATAGAGACTGTTCCCACTCCTACACCCAAATTGAAATCAACTGTAATGGGCAGAACTTCCCGGCTCAGTGATGGCAGTCTTGACAACACCAAAAGAAGGAGTTTCAGAAAAGAAATCGATGTTGAACACAATAGTCTCTTTGAAGCTCAAAAGCAAGAATTCTAGAGGTCCAAATTAGTCTATTCTAGGTGGAAGACTTTCATTGTAAGGAAATGATATGTTGATGCTCGGAGAGATATATTTCAAGACAAAAAAATATTCAATTGCGGGACTACTATCCTATTATATGGATATACAATTAACATCTTCGGGAATGAGGATCAGAACTCTCATTGGTGCAAGGCATATTTCTACTAGTCATCTCCTTCCACCCATAATGGACTAATTTGGTCCTCTGAAATTGCATGTGCAACCTATGTTCCTGAAGTTTTTTGACTATGGAGAGGCGGTTTCTTGGTGTGTCCTAAATTTTAGGTAAGGGCTATTCCATTTTCCCTACAACTATTTTCATATTCTTCCTCACAGGAAGCTTCTGAGAACTATCAATTTTACCATAGGATGATCCATCGAGGAGAAAACTACAAGGATTTCCTAAAAAAAAGGCATGGTAATCAGTTTTGTATGCATGTTGAAGAGCATCTCGATGGCTCCTGCATGTTGCGGATCTCGTGCCTGTGTTTGTGGAAGATATGTTCAATGTTTTGGCCCAAAGAAATGGGTCTAATTTCTAAGGATAGATGTACAATACTCGGTGTTTTTTTTTTTTAAATGGATTTGTTATTAAAAAAAATTTCCTTGGAGTCTTCGTTGCTGCTTCTTTTTTGGATTTAACGCCTCTTTTCATTAGCATGGTTTGGTAGTTTCGTAGTTCTTCGATATTGTATTTTCTTAGGTAATTTATTCTAAGATGGAGAATCTAACAATTATATGAAAATGTATTGTGTTGATCCACCAGGACTTTATGTAAAAAAAATATGGATTACACACAATTTCAAACCAACGTTCAATTCTATTCGCAATGCAAATAGAACATAGCAATACCAAATCACAATGTTGCAACAAAATCATCATTCTTGTTTATAGACATGCAATTATTAATCTTTAATTCTAGAAACCCATAATGAAAGAAGTTTAATACTTAAGTTAATAGGTTACAGTCATGGAAGAATGTATCAAGAACACACTTACACCCACAGGTTGCAACAAAATTTAATCTTCAACAAAACATTTGCTGACAATTACTAGAAAATGATGGTTTTGCAACAATGGGGCTTGTTTGAAACCAATTCGCTCTTAAGAAAATTTATCTCTGCCTTTATATTTTCCCACTCTTTTATCCCCTTTAGTTTCTCTTTTTGGTTACTTAATCATTTTTTTTCTAAAAGTGCCTTGCTGCGTAGGTTGGCAGATTCACGCGTTTCGACCGAGCACTTCCCCTTTGTCTAAATTGGGCCTCTATTGTTGTGTGTCCTACAAGTAGCACCCAGAGTTCTACGATATACAAATTGAAAGGTAGACTTGCGCGTTGGATGGCTCAACATTGCACTTCTATTGTTCAGTTTCCTCCAAACAATACTCAGAGTTCCGTGACATACAAATTGACAGACGGACTCCAAGGCTAGAGAGATAAAGATTGTGATTGTTTACAGATGGAAAAGTGATAAAAATGAGACACATACTACATTTGCGTCACAGAGGTTATATTAAATGGAAAATCATGTCCTCTATAGTTTTGTGTCCTACAAACAACACCCAGAGTTTCACACTATACAAATTGATAGGCGGACTTGCGGGTTGGGTGGCTAAAAAAATGAAATTCTATTGTTTTGTGTCCTACAAACAACACTCAGAGTTCTGCGATATACAAATTGACAAATGAAGCATACAACCAAGAACCAAGTAAACTTGCGGATCACATTCCCAGTTGCTTTTTTTTGTGCCCACCATCTTCACACTTCTTTCCAAGTATATATCTTGGTAGGAAATGGGCTATCTATTATAGATGTGAATATATTATCCCTTATTTTTCATCTTCTATGCTTAGCCAAATATTCGTTTCTATTTTCCCTGAACTTTATCTTTCTCGTCACTTATTTGTTTTTAAAAAATGTTTGGTTGTGCAGGTAGGTGGACTTGCAGGTTCACGTTTGCACTTGTGCTCTTATATCGCAACACCGACCGACTGCTTACCCATTCAATACACAGTCATTTCTATGACCACGAATTCCTGGTAGGCGGGATCTATATTGGACTTCTATTGTTCCATGACCTGCGAACAGTACCATGACTTCCGCGATATACAAATTTACAACCAGACTCATATTACACTGTCTTCTATATTATAGTATACCTATCATGCCCTCTTCCATGGTACACATTTTGCACTAAAAACTTCTGAGACATACAATTTAACCGTCGAGTCCTCACGTCTTCTATGGAACTATTGTCACCCCATTTTGAAGCTCATCTATCCTCTTTCCATACTTATCCATTTCTTCGAATTTCTTTCGTGGATCGTCGATTTGGCAGGTTCAAGAAATATCCAATTCCTAATCGTTGTTTCCTGTCCCTGCGCCCTTTTGCAATTAGAAATTAGCAATTATATATAAGATCTTATTTCTAAGTATGCAATTAGAAAGCGTTAATGTTAAACTAGGATTTGAGGAAATCTCCCATTAATACGCATACAACCAAAATTTTCGGATGGTTATATTATCCCTTATGACTGTTAATTTCAAACATCATGGAATGTCATTTGTGTGTCATCGAGTTGGTTCGTTCATGAAATATTCAATCCTCAATTCCAAAAATGAGTCCGAACAACCATTTCCCTATTCCATACTTAGACACTTTCCAGGAATTTTGCAAATATACAAACCAGTCATTGAACTTCCCCATCATGCTCTCTTTTGTTTTACACGTTTTGCAGTAAAAAATTACGATACATAAAATTTGACCATGGGACACTCACCTCTCCTTAGTATCCCTTGTAACCCTATTTTGAATCTCATCCAAACGCTTTTCAGACCTTTCCATTTGTTCCTTGCTCTCCCTCGTCTCCCCGACCTTGGCACTTATCTATAATAATAAAATGTTTTTATATATATAGTACATTTTGCACTGAAAAATTCCGAGACATACAATTTTATCGTCGGGTCCTCACGTCTCCTGTGGAAATATTGTCACTTCATTTTGAAGCACGCTTGTCCGCTTTCCATACTTTTCCATTTCTTCAAATTTCTTCCACGGATCGTCAGGTTGGTGGGTTCAAGAAATATCCAATTCCTAATCGATGTTTCCTATGCTCGCACCCTTTTGCAATTAGAAATTAGCAATTATATATAAGATCTTATTTCTAGGTATGCAATTAGCAAGTGTTAATGCTACACTAGGATTTGAGGAAATCTCCCATTAATACGCATAATACCAAAATTTCTGGATGGTTATATTATCCCATCCGAGTGTTAATTTCAAACATCAGGGAATGTAAGTTGCAAGTCGTCGGGTTGGTCCATTCACGAAATCTTCAATCTTCGATTCCAAAAACGAGTCTGACCGATCGTTTCCTATCATCATACTTAGCCACTTTCTCGGAATTCCACAAATATACAAACCGACCACTGAACTGCCCCATCATTCTCTCTTCCTTTTTACACGTTTTGCAGTCAAAAATTTCGATACATAAAACTTGACTGTGGAACACTTGCCTCTCTTAAGTATCCCCTGTAACCCTATTTTGAATCCTGTCCGGCCACTTTTTAGACCTTTCCATTCTTTCCTTGCTCTCCCCCGTCTCCGTGACCTTCACACTTGTCTATAATAATAAAAAAATTATTTTAATATATGTATATATATATATATATTGTTTCTAAATATGCAATTACTGACATTTAATTCTAACAGCTCATCGTGCAGGAACCATATAGATTGTCATTGATGGGTGAAAGACTCGAGGAGATATCCTATTAATACACATTAAACCAAGATTTGTGGGGGGTTATATTATCCCTTCTGAGTGTTGATTTCAAAATCATGAAATGTCGTTCGCACGTTGTCGGCTTGGCACATTCACGAAACCTCCAATCCTCAATTTCTCTTTGTCGCACCCTCCACCTTTGCACTTCTAAATATGAAATAAGTAAGCTTTACTGCTAAGAGTTCATCATGCACCACCCATACAGATTGTCATTAATCAGTGAAAGGCTCGAGGAGCTTTCCCATTCATAAGCATTCAACCAAGATTTTGTGGAGAGTTACATTATTGACTCCAACTGTTCATTTCAACCATCATCTAGAGAAAACCAACGTTCTCATAAACCTATGGCATCAGCTTGAAAATAGTTCTATAGAGATACAGTGAACATCTTCGAGCACGAGGAACAGAACTTCCACTGGTCCAGGGCATATTCTTATTACTCTACCTCTACTGCCCAGAACGAAGTAATTTGGACCTCTAGGATTGCTCGTGCAAGCTATGTCCCTAAAATTTTTGACTGTAAGGAGTTGGTCTCTTGGTGAACCGATACATTTATTTCAGACAAAAGAATTATTCCAATGCGGGGCCTCTCTTTTGTTTCTTTCTCACCTCAGGTCTTCCGCCAAATATTAAGATTGTCGGAGCCAACATTGACGTTTAGAGGAGAAGATTGCAAACATTTCCTATCAAGGCATAATAACGAGTTGGACCTCTTACCCCATTTATTGGAAGACCTGATTGTAGTTATGAATATATCACAAGATTGCAGGTTAGTTCATTTAGAAATCCATTTCACAAAATTGTCTGGTTGTTTACAATATTAATGAGACAGGAGTCCACAACAACTGTTTGTTGGATGGCTCTTTATATTTTTTATTTCATAGTCAAGGAACAAGCCATTTTTTATTGGGGACAGTTAATTTCCCATGAAATATGTTCCCAATTGTCACGCTTCAAAAGGGAAAATAAATTTTATATGCCATCTTACTTAGTTTTTGCGATAGCACATTGCTGCCAGTTTCCAGAACTATTTTTGTCCAAGAATTTCAACTGGGAATTCAACACAGTAACATTCCGGTACCAGGACTTGTGGAAGAACAAGGCTTCCCACTTTTTTTATGAGGTTTTTAATGGCTTCGTGTCTGTTTTCAAATTTTTTTTGTTAGGAGAATATGCTCCCCACATATCTCAACAGGAAACCAATTTTTTAGACAGGAAGGGGACACTTGAACATTTCGATAATTACACTGTGATAAGGATTTATGGCTCCAGGAAAAACCTGCTCTCCTTCCATGTCACATTACAGACATAATGTTTGTTGCAAAAGTAGCACAACAATACAACTATTGGTTGCATCTATTCCAAGGGAAGAGAAAAAAATAGTTCATTCCTCTTCCTTGGAAAGTTGAGGACTTCATGTTGAAAAACGTCAACAAAATTGACGAATTTTTAGCGCATTCTAGCAACTTCAACCTGAGATATGCTGAAATCCTAAGAGGGTTCAACCTGGATAAAAAATTTCGACAAAATTTACAAACACTTAGCTTCGGCGATTGTTTTTTCAAAAAACACCTGTTTAAAAATAGAGACATTGGCGGCAATGCTCCGGCTTTTGATGCCGACGACCTAGACACACAACAAATCAACACTAAATTGTACAGGCAATAGGGGAAAGGCCCCAGTGAAAAGAGTGTTCAATCGACAAATAACACTCCAAAAAGTACGAAATCTCGGAGCATCGCTCTAACGGCCCACCACAACAACAAAGAAAATCATATTTATTCAAACGGAGGAGGAGATAATGACCCTCCTCACTCTAAAATTGATAGTTATCACAAGATTCCAGTAGAAAATAAGAGAAAAAAAATGTGGGACAGGCAAAAGAGCCCGAAATTCAGAGTGAGAACATGGAACTTGAGCCTTGTTGAGACCTGAAATTGACATCCCCATTACCCTATTATACTCCTTATCTATACCTTTGTGGCTTACCTAAGCTTGGGTGAATGACAAGAATGCTACCATTAGCTAGTAATAAGGTCATAAGGTAAAGTATGGTTAATTCATGCATTTTGTGGTTTATTGAGTTAGGAAATTAAATATTTCATGTACTAATGCTTCAATTTGTCATATATAAATCTTTGACCTCTAGATATCCAACGTTCCTGTACCAGCTCAACTATCCGGTACCTGCGCACCAAGACTGCCACTGTCCGAATCCAGTACCAAACACATCCTGTACTAAAATCTCATTTGTTGCGATCCGGTACCAACGACCATGCACTGTCATGATCTAGTACCAATGACCACGCACTGTCATGATCTGGTACCACCTTTTGCGCACTGTCATGATCCAGTACCATCTACCTGTTACGATCCGGTACCAATATGGAAGAGCCTAATACACTAAGTTAAGATCCTGATCTCGTCTAAGACAATTGGTGGATGTCTATTTTCTTTAGCAAGGCTATGATAAGAATAGTTTGTTGATTGCCTCATCCTCATGCACTTCGTGTCATGAGGATGAAGCGAAATATGTAACCGAATGATTAAATTTAACAACTGATTGATTTGCAAATCACTTCACCTCCTTTTGTTTCACGATTAATACTATTAAATAGTTGTGGCAAGGATGGTGGAAGTGTAAGAGAGTTAGCATATTACCAATATGTGAAGCAGTGTGTGATAGTATAGAACATATTCTGAGTGAAGATTAATAGATTGTGATTTATCTCCATATTCTGATTATCTATGATTAAGTATGAGTTGAGTTTTTAATGAAAGTTTGATTTTATGTTTTGAAATGTGAGTGAGAGTAATGTGTGTGTTGAAGTCAAGCCTCCTGTAGAATTTAGTAGCTGACTTGTTGAAGTGACAAGGGCCCACTGCCCAACAGAGGTCAGCCTCTTCGTAGATTAGCATTAGCATTTGTTTTCAGTAGTATAAACATTAAATTAGATAAAGCTTTAACTCTGTTAGATGATAGCAGTATAGCTTAGACTAGGATTTCCATTATATAATCGTTTAGAGATCTTTACCGGCTCTGTTTTTGCATATGCTTTGTTTTTATGAATTTGGTTTTTAGACATGAATGTTGGTAGCAGTGGTTAAACATATTTGAAGGAGAACTAGTGAAGTCCACAACAACACATTGTGAACCACAACATACTCAGTATATTGCCTATTGAACTACCCATGCTATGTCTTGATGATTGATGTGTGATTTCCCTTTCCAAAGTGTGGATTGCATAATTAGTTTTCTGGGTCAGATAACAGAGTTGATCTGTCAAACCAAATCCATATCATACTTGCATGTGCCATAATGGAGTGGATAGCCTCTCTGTGAAAGAACACCAAAGTGCATTGTAGTTTTCTATTTTGATTTGTTTCCATCATGCATAATCTAGTTTAATTCTATACTCGTGACATTATAAATTACCTTTCTTATTGGTGTCTTGTAACTCTGTTGATTATGAATCCCAGATTGATAATTAATGAGTGCATTATACTAAACATATAAGCAACACAACATTTTGGAGCCATTGCCAGGGAGTTGCAAACGGTAGGAAGTGATTTTTAGCCTAGATTATTTGTATAAAAATTTTTTTAAGGTTGCTTGAGGGAGGAGGATAAAACATTTAATACATGAGTGAAGAGCCATGCGGCCACTAGGGTGGGGTTCTTTGAAGCCAGGTTGCCTTCTTACCTTCTAGATAGAATTAGGATTTCAATTCAGTTAAAGAATCAAATTTCCATTTTATGCATAGATATAGAGATAACAAGGGTAGATTTGTAAGCTCCAACGATTCAAAAACAACCCCCCCACTAATCCAACTGACACTGGTGCAGGAAAAATTCCACCCACAGAAAATTCAAGGGGAGCCAACGAGGCTCTAGAAGGAGAACTTAAAATAGAAGAATCAGTATTGGGACAGGCAGAACATGAGTCTGTTGAACATTTAAGAGACACAGAAAATCCAGTTTCTGAACCATCCATCAATAGAATGGTAGAAGAAGAAGGAAATGCAGCCACAGAGACAGAGACTTTTGGGTTTCCAATCTTGGATATTTCCAGAAACATCAGCATGAAGAATATCCCACTATCATCGTTACCCACTTTCAGAGGTATGTCAATTGAAGATCTAGATTTATTTTTATTCAAATTTGACATATTATGTAGAAGCTATAACTACTCAGACGATGCCCAAAAACTTAATCTTTTTCCTACTACAATGAAAGATTCGGCCTTAAGATGGTTCATGAGCTTAGGAGAAAATACAATCCTTTCTTGGGATCAAATGAAAGACACATTTTTACGAAAATACCAAGACTATTGTAAGGATAATGTTAAAAACGATATTTTTAAAATGCAGCAAACAGAGGATGAAAGCCCTGAAGACTACTTAGAAAGGTTCTTATACAACTATCAAAAGTCAAAACTATTCACCACAAACCCAGTTGTAGTAAGAATTGTATTCTTGAAAGGTTTCAGAAATGATTACATAGAATTTTTAAACTTGTTGAGTTTAAGAGATGTACACCAAAAACCTTTTTCAGAAATTGCAAATTACTGTAGGAGATACTCAAGAGGACAAGTTAAAATAGGAAAAGGACCAAGAGATCCTTTTAGCAGAAATACAAAACAAATCTCAGGGACTGTCACCAGAACTGAGTTAGGAAACTTATTGGAGAACTTTAAAACATACATCTTGACCACAATAAGTAACTAGTTAGATACTATGAAACTAAAAAAGAAACAAGAAGAAGAAGTCGCTTTAGCAATATTTTTTCATAGATGCCCAAAGAAACAAAACAACGAGAAAGAATGCCCATTAAATGTCATAGAAATTTGCGGTCTGTGTACACTAGAACACCCCACATATGAGTGTTCAACCTTGCTTGAACTACAAGCCATGTATAGGGGAGGAGGAGTCTCACAAGAACAACCATACCCTTCTAGAAGACCTTGGAGAGCCCAAAATCCCAATACATTTTATGATCCTAATACACAATATCAACAACAACAATGGGGTCCTTCCCTAGTGACCTATCCACAATGGACACCTCAGCAAACTCAACCTTGGCAACAAGGTTGGAGGGGACCTATGTATGGAAATACCTCTTACCCTACATATCCACAGTACCCTGCAAACATTTCCCAATTACTACCTAGATTTAACCCACCACAGATGCAAGCTTTACTTCCACCTCCTATACAACAACAATTTACAACCCCCTTGAACCCTAGTCAACAACAGCAAGTATCTATAAATGCCAATCAACAACCACAAAACCAAGTTGCCCAAAATCCTCGAAGACCAACAACAATACCTGCCCAGCCAATCCCTAACCCCAATAATCGACCCACCCCCCCTATGGAGAATATAGAAGTTCAAACCTTCCCCGCCTATGAAATTCAACTACGATCGGGGAAAGTTGTAAACCAATCAGATCCTGCAGTAATAATTCAGGAAGAAAATGATAATCATTTTGAGGAAGAAAACACTCAAACCACCCCTGCAGAAGAAGAGGCCTCTCCTCCTATCCCAATAACTTCTTAGTCTGTATAAGTGCCCCAACAAATTAATCTCCCACCTTACCTCGAAAGACTATTAGTGAAGAAACCCAACCCACCCTTGAACAAAGATATAGAAGATGAATTACAAAATGTGTGCATAAAAATACCTTTTCTACAAGCCATTAAGGATATCCCTATATACACCAAAATCATAAGGGATATTTGCATTAAGAAAATAGGAAGGAAGAAGAAGTAACCTCGCCTTGTTCAGATAGTGGGGCAATTATCTGAATTTATTTTTGAAATTCCATACAAATATAATGACCTTGGAAATCCAGTAGTCACTGTCGAAATTAATGGCATTTCTCTACCAAACACACTCATTGATTTGTGTGCAGCTATTAATGTAATGCCTTTTGATACTATGAAAAATCTCCAAATCAACCAGTTAAGACCAACCCAAACCATTATCGAGTTGGCAAATAAGTCAGTCATTAGCCCTGCAGGAAGTCTAGATGATGTCACAGTCACTCTAGCTTCTTGGGAATATCTAGTAGACTTTTTAGTCATCTATTCTAAATCATCCTCCAAACCAGGTCACCCTGTGGTTCTTGGCCACCCTTGGTTGGACACAACAAATGCCTTTATCAACTGTTGGTCTGGTGAGATGACTATATCCAATGGCACACATAGCCAAAAACTTTTCCTCTTCCCTCTTGCCCAACCGACACAGGAAATACCTATTTGGTTAGAAAACCCTTATGGAGGGGAAGATTGCATCAGACTTCTGTTAACACTTGAACAAGTAAGAGGAATACAAGAACAATCAGATGAGCAAGTCTTAAGCTTATTTTTGGCTGACACAAATTGCATTGAATACCCAAGGTCTTTTGCAGAATTGTCACATATTTTTAGTTCTGAATTTCAACAAACTTGGCACCCTGATATAACTCAATTATATATTTTATCACCATCCTCCTCAGATAAGGAAGAAACTACTGAACTTGTTGAGATTATCCCAGGAAAACTGTTGTACATCAACTCTAGTTTGGAACCAGAACAAAAGACACAAGTGATTGAAATGCTCCAAAGACAATTTGATGCCTTTGCATGGGATTATGCAGACATGAAAGGAATTCACCCTGACACATGCACACATCATATCTACACTAATGACCAAATTAGACCAGTTAGATAGCCTCAGCGAAGGATGAATCCAGCCCTTAAAGATATTGTAAAAGAGGAATTGCAAAAACTCCTTCGAGCCAATCTCATATACCCCATTTCAGATAGTCAATGGGTATCTCCACTTGTCATAGTTCCAAAGAAAAATGGTAAGTGGAGGATATGTGTAGACTTTTGGGAGTTAAACACAGCCACCCATAGGTATTACTTTCCCTTACCATTTATTGATCAGGTACTGGATACCCTGTCCGGAAATAAGTATTTTTCATTCTTGGATGGGTTTAGTGGTTACAACCAGAAACAAATAGCACTCGAAGACCAGGGGAAGACCACTTTCACCTTCCCTTGGGGAACATATGCTTATAGGGTGCTCCCTTTCAGACTTTGCAATGCCCCAGCCACTTTTCAAAGAGCTGTCCTAGCCATTTTCTCTGACTTGACCAATGATTGTGTGGAAGTCTACATGGATGACTTTATAGCCCACGGAAAAAACTTCCAGGAAGCATTGACCAGTCTAGAAAAAGTCTTGATTAGGTGTAAGGAAACAAACATTTCCTTAAGTAATGAAAAATAAAAAATGATGCTCATTGAAGGTATTGTTTTGGGACATCACATTTCTGGTTATGGAATGAGAGTTGATCCGGAAAATATTTATATCATCACACAAATTAGAATACCTTCCTCACAAAAGGAAGTTCGTAGATTTTTAGGACATGTTGGCTACTATAGAAGATTCATTCCAAATTTTACAAGCCTAGCTACCCCTTTATTCAAATTATTATCTAAAGAAGTCGAATTTAAGTGGGATGATGAATGCCAAATATCTTTCGAAATTCTAAAAAAGAAATTATCAACTACCCCTATGTTAAGAGGACCAAATTGGTCCCTTCCTTTTCATATATGTACTGATGCCTCAGACACAACCCTTGGGGTAGTCCTTGGACAAAGAGAAAATCAAATGCCCTATGTTATTTACTTCGTCAGTAAGAATCTGTCTCCAGTTGAAGTTAATTATACGGTCATGGAAAAAGAATTTCTAGTTGTAGTCCATGCTATCAATAAATTTAGACACTATATTACAGGATATCAAGCTTTTGTACACACTAATCATTCAACCATCAAATTTTTAATGAAGAAACCTGTAACAAATCCTAGAGTTACACAATGGCTCTTATTATTACAAGAGTTTAATATCAACATTATTGATAGACCTGGTAAAGATAATCTTGTGGTTGATTTCTTATCTAGAATGATTCATCTGGGAGATAATGCACCAGTAGAAGATAACTTTCCTGATGAAAATTTATTTTCTATTTCTACATTCACTACATGGTATGCAGATGTCGCTAATTATCTTGTGATGGGGAAGATGCCTCAGAAATTGTCTCCTAGAGGAAAACAGAAAGTAATTCATCTAAGTGCAAATTACATGTGGCATGATGATTGCCTCTACAAAACAGGACTAGATTTGGTGATCAGGAGATGTGTAAGGGAAGATGAAATTCATGATATTTTGTAAGCCTGCCATGATGGTCCTTGTGGAGGACACTTCACAGAAAAGAGGACCGATTACAAAGTTCTGCAATTTGGTTACTACTGGCCCCATATTTTCAGAGATGTTAAAACCTATGTATCCAATTGTGATGAATTCCAACGAATGGGTAAGCCTACTGCACGAGACCAAATGCCACTTCAAGCCCAAGTAGTCATTGAACCATTCGAGAAATGGGAATTAGATTTTGTAGGGCCCATTAACCCTGCATATAAAAATAAAAAGTATATACTTGTATGCACTGACTATGTGACTAAATGGGTTGAAGCAAAAGCTTTACCAGCTACAAGTGAACAATCAATGGTAGATTTTATTTTTAATGATATCTTTACTAGATTTGGTGTACCATGAGAAATTGTGACTGATCAGGGAACTCAATTTACCTCTCATCTAGTCAAAGTTGTTACAGAACAGTACCAAATCAAACACATGAAATCTACACCCTATCATCCACAGGAAAATGGACAAGTAGAATCTATCAACAAAGTTATTGAGTCCATTCTTACCAAAATAGTACAACTGCACCATAAGGATTGGGCTAACAGATTATTAGAAGCTTTATGGGATTATAGAATCACCTGGAGGAATACAACAGGACATACACCCTATGAGTTAGTATATGGGAAGCAGGTGCTTCTTCCCATAGAATTCCAGATCAAAACCTTCAGGATTGCAGTACAAGTTGGCATGAACTTGGATGAAGCCCAACAACAAAGACTCTTGTAGCTTAATGAGTTGGATGAAACCAGGCAGGAAGCACTTCAAAGAACTACCCTCATTCAAGAACAGAGAACAAAATGGCATGACAAGTATCTCAAAAAGAAAAAAAATCAACAAGGAAATTGGGCCCTATTGTATGACAACAGATTCAAGAACTTCAAAGGTAAGTTAACCACATGTTGGATGGGACCTTATGAAATTGAAACTGTCTACGATAATGGTTCAATCAGGATAAATACAATTGATGAACAACATACACCACTACTTGTGAATGGTCACTAGTTGCGAGTTTACAACAAACCTTTGTCAAAAGAAGAATTCCTTACTCGTATACTACAAAATTTAGATATGCAGATGATCAGTAAGGAAGGAGACCTTCCTACTGATCCAAATTGATTGATTGGTTTATTTAAAAAAAATTTACATAGGTGTGGATCGAATTTTGTTAATAAGCTGAAGGTAACAAGAGATTCTTACCCCCTTTTGTTTTACTTTCGCAATTTCTTTTCTTTTTCTGTAAATAAAATTCTATAATTTATTTGATCCTTTATGGACTTGCTAAACATCAATTTGTAGGCATCAACAATATTTTGTTCTACTTTGGTACTAGAAATCTTGTTCTGGTCCGGTACCAGTAGTCTGATACCAGCAGTTCGGTACCAGTCCGGTACCAGAAATCTGTCCTTCTACAGTACTATCAAGACACATTACTTAATTGACAAATCATACTACGCATACTTCAAAATCTTAAGTCAATTAATATGAAGTCTGAAGCCATGCAAACAACCACTTAATATGGAACCAAGAAGCCGAATACAGTATCAAATGGCAGCCCTTGTGAAGCAATAATTTCTTTTGGTTCTGTTGACAACTAAAGGGAAGTATTTTTAATTTCTTTTGGTTTTGTTGCCAAGAAGTATTTTAATTTCTTTTGGTTCTGTTGCTAAGAAGTATTTTAATTTCTTTTGGTTATGTTGCTTAAAATAAAAATAAAAAGAGGGAACAATCTTTACCTATGATTGCTCAAAGAACCATAATCTTCTTCAAAGAATAGAAGTTTCCTTTACCTAGTATTTCAGCATGATTTAAAGGAAAAAATATATTAGCCTATAAGTAACTATCTCACCCTAACCAGACTTCAATAGTATTCATTGGATTATCTTATTAAAGAGTAACATATGAGTATATGAACACTCTCTACCATGGGCACACTACCAAAAATTTTATGGAAGAGGATGTACTAGTACCCTAAGGAAACTTTAGGTCATTCTCTTATGGACAACTTCAGACAAAATTATACATCTGGATCACTCTAAAGAAATAATGTGCATAAATGTTTATTTTTCCTTTAGACAAATCTTTAAAAGACATACAAAAGAAGAGTATATGCCTTCGAACCCAATACCATCCCACCCTATAAAAAGGTTTTCAGACGAGCCTCCCCTGTCACCGTGCAAAGAACTCTTTAATAAAAACCAAAATAGGTGAATATGGATAAGAAGCCTCTAATGGAAAAAGGGTTTAAGAGACTAACCCATCGAGATACTAAATAGGTATGCTAGCAGCGGGTACTGGTCTGTGTTATGACTAGGAAAACCCATCATTCTGCCTGGGGAAGGCACCTCTCACTAATTATCACAACTACCCCACCAGAGTTCTGAACAGGCTTGCTGGCAGTGGTTTCTGGTTGAAAAATGTCTCATCTATACTTGTCTGATTGAAAAATTCACTTTCTGTCATCTAAAACAAAAAGAGTAAAGGTCATTATTGGCTTTCATGAGATACAAACTCGAGATGAATCAACAACATAATTACTCCAAGAAAATGTCCATTTGAGAATCACCCTAAGTCAACTTACCGGTCTAACATATAAATCCTACACTATCTAAGAAGGAAACTTCTTAAGAGTGGAGCCTTAACTAGGGAGTCTAATCTACTTATACTGTGAAATTTATCTATAACATTCAATGATAGTAAATCTCTGAAGCAAGTTAGGTGGGATCTGTTCTTCTGGAAAACATATAAATATTCCTTGTTTCACTACTGAATGCTACCTTTGTCAATAATCCATCAAAAGAAGGGCAATTTCACTTTTTAGGTATTAGATCGTATGCTAGGTGATAAATGTACTTCTAGAATTTGATTGGTTTCTTGTGCTCTTATCATCTTTTCTCCATTATGATATAAAATGTTTAATCTTCTTGCATACAGATATACAACATCTTCGGCATGGGGGAAGGTCAAAAGAGCCCCTTCAAAACTCTTTTTCAGACTCACATGATCACCCTGAAGAACCAAATACAAGAGAAGATAAGCACAGAATAAAAGAAGTACAGGATATTCTCGTACCAAGTTTTCAAGACACTTTAGTCTAAAGGGATGAATTCTGAGAATTTACAAGCAGTCACACATGCTATGGGTATTAATCATACAAAGGTAAAAGCAAAGGTAACATGGTATTTATTTTCCTATGCTCATAAAACTACAATAAGTATGAAAATATATACTAGATCTTATGACATTAGTATTAAAACCATGCACCTATCCCTCATACCCATATGCCTAAACTTAATCAATTCTCTCATAGCTATTGAACATGGTTAAGGGAAAAAATCATATCAAAATATGAAGCATGTATAGCAATGATAAGCCACGAATATATTTCGTCCTTGAGCAATTCACAAACCTATCTTATATCATGAACCATGACCTAACATCAAATTCACCACCCGAACGTCCAATCACCTATCCAAAAATGATGCCTTGAACACCCAACATCTTATCCTCATCATTACAGTAATGGGTAGAAATGAAATGGCTTATCTGGTGGTGAATCCATCCTGATAAGCCTCATCTAGTCATAATTTTTCCTTACGTCATCCTTACTTAAACTTACCATTCGCATTTCTAACAACATCACCATATTCCCCCTTGTCGTGAGATTTCTCTAGTCCCAAGCCTACTCCTTTTTGGTACCAAACCCTTACCCTCATCAATTGACCAAACCCTTGTGCTACAGCCTGATCCTTTTCTCACAACTTATAACGATGGTCGTTAGTAGACACGAACCGGTATTCCAAATTTATAGGGGAACATAGGAGTTCTGATTATGTCAAGAAAAATATGCTAGATCGGGATGGATACCATTTCTGGAAAGATTCACAGGCTGGAACGAGAAGATATCTCACAAATTTATTCAGAGTTACGATGGAGAGATTGCACATAAAGGCAATCTACAACTGAAAATTAATGAAGCAACCTTAAGGGAGGTCACGGGACTACCTAGTAGAGGAGCCAAATACTTCAAAGGTGTAGGAATCAACAAAGAAATGTGCTAATGATTCTTGAAAGAATATCATCAGCACCCTGACTGGAAAAAGGGGATCCCTAGGAACTACATCAAGGAAGAGTATCATCCAATGATTACTAGTCTTCAATTATTTGTCACTTGTGAAGGCAGGTATGTTGTGACCTTCATATATCATCTTAGGCTTCTATTACATTTTGAAGGAGACCCTAAAATCGATTTCCCATATTTTCTATGGATGAGTTTGAACAAATGGTAAGAGGTGTTAAATCCATATCCAAAACAGAGAAGACTAGCATTTACCATCAAGGTATCATTAAAATGCTAGTTTTACATGAACTTAGGAAACAGAGGATTAGTTGTAAAACCCTTATCACTCAACACCTTCCCATAGAAAAAAAACTTGTGGAGGAAACCCAACATGATCCAAAGAAAAATAAGGATCCTCAAAAGAAAGAGGGCAAGAAGGATAAGACAAATCCACCATCATCTAGGGCAGTGAGCCAACATGAAAAAGTAGGGTCCTCTTCCATAGTCAATAAAACTTTTAAAAGATCTGAATCAAAAGGTAAAAACAAATTAGTAGAGGAGACTTCAATGATGGTAGTTAAGAAAGAGGGCCATTAGAAAATGATGAATAAAGGGAAGCATAGCTCATAAACTAAAAGTAAACAGTCTGTGGCACAGCCCCCTATCACCATTTCACAATTAGAAAATAAGAAAAGGAAGCATGTGAGCATCCCTGATCCGGTACCTCCTTGTAAAAGAACCATGAGGATCATGGCAAAGAAGGGAAAAACAATAGTCAGTCCTCATACATAGGAAGATCGAATCGATCTTACCTCCCCTTCTGAGGATTTATCAATCCAAGATGACATCCCTAGTGTGACCGAGGAGAAAGCCACTATTAATTTATGTGGGATGAGGGAGGAAGTCGAGGAAAGGGAGTGCATCCAGCCAGTAATGATGGAGTCAACAAAGACATTGGAAAAAGAACAAATGAAGAAAAATATTGGGGAATTGCAAAAACAAAATAAGGAACTCAAACAAGAAGTGAAGGAATACCAACTCTTGGACAGGTATATCAAAAAGGGAAATGAGCAGTTGAAAGCAACTAACCAACAACTTCAAGACTACCATGAAGAGACTTCTAACAAGCTAAAAAAGGTATTAAGACTCCTACAATACATTAGGGTCATCAAAAGGGAGCTGAAAGAAGAGGCTTCAACCATCAACATCATTGATCCACCAAAGTAAAGAACACAGTCTCAAGCTTTGAAAAATTTTGGGTTTGTTTTCAGTTGCATGAGGACATGCAATGATTTTGGCATGGGGGAATCTTGAGACCCGAAATTGACATCCCCATTACCCTATTATACTTCTTATCTATACCTTTTTGGCTTACCTAAGCTTGGGTGAATGACAAGAACACTACCATTAGCCAGTAATAAAGTCATAAGGTAAAGTATGGTTAATTCATGCATTTTGTGGTTTATTGAGTTAGGGAATTAAATATTTCATGTACTAATGCTTCAATTTGTCATATATAAATCTTTGACCTCTAGATATCCAGCGTTCATGTACCAGCTCAGCTATCCGATACCTGCGCACCAAGACTGCCACTGTCCGAATCCGGTACCAAACACATACGGTACTAAAATCTCATCTGTTGTGATCTAGTACGAATGGCCACACACTTTCATGATCCAGTACCAACAGCCACGCACTGTCATGATCTGGTACCACCTTTTGCACACTGTCATGATCCGGTACCATCTACTTGTTATGATACGATACCAATATGGAAGAGCCTAATACACTAAGTTAAGATCCAGATCTCGCCTAAGACAATTGGTGGATGTCTATTTGCTTTAGCAGGCTATGATAAGAATAGTTTGTTCATTACCTCATCCTCATTCACTTCGTGTCATGAGGATGAAGCTAAAGATGTAACCGAATGATTAAATTTAACAACTGATTGATTTTCAAATCACTTCACCTCCTTGTGTTTCACGATTAAGACTATTAAATAGCCGTGGCAAGGATGGTGGAAGTGTAGGAGAGTTAGCATATTACCAATATGTGAAGCATCGTGTGATAGTACAGAACATATTCTGAGTGAAGATTAATAGAATGTCATTTATCTCCATATTTTGATTATCTATGATTAAGTATGAGTTGAGTTGTTAACGAAAGTTTGATTTTATGCTTTGAAATGTGAGTGAGAGTAATGTGTGTGTTGAAGACAAGCCTCCTATAGACTTTAGCAGCTGACCTATTGAAGCGGCAAGGGCCCACTGCCCAACAAAGGTCATCCTCTTCGTAGATTAGCATTAGCATTTGTTTTTAGTAGTATAAACATTAAATTAGCTAAATATTTAACTATGTTAGATGATAGCAGTATAGCTTAGACTAGGATTTCCATTATATAATCATTTAGAGATCTTTACCTGCTTTGTTTTTGCATACGCTTTGTTTTTATGAATTTGGTTTTTAGACATGAATGTTGGTAGCAATGGTCAGACATATTTGAAGGAGAACTAGTGAAGTCCACAACAACACATTGTGAACCACAACATACTCAGTATATTGACTATTGAACTACCCATGCTATGTCTTGATGATTGATGTGTGATTTCCCTTTACGAAGTGTGGATTGCATAATTAGTTTTCTGGGTCAGATAGCAGAGTTGATCTGTCAAACCAACTCCATATCATACTTGCATGTGCCATAATGGAGTGGATAGCCTCTCTGTGAAATACAACCAAAGTGCATTGTAGTTTGCTATTTTGATTTGTTTCCAGCATGCATAATCTAGTTTAATTATATACTCATGACATTAGAAATTACCTTTCTTACTGGTGTCTTGTAACTCTGTTGATTACAAATCCCGGATTGATAATTAATGAGTGCATTATAATAAACATATAAGCATCACAACAAGCCTGATTTGGATAGTGTTGTTCTCTACCTTGATCATCCCAGAGACGCTATCCAGCATAGTCGTCAAATGGACATATCCGATACCGAAAGTTTTGACCAAGATGAATCCTTCGTGTTCCAGATAACTGTTTTTGATAGCCAGTCAAAAAAATTGATTATTGAAAAAAAAACATTTAAAAAATAAGAAAGGAAAATCTCATTCAGAGGTTAACCTTGCGAACATGCAGCTGTCCCAAATCTTTCAACTTCACATAGTGATCAGAGATGCACTTCATGATTCCATTGGAGGTATCAAGGTCGAGAATGCTAGATTGAAGGACCGAGTCAAGGAATTGGAAGAGGCTTTGATTCCTATGTCATTGCTTTCCAATCCTTTGGCAATAGCCATGCCTTCCACCCCTGTAGCCAAGTTAAAAGGATCATCTAGCCTCCTTGCATCCTATAGAGGATAGGTGGATAATAATATCAAGAAAAGAATGGAACTAGTTATCGAGGCATGGGAAACATCACAAACCATGAATTCCCTTAGAACCAAGGCACACTATTTTTTCGAACATTTGCAGGCGAAGTTAAAATATGAAGAACATTTATATTTAAACATGGTCCTTCCTTTTGGCACCATTTTCAACAACATGACATAAACAAGAAGAAGACAACAAGATCTTCCATCCAAAAACCAGATTAGTCAATTAAATGCATGCTGTAAAGAAAAAATGAAGAAACTTCATCTCGTTGTTTAGTCATGTGAACAAGCCATATCAAAGAAAGAAAAATTATTCACAAGGTTGTCCAGAATAAACTTAACCAGAAGGACCAATGACTTCCAAGACCCCAACTTTATAGTCAACTCCTTGCCCTTAACTAGGCAAGACTTTGATAAACAGGTTGATATGTTTAAGGCATTGTCTTTGGAAAATTTTTACAACATCCTTTAATATGGTCAAGATCATGTTGATGACTGGATAGTTGACTATTCAGTACAAAATGAGGAAATTGATCAATCTCTGCGTAATCTTTCTATCGACTTCATGGAATTAGAAAATGAAATTTTCAACATAAAAATCCAGAATTATATCAACATTGCCCCAATGAGAATCTACATTAAAGAATGGCTCGAAAGGGAATTGAATTAGGCCATCAACAAAAGGCAACATGCATTTTCCATGATTCCAGTAGCTGTCGATGATATCAATGAAAAGGCATCCACAATAAAATAGAAAAAAAGGTCATATGTACGATCAATGTAAGTCTACTGATCGCATCCTGTTTTGTTTATCAACCCATTTATTCCACTTTTTTAAATAGAAATGTCTAGCCAAAGACAGATACCTTTCAATTTATTTACTTTTCTAGGTATTGCACTCTACTGTCACCCACTTCTTCTTTCTACAATCCTGTTTCTTGTACATATTTTTCTTATGGTCCACAGGAGCCCCAATCCCAGTCTATATGACAAACGCATTGAAATTTTATTTCAAATAAAACTTTTTTTTCTATCTCCTTTTATATTTATGTCCTCATACATTTTTATCTTTCACTAGTCAATATGACAAATGCATTTAAATTTCCAGGAGCTTGTAACTTATTTAGTATATTTCAAACTAAATTGTTTTTTTATCTCCTTTCATATTTGTGTCGTCATAAATTTTTATCTTCCACTATGCACAAATTGTATTATGTTATATGCTTTCAAAAAATAAATGGGGCTCTAGAGGCCATGTATCATTTACTGCATGGATACCACCTATGCTTCATGCTGCTTGCCACATCTCCAATGCAGTTTCCATTTGCCTCTGCTACTTTTTCCTATCCCAATTCAATCCGACAGGGACTATGCTTCCACGCAGCCTTGTTATATACCATCTTCTAAAGTCATTGTAACCTTAGTGTTACACTTGTATGTGTCACCCTAGGATTTAAAGAGGACCTATTGATGAGATATTGTGAAGGCCATATGTTATTTTCTTCAAAAACATACTTTTTGATACTTTTTGAACTTGGTTGCACTTTTCCTAGGGAAAAGAGTGGTCGGTCACTAGTTGCACATACACAACTCATGGTTGGTCATTGGTTTTCTATATGCAACTTGTGATTGGCCACTCTTTTCCCTAGGAAAAGCGCAACCATGCTAAAAAAGTTTCAAAAAATATGCTTTTGGAGAAAAAAACATATGTTCATGACAATATCTCATCAGTAGGTTCCCTCTATGACATAGGGTGACAAATAAAAGTGTAACACTTAGCCAGAGGATGGAAATTGGCACTAGGCCCAGAAGATGGGAGGTTACATTCATTTACATTTTTTTCCATGAATAGCCATAGTTTCTCACGACTCTCCAACCATTCTTCAATGTTCTCTTTTTGTTTTTGGTAAGATTTCTTCTAGAATTTGAGTCTATTGTCATTTTCAAGGATTTTCTTTTCACTAATGTAGGTGATTTTAGGAGGAGTTTCACCTAGATCGGCCTGCCACTTCTTCACCAAGTCAAATTAGATCCACACTCTCTCTTGATTATTTTTCCACTCTTGTATTTGGTTGTAGAGAGTGAGTGCATCTTGGCATTGGTCTAGGAAGTCTTGGATCTTTTGCAGAATATTGTTTTCAATGCATTAAACTAACCTAAATCTCTAGAGCATACTCAATAGTTTTTGCAGTATTTTCTTTGACTTCCTTTTAGTATGCCACCTAGTTTTATGGGACTTCCACTCTTATTTTGTAATATTCCAACTCCCTAGACATATATAAATCATTAGATACATTAACCTATGAAAATTCCTCTATCAATGATGCCACTAACATTGGATTAGTCTCTTTTGTTTCAAGCATGATAACTTCAATTGTTACCATAGGCTCTTGATCTATGTTCAATTTTATTTTCTTATTTGTTTTCATCACCAATTTTTGTCTTTTCTTATCATCGGTGAAAATTTCTAGTTGAGAAACTTGTTTAGTAGTGGGAACATCTATCTACATGGATATTTGTGAGCATGGATATGTAGGTGATGCAAAATATCCTCCCGTGAGAATTTGAATTGTAGAAGTTTTTTTTGTGCTAGTAGGAGTGTGAAATTGTAGACCTAACTATTCTACATTCATTCATAGCCTTGTTTCTACTTCAACCACTTCTTTAGCCTTAGCTTATGATTTAGGCTTGGATTTAGTTGATTCTTCCTTGACATTTTTCTTCATTTTATATTCTTGTTCCATTTATTGATTATATTGTTTCATTCTGGTCTACAATTATTCATAATAAAGTTCTCTTATTTTCACTTCTTTTCACTTCCCATTCCTCATGAATGTAAGGCCAAGTGAGGATCACATGGGGCCTATGAAATGAAACTGCCTTCTTAGGATCATGCCATTTGAATACGTCTTCTCCAAACGTGTACCTTCCATTGCCTTTGCTTCCATATTGGAAAAATTACAATTATTAATTCCATATATATGAAGTTTCAATTAAACATGCACAAAGAACCTAGCTAGTATAAATTCACACAAAGCTTGCAAAAGAAACACACACACACACACACACACTAAAAATAAATAAAAATTAATTGTATTGATTCAATGTGAGAATGAAATCCTATACATGATATGTAACATCCTTGGTTTTAATCCCCGTTAATTATAATGTAATTGTATATATGTGATTTAGGCTAGTGAGACAATATGTTTGGGGAAAAGAGCCTGTATTGATTACTACAACCAAGAGACAAACTATGTAAATGGTACATTGAAATGATTAATGAAATAATAATCACTCCCTGTGATACGAGAGGGATGAAAAAAATGGGGGGCTATGATTCCACAAGAGAGAGGGGTCCAAGGGGGAAATATTCATGGGTATTAATCCAAACCCACTTTCCTAAAATTAAATTATCATTGTGTATAACCTTCTATTTGTTGTTGAGTCTTCCCAAATACAATCATTGATTTCATGTAAGAAGGAGGGTGTGAGGAGTCACAACCCATATTTATTGGGAGCATGGGGATGAAGTACAATCATCTTTGAGAAGAGTGAGATTCAAGCAAGCAAGGGAGAATAAGGGAAATTCATATGCAAAAGAGAGAAAAATTTTACATGCAGAGTTTGGGCAACAAGAGGGTAGATGAGTGTTGGGAAGAGAACCATCCATGATGTGATTGAAGACATCCATTATTAGGTTTTGTTTTATGTTGGAAATGTGGCATGTGTGCTTGTAAAATGGGTTGTAATGTTGTAGTGTGTTTTCCTATAGAGGAAATTGCTCAAGAGCCTTGTGAAGGCTGACATGAGCACTTCTAGAGTACCTGAGAGTTCTTAGAGTCCCCAACTGAGAGATTTCCTGGTAAACCGAGTGAAATGTATTCCTTGATAAATGAATGGTACAACCCACTAGAATGAGAGAAATGAAGGGGGTGCAATCCTTGGGTTGTGCAGGTTGTGAGGAAGAGAGTTTGGGGATTGGAATAGTTGTTGGAGTAGAACCTAGGTTTGGGGTTGTTGAATATGAAGACTGTAAAACCAAGAGGGCCATATCTCATTGTGGAATCATAGCCTCAAATCGATGGTGGCCTGCTGTTGAGTTTTGGTACAACAACACCTATGGTTGGGAGGTTCAACATTTATATGTAGCTAGTTGTCTAAGCTTTATTAACAAATAAGTGTTATGTTGTTTTTATTATGAATATTTCACTGTGTAAATGATTATTTGAATTTTGTGTGTGTTTATTGTGTGCTTACTTTATGCATTCACACTTTTATAAATGCACATAGATGCATGTTAAATTATGGGCCTCCTGCCCATTGGGTTATTTTATATGTGTGGGGGTGTTTTTAAGTTTGTATTTAGAAAGCTAAGTCATTTTCATAGTGACTGGTCTCATCTCGATGTATGGGTACGTTACATGATATACTATACATGGTTGAAGTAATGTGCCATAGTAGTGATCTAGAGAGATCTGGACACTCACTAACAAAAACCAGAGTGAACTTCCACCTAGTCCTAGTTAACCAACTATGCGGTCATTAGTTATCTAGTGAAGACAGGTGAAGTGGAGAGAATATCACACATGAACATGGGTAGCACCTTCATTGTGATGATCCCAAGGTAAGTGCACCTTCATTGGTGATGATCCCAATGTAAACAAGCAACACTTGGTGATAAAACTGAGGTTTCCATGCATGACTCCACTTCACTAGTGTAACTAGCGTACAATTGAATAATAACCGAAGAGGAGTGGTGCCTTTATTTTAGGAGGGAATATTATCATATATGAATGGCACGCTCAACTTAGGCTAATAAAATTAGGAAAAAAAACTACTAGGTGGGTGTGAGTGTGAAATATCTCCAACACCCCCCTTGAACACTACTAGGGAGTAAATGAAGAATGTGTCTCAGTAAGAAGCTATGTTAGGTACCCATTTTTCAATGAATATAATGAATGAAAACTGAAAAAAGAGGAAAGAGGGAAAACCTCATGGGAAATCCCCCCCTCTCAAAGTACAATGCAAGAAAAAGATAGTTTCTAGGAAGCTATGTCCTTAACTGCAAGATGGTCACACAAAAAGTGGAATTTATGCTCAGTGAATGTATTGGTGAAGTTTTCAACAGTTTGTTCATAGGAAGGATAGTAATGCAAATTGACGATCTTTTCATGAACCATCTCTATGATGTAATGCATATGGATCTCAATGTGTTTTGTCCGTTCCTGTTTCACTTGGTCTCTGCAAAACTTTAGAGTGCTTTAATTGTCGCACCAAATGAAAATAAGAAGATGGAACTGGATACCAAGCTTAGTGAAGAAGTTATGTAGCCAAAGTTCCTGAATGGTGATGTTGAATGATCCTTTGTACTCAACCTTTGTAAATGATAAAGAAATTACTAATATCTTTTTACTCAACCAACAGATGGGGCCAGATCTCAAACTGAGAGTATAGATGGAGGTGGACTTGCAATCTATGATATCACTAACCCAATATAAATTTGTGAATCCCATGAGATCCAATGTGTAACTAGTTGCATAGTGAATCCCATAACTGGTGGTGCCCTGAACATATTTGAGGATACACTTGGAAGCTTTCCAGTGTAGCTCATGTAGCTTCTGCATGTACCTGGAAACTACCCCTACTACATATGAGAGATATGGTAGGGTGTGGGGGAGATAGAATAGGATCCCCACTAGTTTTTGATACAAGGTGTTTTCCACCAATGGTGTATCCCCGCCATCCTCGAGCCTGTTGAGCACTTTGCACACCCTAAAAGGTATGGGACCATTTTCTTTTGGGTACCACCCGATATTTTACATTTTTTATTGTTTTCCCTTCGGTATGAAATTGATACTTTCTCTTATCTTATGTGTTTCATGTTTGAATTAAGTAAAGTTTGTTTAAACATACAACAAAGAGTCATATTAACTTTAAAAGGGATTTAAAAACTACTTGAAATTCGACATTGGTAAAAGTCAAAGATGGTGAAATAGTTTGAGAAGTCAAAGTAGCTGAGTGTCGACCTTCATCGGCATCGACTGATGAAATATTTTCTTTATGCGAACAATCCTCGGCAGGGACTTTTTCGAAGACCGATTCATTCAGCTTCGGCAGATAAGTATAATAGTAAGTGTCGTGCAAATAGAATAATGACTTCACCGATCACTGACTCCTGAAACGTTTCTGAAGACGAAAGTTTATGACCCGCTGATGGACTATGCACCTGAACTTTCTCCCGATCATCAATCCCAAATATCATCGGCGTCAGAATTTTTATCAGAAGGATAGTATCAGGAGTACACACAGATACTAGCCAACCCCAAATCCATTCATCGGGTGACGTGACGTGATGAGATGTGTTAACCCCTAAATGTGTTAGGTACACCACATTTATAGTTATTAGTTAATTCTTGGATCGCACATTAGTTATTGAATCGTGTACGAATCAAAAAGAATCGTTAAACTCACTGATACAATGCATCTCCATCCACGCCTCCACCGTCAACCAGTCAAGATTTATCTACAGAAATCCAATAGTGGTTTATTTTAAATCTGCATTCATTACTCATATTAACTAATTGATAGGAATGATAGTATATCTCCAGTTATATCCTTTTCAATCCATTGTGTCTGATCCCATTCTGTGCAGTAAGAAATTCAGAACAAACAGAAGAGAGAAGCTAACAGTCTGGAGGAAGCGTCCAAAGTCCAGTGAGTATTAAATAGTTATCTTAGAAAGCATTACAGGTATGAGTCTGCTTAATGGTTTTACGGTCCATTTTATATGTTCTCACCCAACATTGTTTTGTATATGTTTTTAAAGGGTGGGTTTTAATTACAGGGACAATGCCTTCGAAGAAGCCTTCCACCAAGAAATCGCCAAGAGCGCCAAAGATACAAGAATCAGAAGTAGGAGATGGTTCCCCCTTAGCAGTTGCAAGACAATTAGAGTTCCCTCCCAAGCCAGTGTCTGTCATTAAGATGATCATCAAGGATCCCTTTGTCCAACCCCCAACGTTTGGAGATATAGAGGCGAGTATTAGAGCCAAGACATCTTTTCCTCACTGGGAAGAAGTGTTCAAGAAAATCAAGAGGGAAGAACCCCTCAAGTACCCCGCATAGTGACCCTGAGACAAGGAAGCTCAACGACAATGTCCTCCCAAATATTCGTAGGGCTTATTTGCACATGGTGGCAAGCCGGTATACGATCTTTCCATGCATTGAGCTCTTGAAGTGGCTTATTGAACATGTTGATGCACAAAAATGTATGATTAATGATGATAACAGCAAATTCTTCAGGGTTTTCTTGCCATCAGAAGTTCAGAGTTACTTCAAGCTCAAGGACTCTAAGCTAAAACTAAGCACTGATTTCATCCTAAGTTTCTATGCATAACACGATACCAGCAAAATCATGGCGCCTTGGTGGAGGGAAGAAAAAAAATTCATGAACCAGACTGTTGGCTAGTACCCAACAACCAATCTCAGGTAACCATACATATATCTCATGTCTCTACTCTGCAGGTTACATGGGGAGAAGAATTTCTCCCGATTTTCAAAAGATTGGATTCCTCTGGCTTTTACAATTGCCATTTCAGGCACAGGCTTCAATTGGGGTGCCATCATCTCCAAACAACTGAGCACCTGCATAAGACAAGCTCAGGTGCCTAGCCTTGTACCTACTGGATGCCATATGTGCCAAGAACGCTTTCTCTAGGATGAACCTAAATTGGCACTCTTCGGAGCTCATGGTCTATGTATACTTCAACATCTTATGGGAAAACAGGTACAAGAAATCCTATGCTATTATCTGTGATCTGTTTATTGCACGCATTTAATTTTTTCTCTTTAGGAAAGAATTCCCTGGGCTATTAGATGAAGAAAAAAAGGTTATAGCCAAAATTGGTCACTGGTATTTAGATGAAAGAGAAACCTACATTAGGATTTTTTGTGCCATGGGGTCACCCCACTTATTACCCATCTATGTTCCCGACTAGCTAGTGTTTGGGGAAATTTTCTATCAAACCATCCTGCAGGGATACAACACAACTTTAGTAAAGGACAAGAAGCAGGCTTTCATATTGTATGGGTTTCATATTGTCTTCTGCATGGTCAAGGACCCCGCGCATGCTAAGCAACTTCGGCTAGGTCAATTAGAATTTCGGTTCCAAAATGGTTGATTCTACAAACATGATCCCAAGGGCCTTGTTCTACAACATGCGTCACATGTATCATCTTGTTGGCCTTATGCCCATGACCGGTTCAAAGATTAAATTTTCACTGAAAACACTCAATACTGGGATGACGTAGCGACCAAGAAGGATGATCCTCGAGGAACCAGGTTTAAATCTATGAACTATGAAGTGCAGACAATGTATTTGGAGGAGGCAGTTCAAGAAATTGGTCGACACCCAGCAGGAGTAGTAGCATATGAATTGGAGGAAGGAATAAGTGATCCCCAAGAAGACATTGAGGCTGTGAGATCTCATTATGAATCCTCGACACAAATCAAGGATCTCCCTGAAGATCAAACTGCACAAGAAAGGGGCACACTTTTATACCAACAAACTCAGCTACTAATGAAGTGGATGCAAGATGACATGTACCTTATCATAAGACCTGCGATTTCAAATACCATCCAAAGCATCCTGACAGAGTCAAGCGATCATGGTGCCATAGTTCCCGATAACACCAATGGGTTAGGAAACCTTGAATCTACAACATCGCTAATCAATCTCTTGGAAGGAGGGGCAGCTCAACCAGAGACAGGC
>ML808050.1:117183-147225 GCA_009831015.1 Picea engelmannii
GCTTTGTTTTTATGAATTTGGTTTTTAGACATGAATGTTGGTAGCAATGGTCAGACATATTTGAAGGAGAACTAGTGAAGTCCACAACAACACATTGTGAACCACAACATACTCAGTATATTGACTATTGAACTACCCATGCTATGTCTTGATGATTGATGTGTGATTTCCCTTTACGAAGTGTGGATTGCATAATTAGTTTTCTGGGTCAGATAGCAGAGTTGATCTGTCAAACCAACTCCATATCATACTTGCATGTGCCATAATGGAGTGGATAGCCTCTCTGTGAAATACAACCAAAGTGCATTGTAGTTTGCTATTTTGATTTGTTTCCAGCATGCATAATCTAGTTTAATTATATACTCATGACATTAGAAATTACCTTTCTTACTGGTGTCTTGTAACTCTGTTGATTACAAATCCCGGATTGATAATTAATGAGTGCATTATAATAAACATATAAGCATCACAACAAGCCTGATTTGGATAGTGTTGTTCTCTACCTTGATCATCCCAGAGACGCTATCCAGCATAGTCGTCAAATGGACATATCCGATACCGAAAGTTTTGACCAAGATGAATCCTTCGTGTTCCAGATAACTGTTTTTGATAGCCAGTCAAAAAAATTGATTATTGAAAAAAAAACATTTAAAAAATAAGAAAGGAAAATCTCATTCAGAGGTTAACCTTGCGAACATGCAGCTGTCCCAAATCTTTCAACTTCACATAGTGATCAGAGATGCACTTCATGATTCCATTGGAGGTATCAAGGTCGAGAATGCTAGATTGAAGGACCGAGTCAAGGAATTGGAAGAGGCTTTGATTCCTATGTCATTGCTTTCCAATCCTTTGGCAATAGCCATGCCTTCCACCCCTGTAGCCAAGTTAAAAGGATCATCTAGCCTCCTTGCATCCTATAGAGGATAGGTGGATAATAATATCAAGAAAAGAATGGAACTAGTTATCGAGGCATGGGAAACATCACAAACCATGAATTCCCTTAGAACCAAGGCACACTATTTTTTCGAACATTTGCAGGCGAAGTTAAAATATGAAGAACATTTATATTTAAACATGGTCCTTCCTTTTGGCACCATTTTCAACAACATGACATAAACAAGAAGAAGACAACAAGATCTTCCATCCAAAAACCAGATTAGTCAATTAAATGCATGCTGTAAAGAAAAAATGAAGAAACTTCATCTCGTTGTTTAGTCATGTGAACAAGCCATATCAAAGAAAGAAAAATTATTCACAAGGTTGTCCAGAATAAACTTAACCAGAAGGACCAATGACTTCCAAGACCCCAACTTTATAGTCAACTCCTTGCCCTTAACTAGGCAAGACTTTGATAAACAGGTTGATATGTTTAAGGCATTGTCTTTGGAAAATTTTTACAACATCCTTTAATATGGTCAAGATCATGTTGATGACTGGATAGTTGACTATTCAGTACAAAATGAGGAAATTGATCAATCTCTGCGTAATCTTTCTATCGACTTCATGGAATTAGAAAATGAAATTTTCAACATAAAAATCCAGAATTATATCAACATTGCCCCAATGAGAATCTACATTAAAGAATGGCTCGAAAGGGAATTGAATTAGGCCATCAACAAAAGGCAACATGCATTTTCCATGATTCCAGTAGCTGTCGATGATATCAATGAAAAGGCATCCACAATAAAATAGAAAAAAAGGTCATATGTACGATCAATGTAAGTCTACTGATCGCATCCTGTTTTGTTTATCAACCCATTTATTCCACTTTTTTAAATAGAAATGTCTAGCCAAAGACAGATACCTTTCAATTTATTTACTTTTCTAGGTATTGCACTCTACTGTCACCCACTTCTTCTTTCTACAATCCTGTTTCTTGTACATATTTTTCTTATGGTCCACAGGAGCCCCAATCCCAGTCTATATGACAAACGCATTGAAATTTTATTTCAAATAAAACTTTTTTTTCTATCTCCTTTTATATTTATGTCCTCATACATTTTTATCTTTCACTAGTCAATATGACAAATGCATTTAAATTTCCAGGAGCTTGTAACTTATTTAGTATATTTCAAACTAAATTGTTTTTTTATCTCCTTTCATATTTGTGTCGTCATAAATTTTTATCTTCCACTATGCACAAATTGTATTATGTTATATGCTTTCAAAAAATAAATGGGGCTCTAGAGGCCATGTATCATTTACTGCATGGATACCACCTATGCTTCATGCTGCTTGCCACATCTCCAATGCAGTTTCCATTTGCCTCTGCTACTTTTTCCTATCCCAATTCAATCCGACAGGGACTATGCTTCCACGCAGCCTTGTTATATACCATCTTCTAAAGTCATTGTAACCTTAGTGTTACACTTGTATGTGTCACCCTAGGATTTAAAGAGGACCTATTGATGAGATATTGTGAAGGCCATATGTTATTTTCTTCAAAAACATACTTTTTGATACTTTTTGAACTTGGTTGCACTTTTCCTAGGGAAAAGAGTGGTCGGTCACTAGTTGCACATACACAACTCATGGTTGGTCATTGGTTTTCTATATGCAACTTGTGATTGGCCACTCTTTTCCCTAGGAAAAGCGCAACCATGCTAAAAAAGTTTCAAAAAATATGCTTTTGGAGAAAAAAACATATGTTCATGACAATATCTCATCAGTAGGTTCCCTCTATGACATAGGGTGACAAATAAAAGTGTAACACTTAGCCAGAGGATGGAAATTGGCACTAGGCCCAGAAGATGGGAGGTTACATTCATTTACATTTTTTTCCATGAATAGCCATAGTTTCTCACGACTCTCCAACCATTCTTCAATGTTCTCTTTTTGTTTTTGGTAAGATTTCTTCTAGAATTTGAGTCTATTGTCATTTTCAAGGATTTTCTTTTCACTAATGTAGGTGATTTTAGGAGGAGTTTCACCTAGATCGGCCTGCCACTTCTTCACCAAGTCAAATTAGATCCACACTCTCTCTTGATTATTTTTCCACTCTTGTATTTGGTTGTAGAGAGTGAGTGCATCTTGGCATTGGTCTAGGAAGTCTTGGATCTTTTGCAGAATATTGTTTTCAATGCATTAAACTAACCTAAATCTCTAGAGCATACTCAATAGTTTTTGCAGTATTTTCTTTGACTTCCTTTTAGTATGCCACCTAGTTTTATGGGACTTCCACTCTTATTTTGTAATATTCCAACTCCCTAGACATATATAAATCATTAGATACATTAACCTATGAAAATTCCTCTATCAATGATGCCACTAACATTGGATTAGTCTCTTTTGTTTCAAGCATGATAACTTCAATTGTTACCATAGGCTCTTGATCTATGTTCAATTTTATTTTCTTATTTGTTTTCATCACCAATTTTTGTCTTTTCTTATCATCGGTGAAAATTTCTAGTTGAGAAACTTGTTTAGTAGTGGGAACATCTATCTACATGGATATTTGTGAGCATGGATATGTAGGTGATGCAAAATATCCTCCCGTGAGAATTTGAATTGTAGAAGTTTTTTTTGTGCTAGTAGGAGTGTGAAATTGTAGACCTAACTATTCTACATTCATTCATAGCCTTGTTTCTACTTCAACCACTTCTTTAGCCTTAGCTTATGATTTAGGCTTGGATTTAGTTGATTCTTCCTTGACATTTTTCTTCATTTTATATTCTTGTTCCATTTATTGATTATATTGTTTCATTCTGGTCTACAATTATTCATAATAAAGTTCTCTTATTTTCACTTCTTTTCACTTCCCATTCCTCATGAATGTAAGGCCAAGTGAGGATCACATGGGGCCTATGAAATGAAACTGCCTTCTTAGGATCATGCCATTTGAATACGTCTTCTCCAAACGTGTACCTTCCATTGCCTTTGCTTCCATATTGGAAAAATTACAATTATTAATTCCATATATATGAAGTTTCAATTAAACATGCACAAAGAACCTAGCTAGTATAAATTCACACAAAGCTTGCAAAAGAAACACACACACACACACACACACTAAAAATAAATAAAAATTAATTGTATTGATTCAATGTGAGAATGAAATCCTATACATGATATGTAACATCCTTGGTTTTAATCCCCGTTAATTATAATGTAATTGTATATATGTGATTTAGGCTAGTGAGACAATATGTTTGGGGAAAAGAGCCTGTATTGATTACTACAACCAAGAGACAAACTATGTAAATGGTACATTGAAATGATTAATGAAATAATAATCACTCCCTGTGATACGAGAGGGATGAAAAAAATGGGGGGCTATGATTCCACAAGAGAGAGGGGTCCAAGGGGGAAATATTCATGGGTATTAATCCAAACCCACTTTCCTAAAATTAAATTATCATTGTGTATAACCTTCTATTTGTTGTTGAGTCTTCCCAAATACAATCATTGATTTCATGTAAGAAGGAGGGTGTGAGGAGTCACAACCCATATTTATTGGGAGCATGGGGATGAAGTACAATCATCTTTGAGAAGAGTGAGATTCAAGCAAGCAAGGGAGAATAAGGGAAATTCATATGCAAAAGAGAGAAAAATTTTACATGCAGAGTTTGGGCAACAAGAGGGTAGATGAGTGTTGGGAAGAGAACCATCCATGATGTGATTGAAGACATCCATTATTAGGTTTTGTTTTATGTTGGAAATGTGGCATGTGTGCTTGTAAAATGGGTTGTAATGTTGTAGTGTGTTTTCCTATAGAGGAAATTGCTCAAGAGCCTTGTGAAGGCTGACATGAGCACTTCTAGAGTACCTGAGAGTTCTTAGAGTCCCCAACTGAGAGATTTCCTGGTAAACCGAGTGAAATGTATTCCTTGATAAATGAATGGTACAACCCACTAGAATGAGAGAAATGAAGGGGGTGCAATCCTTGGGTTGTGCAGGTTGTGAGGAAGAGAGTTTGGGGATTGGAATAGTTGTTGGAGTAGAACCTAGGTTTGGGGTTGTTGAATATGAAGACTGTAAAACCAAGAGGGCCATATCTCATTGTGGAATCATAGCCTCAAATCGATGGTGGCCTGCTGTTGAGTTTTGGTACAACAACACCTATGGTTGGGAGGTTCAACATTTATATGTAGCTAGTTGTCTAAGCTTTATTAACAAATAAGTGTTATGTTGTTTTTATTATGAATATTTCACTGTGTAAATGATTATTTGAATTTTGTGTGTGTTTATTGTGTGCTTACTTTATGCATTCACACTTTTATAAATGCACATAGATGCATGTTAAATTATGGGCCTCCTGCCCATTGGGTTATTTTATATGTGTGGGGGTGTTTTTAAGTTTGTATTTAGAAAGCTAAGTCATTTTCATAGTGACTGGTCTCATCTCGATGTATGGGTACGTTACATGATATACTATACATGGTTGAAGTAATGTGCCATAGTAGTGATCTAGAGAGATCTGGACACTCACTAACAAAAACCAGAGTGAACTTCCACCTAGTCCTAGTTAACCAACTATGCGGTCATTAGTTATCTAGTGAAGACAGGTGAAGTGGAGAGAATATCACACATGAACATGGGTAGCACCTTCATTGTGATGATCCCAAGGTAAGTGCACCTTCATTGGTGATGATCCCAATGTAAACAAGCAACACTTGGTGATAAAACTGAGGTTTCCATGCATGACTCCACTTCACTAGTGTAACTAGCGTACAATTGAATAATAACCGAAGAGGAGTGGTGCCTTTATTTTAGGAGGGAATATTATCATATATGAATGGCACGCTCAACTTAGGCTAATAAAATTAGGAAAAAAAACTACTAGGTGGGTGTGAGTGTGAAATATCTCCAACACCCCCCTTGAACACTACTAGGGAGTAAATGAAGAATGTGTCTCAGTAAGAAGCTATGTTAGGTACCCATTTTTCAATGAATATAATGAATGAAAACTGAAAAAAGAGGAAAGAGGGAAAACCTCATGGGAAATCCCCCCCTCTCAAAGTACAATGCAAGAAAAAGATAGTTTCTAGGAAGCTATGTCCTTAACTGCAAGATGGTCACACAAAAAGTGGAATTTATGCTCAGTGAATGTATTGGTGAAGTTTTCAACAGTTTGTTCATAGGAAGGATAGTAATGCAAATTGACGATCTTTTCATGAACCATCTCTATGATGTAATGCATATGGATCTCAATGTGTTTTGTCCGTTCCTGTTTCACTTGGTCTCTGCAAAACTTTAGAGTGCTTTAATTGTCGCACCAAATGAAAATAAGAAGATGGAACTGGATACCAAGCTTAGTGAAGAAGTTATGTAGCCAAAGTTCCTGAATGGTGATGTTGAATGATCCTTTGTACTCAACCTTTGTAAATGATAAAGAAATTACTAATATCTTTTTACTCAACCAACAGATGGGGCCAGATCTCAAACTGAGAGTATAGATGGAGGTGGACTTGCAATCTATGATATCACTAACCCAATATAAATTTGTGAATCCCATGAGATCCAATGTGTAACTAGTTGCATAGTGAATCCCATAACTGGTGGTGCCCTGAACATATTTGAGGATACACTTGGAAGCTTTCCAGTGTAGCTCATGTAGCTTCTGCATGTACCTGGAAACTACCCCTACTACATATGAGAGATATGGTAGGGTGTGGGGGAGATAGAATAGGATCCCCACTAGTTTTTGATACAAGGTGTTTTCCACCAATGGTGTATCCCCGCCATCCTCGAGCCTGTTGAGCACTTTGCACACCCTAAAAGGTATGGGACCATTTTCTTTTGGGTACCACCCGATATTTTACATTTTTTATTGTTTTCCCTTCGGTATGAAATTGATACTTTCTCTTATCTTATGTGTTTCATGTTTGAATTAAGTAAAGTTTGTTTAAACATACAACAAAGAGTCATATTAACTTTAAAAGGGATTTAAAAACTACTTGAAATTCGACATTGGTAAAAGTCAAAGATGGTGAAATAGTTTGAGAAGTCAAAGTAGCTGAGTGTCGACCTTCATCGGCATCGACTGATGAAATATTTTCTTTATGCGAACAATCCTCGGCAGGGACTTTTTCGAAGACCGATTCATTCAGCTTCGGCAGATAAGTATAATAGTAAGTGTCGTGCAAATAGAATAATGACTTCACCGATCACTGACTCCTGAAACGTTTCTGAAGACGAAAGTTTATGACCCGCTGATGGACTATGCACCTGAACTTTCTCCCGATCATCAATCCCAAATATCATCGGCGTCAGAATTTTTATCAGAAGGATAGTATCAGGAGTACACACAGATACTAGCCAACCCCAAATCCATTCATCGGGTGACGTGACGTGATGAGATGTGTTAACCCCTAAATGTGTTAGGTACACCACATTTATAGTTATTAGTTAATTCTTGGATCGCACATTAGTTATTGAATCGTGTACGAATCAAAAAGAATCGTTAAACTCACTGATACAATGCATCTCCATCCACGCCTCCACCGTCAACCAGTCAAGATTTATCTACAGAAATCCAATAGTGGTTTATTTTAAATCTGCATTCATTACTCATATTAACTAATTGATAGGAATGATAGTATATCTCCAGTTATATCCTTTTCAATCCATTGTGTCTGATCCCATTCTGTGCAGTAAGAAATTCAGAACAAACAGAAGAGAGAAGCTAACAGTCTGGAGGAAGCGTCCAAAGTCCAGTGAGTATTAAATAGTTATCTTAGAAAGCATTACAGGTATGAGTCTGCTTAATGGTTTTACGGTCCATTTTATATGTTCTCACCCAACATTGTTTTGTATATGTTTTTAAAGGGTGGGTTTTAATTACAGGGACAATGCCTTCGAAGAAGCCTTCCACCAAGAAATCGCCAAGAGCGCCAAAGATACAAGAATCAGAAGTAGGAGATGGTTCCCCCTTAGCAGTTGCAAGACAATTAGAGTTCCCTCCCAAGCCAGTGTCTGTCATTAAGATGATCATCAAGGATCCCTTTGTCCAACCCCCAACGTTTGGAGATATAGAGGCGAGTATTAGAGCCAAGACATCTTTTCCTCACTGGGAAGAAGTGTTCAAGAAAATCAAGAGGGAAGAACCCCTCAAGTACCCCGCATAGTGACCCTGAGACAAGGAAGCTCAACGACAATGTCCTCCCAAATATTCGTAGGGCTTATTTGCACATGGTGGCAAGCCGGTATACGATCTTTCCATGCATTGAGCTCTTGAAGTGGCTTATTGAACATGTTGATGCACAAAAATGTATGATTAATGATGATAACAGCAAATTCTTCAGGGTTTTCTTGCCATCAGAAGTTCAGAGTTACTTCAAGCTCAAGGACTCTAAGCTAAAACTAAGCACTGATTTCATCCTAAGTTTCTATGCATAACACGATACCAGCAAAATCATGGCGCCTTGGTGGAGGGAAGAAAAAAAATTCATGAACCAGACTGTTGGCTAGTACCCAACAACCAATCTCAGGTAACCATACATATATCTCATGTCTCTACTCTGCAGGTTACATGGGGAGAAGAATTTCTCCCGATTTTCAAAAGATTGGATTCCTCTGGCTTTTACAATTGCCATTTCAGGCACAGGCTTCAATTGGGGTGCCATCATCTCCAAACAACTGAGCACCTGCATAAGACAAGCTCAGGTGCCTAGCCTTGTACCTACTGGATGCCATATGTGCCAAGAACGCTTTCTCTAGGATGAACCTAAATTGGCACTCTTCGGAGCTCATGGTCTATGTATACTTCAACATCTTATGGGAAAACAGGTACAAGAAATCCTATGCTATTATCTGTGATCTGTTTATTGCACGCATTTAATTTTTTCTCTTTAGGAAAGAATTCCCTGGGCTATTAGATGAAGAAAAAAAGGTTATAGCCAAAATTGGTCACTGGTATTTAGATGAAAGAGAAACCTACATTAGGATTTTTTGTGCCATGGGGTCACCCCACTTATTACCCATCTATGTTCCCGACTAGCTAGTGTTTGGGGAAATTTTCTATCAAACCATCCTGCAGGGATACAACACAACTTTAGTAAAGGACAAGAAGCAGGCTTTCATATTGTATGGGTTTCATATTGTCTTCTGCATGGTCAAGGACCCCGCGCATGCTAAGCAACTTCGGCTAGGTCAATTAGAATTTCGGTTCCAAAATGGTTGATTCTACAAACATGATCCCAAGGGCCTTGTTCTACAACATGCGTCACATGTATCATCTTGTTGGCCTTATGCCCATGACCGGTTCAAAGATTAAATTTTCACTGAAAACACTCAATACTGGGATGACGTAGCGACCAAGAAGGATGATCCTCGAGGAACCAGGTTTAAATCTATGAACTATGAAGTGCAGACAATGTATTTGGAGGAGGCAGTTCAAGAAATTGGTCGACACCCAGCAGGAGTAGTAGCATATGAATTGGAGGAAGGAATAAGTGATCCCCAAGAAGACATTGAGGCTGTGAGATCTCATTATGAATCCTCGACACAAATCAAGGATCTCCCTGAAGATCAAACTGCACAAGAAAGGGGCACACTTTTATACCAACAAACTCAGCTACTAATGAAGTGGATGCAAGATGACATGTACCTTATCATAAGACCTGCGATTTCAAATACCATCCAAAGCATCCTGACAGAGTCAAGCGATCATGGTGCCATAGTTCCCGATAACACCAATGGGTTAGGAAACCTTGAATCTACAACATCGCTAATCAATCTCTTGGAAGGAGGGGCAGCTCAACCAGAGACAGGCTGGGTGTCAATAGAAACACAAGCACCTAATCCCTTGAGCACACTTATAAACATATACAGTGATGATGAGATTTTGAAGCCCTCTCGCGACACCCTAGTGCGGGTCCAAGAGGAAGAAGGTCTTGAGAAAACCCCTTCCCCTGAGACCAAGGTTCAAGACAAGCAGATCTCACAAAAGGAAATAGAAGCCAAAGGTGGCCTCCACACAAAAGAACCTGATGATCCAAAAACTAAAGCGAATCCAAATGATCAACTTGAACTGGAGGATCCTGAGAAAGGATCATAACAAAAGGAAATCATCAGTTCTACATCTGACAAACAAGTAAGCAACAAACATGTACCCAAAATCTCTATTTTTCCTAATATCCAAATCCCCGACGAGCGACAAATAGAGGTCGGGCCCACAAGACAAAATGATGAGGTTTGAGAGCCCACTCTTGAACATATATACACTATGGGTAGCCTGGGAGACAACCTCACATCTAAACCTACCCATAGTGTATATATGTTCAAGAGTGGGATGAAAACATAAAGCCCATCGATAAATTGTCCAGATCTCAAGATCTGGAGAACCATTCCATCTTAAACGCTATAGAGTCTAATTGGGCCTCGGTGGCGGGTTTAGTTCCTCTTGTTGAGTCAATGGATTTAAGACCCATCAACAAAGCCTTACCCTAGATAAAAAATGTGTGGTTGCATACTTGCAGTTGATCATGTGGAATCTAACCAAAATATCCTTGGCATACTTCATCTGAGACAACTTGATGCTTGAAGCATCTTCGTTGATCTCAATACCAAGGAAAAAGTGAAGTGGACCCATGGTGGTTATAGAGAATATGTAATGCAAAATGTCTTTCACTGCAACAATTGTTGAGGCCGTATTTCCTATGACCAAGAGGTCATCTACATATGGAACTAATATCAACAGAGAGTCATAATTCCTTGACATATAAATGTTGGGATATGATTTACATATAAACAATTTATGAGAAAGTAAATAAGAACCCATCTTAGCGTGCCATGATTTAGGTTCCTTCTTAAGGCCATAGAGTGACTTTTTCAGTCGACATACTAGAGATGAGTTTTGTATGTACCCCTGAGGCTGCTCCATGTATATATATTCTGAGAGATCCCCATGAAGAAATTCATTATTCACATCCATATGGTGAACTTACCACCCCTTGGCTACAACAACAATAAGGGTCAACCAGATGGAGTCCATATTTTCTACCAGAGGAAATGTCTCATCATAATCAATCCCATGTGTTAACGCTCTGTAAATTCCTAGAGGTTGTTAGGAGGTAGAAGAAATTTAGCAGAGGTAAATTTATCCAACCACTTCAAAACTGGGATCTAGCCCTACCAGTTTCAGAGAGGGATCTATCTATAAGATTTATATATCTTAGGGTTTTAAATATTAGTCTAGTTAAATTAATAGGAATCTCTTGTTTTGTTTTATAAAGATGGCTAAAATATTGCTCACGCATCCATTGGGCTATGGGGTCTTTGTTATGAGTTGAGATCAGAGAAAAAAATGTATTAGGTTTCCTCACAGGGAAAGGTAATGCAAATGTTGGATCCTTTAGCATTAAAGCGATGGAGAGGTAGAAAAAAGGTGAGATAATCAATCACAACAAAGAAGCATTTAAGAATTTCTTTATCACAATATCAGAAGAATAACATTCGGATCTTTAAAATCCAGAAATAGAGTATACGAAGATAAATTATGCACTTAACCTTATTTTAAATGACTAGAGACATAAAAAAAAATGGTAATGAAGTAAGATAAACATTAAACAATGAGAAATAACATCACCAACATCAACACGCAAGAATCCTGTGAATCGTCCTTTTTATTACTGGTAGATATTCTTCAAAATGATTACATATTACAACTTGCTTGGGTGTAAAGATCAACCCTCAATGCTTCAAAGTATGAAGTATTTGATTAAGATGTGGTAGAATGAAAATATAACTAACTAGATAACAAAATATAGAAATGTAGGAAATGCTAATGATTTGTCGAATTCTTTGTGTTGATTTCAGGGAAGGTTGTTGGTGAGTCATCAACTTGACTTTAACTGCTCCATGTGTTGACTTGGAAGTCCACATCACCATCTAGTCGATCAAGTCACACAGGTATTCCCATCTCTGCTGACTAGGAATAGTAACTTTGAGAAGCCTTCGGTATACTTAATTTGTTTCTGTGTACTTAGCGAAGGTGGGCTTGGTGATGAAGAGATACTTTATCTCATGTTGAAGGCTCAGGTCCAACTACAGAGTTTCCAAGAATGCTTCACCTGTGATGTTTCCTTGTATGCCTGCAAACTTGGACCCATCTTTTGTCACTGTGAGGATATTTTGTTTGTAGTCTGAGAGGGTAATTAGTTTGTTATTGATCACAAATAAACTTGGAAGACCTTTCTTCTGTAGAGAGTCAACCTTGCTGAAAAACCTCTGTACCGCAACATCCATTGTTTCAACTATCTCCTTGAGTTGTAGCATCAACCCCCTCTTGGTCAAGAATTTCTTGAATTCAAGAATAGTTTCAGTCATGTCCTCAATTTGTTGGGCTTCCATCTCTTCTTTTGATTTAGAATTTAAGAATCTGATGATCTTTTTCCTATGTACACATTTCTCCCAATTCGCCCTTTATCCTGTCAATGGCTTGTATGGCTCTCTACACCAGCTCATGTTGTTCAAACATAATTTGTATCAGGGGCAATATCTCTGTCATTGATTGACAGATGTCCATCCAAATATTTTCCTTAGCCTCTGATAATGTCTTAGCCATGACTGTTTCCTTCTGCAACTGCTGCAGTTCCTGTTTGAGCCTTTTTAATTTATGCATCTCAGTGTTGTAGCTAGCCTAGAATGTAGACTTCAACTTTTTGAGATTTTGAATCTCTTCATGTAGTTTTCTGATTTCTGCCCCTTGCAGAGACATGTCTTCCATTGCTTTTGCCAATTTCTCTGTTGCATCTGGAGATGTCACTGAGGTTGCTGCTGGAATTTCCCCTGTGGTGGATGATGTCATTGTTGTTGTACTGACCCCTATAAGAGGGACTGCATTCAGTGTAATGACTACCATGGACACACTCTTCTCCTTTTCTTTGACTAGTTTCTCCAGCTCGTCTTCCATATCCTTGATCTACGTATTTTGCTCCATGATTAATCTCAACATTTCCTCCTTTTGGCTTTCAGTCTCAGTTATTTCCTTTGCCTGTGGGTCTTCTGTAGAAGATATTTTCAGTTTTTTCCTTAGGGAGGCTATGTCAACATTCTTCTTCTTGAGGAGCTCTTCCGCTGCTTTGACATTGGATGTATCATATCCAATTTTGAGTACTATTTCTTCTAGAGATTTTATCTTGTTGTATATTTCCAAAGAAGACACCTTCTCTAGCTTCAGCTAAGTCTGGACATTATTCAAGGAAACCTGCAACTTTGTTGCAGTCGTGGAGGTATTGGCCAGAGTGGAGAAAATCATTTCTCCAGTCTGTTTGTGCAGGTCCATCTGATCAGCTGTGTTATCACTCCAAGAGTCACTCCCAAACTGTAAATGAGAGTAAGCTTGGTAACATAGAAATAAAAAGACTTGATTGGTTTTATGGATAAAGAAAAATAAAACAAAAAGAAATGGACAATAAGCTGTTGTAAATCAATGATGGACCATTGGGCTATGGAGTCAAGAAAACACCCTGCTCATTAAATGCAATCAATATGCATATTAGATAAAGGTTTTTTAAATAGAGGAAGAAAAATATAACACAAAGAAGAACATCCATAAAGCAGAGACCCTCTCTCCATAAATGAATCCAAGGTATTTGAATGTAAACAATGACTAATAGGCAAGATACATAAGATCCTCAGATGCTCAATAATCCATTAATCAAAGGAAACCATGATCCTCAAGGTGTACAATTCATTCAAGTAAGAAGACAAATTAGAAAATAAAACAAGAGATACAATTTGATAACACAGATATCATGAACCTTCAATAACAAAAATATTTACAAAAACAAAAGCCCCTCGGGGTTACAATGATCATAGGCAAAGTGCCTCCTACAGCTCTCTCATCTCTCTTTCTCATGAATCCAACCCCCCTACCCTCTTGTACAATGAATATATATCCATATAGGTCCTTGCCAGCTTACCCATTCAAACTCCAACCCCTTTCCCAAAATAGAAACAACTATAAACAAAAAATGACACGTTTTAACTAATTTCCTTCTTTTCAGGAGGCAAAATTATGAAAAATAGGCTTCCAAACTCCACTTGTAATTCTCAAAACATAATAGATGTGTAAAATATGAGAATGGTTTTTGTAGATAAGCTCGTTATGAACAAAAATGTCTCCTAGTTTCTTTAAATTAATCTCCATCTGTCCGCAACAAGTGTCACAAAACCATGGCTCAAACAGGAAATCACGAAAACTGAAAACATAGGGCTCAAAGATTCTTTCGAATCTCTCATTCCATGACACCTGTGTGAAAAATGAAAGATGTTAATTTTCTTGGGTCTGCAATTGACAATAAACTCCATTGTATTTTGAAAACTCATCTTATTTCGCTCGGAAATCCTCCTGGAAGTCAACTGGTCAAAAATGCCAGTTCAACAGTCTTAAAACAAAGTTTCAGTAGCACATTCTGTAGCACCACTTCTTTGTCAAATAACTCTCTAACCATAGCACATTTTGAAAAACTAAGAGGTTTTTGTTTATTGGTATGCGATGAACAAAAAAATCCTCTAGTTTTCAAAAATACCTTCTCATTTGTTCATAATCCAAATGTTAAGTTAGTCACTCAAAATGGGTAGAAGCATCCTTGCAAAATAACTCTGCACAATTCGGTTTCTACCAAAATTTCGTTTGCAAATTTAGGTAGCACCACTCTGGTGTGTATATGTGCAAACTTTGTCTCTGCAAGAAATTTGGTAGCACTCGCCTGTGTGTTCTATCAAAATTTAGGTAGTGCCATCATAATACACAACACCTTCACTTGAACATGTGCAGAATGGGTAGCAACCTCGAGTAGTAGCAACATCATCAGTCTTAGGCGATTCAGCAACATTTTGGGTAGCAAAATGGTGGAATATAAAAAATAGACTATTTTGTAGCGCCATAGCGCTACAGAATGTCTGCGCTACTACTGTTGAAGGGATTAATTCTTTGTGAAAACCCAAAACTCTTAACAGTAAGTACTAGAAGTCTGTATATTATTTATAGGTTATTTAGTTGCTTATGGAGAGGCAAGCCTCTTCTAGCTGCAAATTATTGTGCTAACAAGCTAGATTCACATTTTTTCTATCAAACTCAAATGTTGACCTTTTGTAATCATAAATTGTTTTGGGTTGAGGCACATGTGCCTGCAAATATGCCATGTGCATCCTCCCTTTTTCTGTGTCAAAATCAGAGAGAAACCTATGCTGGGTTGTAGATGTTTGCTTCCAAAATTGTGCATAGGTGTTGCTAGTAAGCTCTTCATTCTTCTTCTTAATCAAGTTATATTTCTCAAAAATGATAAGTTCTGTAGACTCTTGTGAGGGCTTATTAGTCAATGTGGTATCAGTCTGCTTCATGGATGAAGAAGTAGAAATCATTTGCTGGCTTCCTAAAGGCAGTGGTGAAAGTTATCCCTCCATGGTAGTGGAATGAGTCTCCTCTCCTCCAGACCTGTCAGGTGTATGAATGGTCTTTGGTATTTTCCTATAAACTTGGAAGTCTTCTGCTGAGACTTCAGTGACTGAGGGGGATACATCCTTCCTGGGCCTCTTCTCTACTGGTACCTATGGAGTAGTTGTTTGCAAAAATATGGAAGGAGAAGATTGTGGCTCAGTATTAATTAAAGTGTTTTCCTCCCACTGTGTCTGGTTCACAAATTTCCCTATCTTTGGTCTAGGCACATGAGCATAGGGGAAAATTTTGTTCTTCAATCTAGTTTCTGTGATAAATCCAAAGGGATCATACTGCCAAGGACAACTGAGAATGAACTTCATTTCTTTTAATATCTTGTTGGCTTCTTCCCCTGCAACTCTATTATTACAAATAAAAGATCCTATAGGTCCCTTGATCCTCAACTGTTGTTTATTCTTAAAATCAATGAAATGAATGTCGTCTAAATTAATCATCTGCCCGATATATTCCAGAGCAAATATCCTGACAGACAAGTATTTGGGCAACTTATAGGGGGGCAACTTACATCCATAAACTCTGATCTTTGTGTGGTCCTTGTACAGATACCAATATCTTGTTTTTGCAAGGTCTGACAGGTGCAAGATCCTTTAGATCTCTTCATTTATCCTAGGTTCTTTCTGTCCACTTAACATGCTAACCACTGGGTGGTAAAACTGGTCGATGAATTTCTTAAAACAGAACTCAGACGAGTTCTTTCTCAGTAATGGCCTCCAGGATGTGACTGGTTTTGGCTTTCTGTCTGGGTCGAGCTTCTGCATGAAGAAAAGAAACTTCTCTGATTGAAAAAATATGAACATGTATGCCAATATTGATGAGTACCTGAACATGCCTTCTGTAGGAAACCTGAAGAGTTTCTCATGAACATTATCGACCAAAAACTAGATGAAATTGAACTAGGTGGTGGCCTTCTCTTCGGTGGATAAAATGGATAGGAAACCCAAGATGGGCTCATCCACCCACTCGTCTGAATAATATCCGAGTAGACAACACATGGAGGAAATAATTTGGTTACCTTTCTTTGAGAAAATGGAGGAATGGTAGGGGGGATTTTTCTTGGGTAATTGGGCACTTTCAGGGAGGAAAAGATCCAATATTTGTGCTCTTTGGGGAAAATACAACTTCTGGTATAATTCAGTCAGCACTTCAAGAAAAAAAATGGAAAGGGATTTGTCTCTAGGTACCTGCATCATCTAGTCTATGACTTCAGATGTAATGGTGAAAAGGGTCTCTCCAGATGACGAAACGATGGCTCTCTGATTGGGGAGATAGTGTGCTTGACACTTGAGGGTGAATTCGGGGAAGTGATATACTTGGGGCAATAGGTATAGTGGGAGATTGGACTCCCAGAGCCCAATCTCAATGCTCTAATCCAGAAATGTATCTTTGAGCCAGAAGTGCAATTCGAAGAAGTTGAATTCGCACTTCGGCTCTGTAATTAAGTGATCTTTGTCGACTAATGGAATTCGGTCTAGATCAACGGGAGGGGGGAGAAAGGGATTTTCTTCAACCTCTGTGGATTTGGACTTGGGAGCCATTGTCTTGACTGATACCTGCAAATTGAAGCAAAATGTTAGTTGTGTTTATCGGCGTTTAATGGATATTTTTGACTGAAGATGATGGAGAAAATAATCTTCGACCATGTTGGGATCATGCACAGCACGACAATGGTGAAAACGGGATTAAAAGGATGAATGATTGTCCGTTGGGAAAAGGATGATGGGTCAACAAGCCAATGGTTATGATTGCCTACATTGATTGGCCAATGGGTATATTGGGGATGAGGTGGAGGGTAATAAATGGGTAAAAGGTGTATAGGGCCGAGGTTGAGGGTAGTGAGTGGATGACAAGTGGATGGGATGTGACGGATGACAGGTGAGTGGGGAAGGTACGTGGTGGCAGAGCAAATAGCATTATGAAGAGGTGGTTTGGCATCTTGTTCGAAGGGGGGGGTAGGTGGTAAGTGGTATAGAGAGGGGGGGTCCAAAATAACGGGAGTCTGCCACGTTAGGAGGGGCCCGCCGGGGAAAATCCTCTTGCCTGGACCCCCCACCCCCCCACCATTAAATATATAATGGACGAGGGGGTCCGATATCATCTGTGGGCTGTATATATGAGCACCTTTTTCTCTGTCGTTGATCTAAGCACACCTTTTAATCATAGAGAACCAATCACTTTATAACATCAAAACTTTAGGATAACACTCTTTTTGTGGGTTTTTTGCACTACTCCTTTTTCATTTTTGTCACCAAGGGGTTAGAACACAATTGTTTTTCCTCAAGTCAAGGAATTTAGCCAACTTCATGTCTATTTTATTGAAAAGAAAGCACAGTAACCTATGTCCTAATCTATTCACCTAGCAAATTTAACCCAGATTAGACTGTTGGGTTAAATAATTACTTTAGCCTGGGACTATTTGATCAAGTTTAAACTGTTTGATCAAATTTATTCACTAACCTATCTATCTTGGCTAAGATTAAATTGTTTAGCCAAGTTTTATTCACTAACCTATCAGCATAAATTCAAAATAAATTGACCATGGTTAGACTATATGAATCAAGTCATTCTTATTGCATGGGGCTTTATCATTTTTTCTTTTCATACCCTCTTTTATTCTTTTTCCTTTTCTTTTTATTTTCTTTATTTTCTTTTCTTTTTCTTTTCTTTATTTTCTTTTCTTTTTCTTTCTTTTCTTTTCTTTTGTAAATCATTTGCAGAATGAAATATTATTTACAACCAAAAAATGCAACAAGAGTAAAAAATTCTAGTCACCAGTTGATCCTATGAAACATAGGGTTATAACAGTGGCTCCACCTGGGGATGGTACTCTCCTTGTGAGGTGCCAAGAACCTGCTTTCTGATGTCTTGAAATATTTTCTCTAGTGCTTCTTCTGCAACTTGATTTGTTTTATTTTTCGAATTTGGTGGCACTAGTCAGTGTCTTAGGGCCTTCTCTTCGAGCTTCAACCATCTGATCAACAACACCCACACATAACCTGAATGAAAAGAAATGGTTTGTACAATGGAAATGGATCACTAGGACCTTCATTGGGGTGGTAAATAATGCTTGAGCATCCTGCCATTTACAGGTCCGCCTGGCAGGTCTGTTCCATCACTAATTTTGAGCAAAAATGTGTTATTTCCTCTATATGCCTGAATGGTGTATGGGCCTTTCCACAAACTATCAAACTTTCCATGTTTACCCTTATCCTCATTTATGGAATCCCACTTCAACACCAAATCACCCAAGTCAAAATCATCCTCTTTAGTTCTCTTGTCATAAATATTTTTGATACTTTCTTGGATTACCTGGGTTTTGTTATACTCGTCTTCTCTAGACTATTGTAAGTGGATCATCCAGTTTATTCTCCTTTGGGTATCATTTGGATCTTCTTTCACTTCCTGCAACAGTTTTATAACAGAGACAACCAAAGACAAATGGAAAATTGCCTCAGTACCATATACCAACTGGTATGGAGACATACCAATTGATCTTTTGGTGGTCAGTTTGTCATCCCAGAGCACATGAAATAACTTATTATGCCAGGACTTCTTGTTCTCTTGTAGCGTTTTCTTAATGATATTCACCAGACTTTTATTTGAAGATTCAGCTAGCCCATTTCCTTGAGGGTAATAAGTTGTGGAGTGCCCCAAAGTAATGTGGTATTGGCTGGAAAAATCTATAAGATTTTTGGATCTGAAGGAAGTTTCATTGTCAGTTATGATTTTCCTAGGACATCCAAAACGAGATAGAATATTGGTTTCCAAAAATTTAATGATGACAAATTCAGTGGCTAGCCTGCATGGTATAACTTTGATCCACTTTGTGAAGTAGTCTGTGGCTGTGAGGATCCACTTATGTTGGTCGGAAGAGGGTGGATGAATCTCGCCAATAAATTCCAGACCCCATTGATGGAATGGGGCTCATACTGAAACAAGTTTGAGGGGTAGGGGAAAAAGTCTCCTTTTTCCTTTGAATACTAGACACTTGTGGCAGGAAGTTACCTTTTTGTGAACGTCTGCAAACAAGGTGGGCCAGTAAAAACCAGCTCTGAGGATCTTGTTAGCAGAAGTTTTTTAGCTAAGATGTCCACCACAATCACCTTCATGGAAATCCTGTAATACCTTTTCAACTTCATCCTTTAGTAAGAAATTAAGTAAGATACCCCTAAGATCTTTCCAGTAAGGTTTCCATCTAGAATACAATATTTCAATGCTTTTAGTTTAATAAATCTAGCTCTGGTCTGAGTTAGACCAGGAGGATATTGTAAATTATGAAGGGAAAAAATGAGGTTTTCATACCAAGGAGAGTTTAAGAATACCTCCTTTACATTTGGAGTCTCCTCCTCCTCCTGCTTGTCAACTGCAGCCAAAAAATTAATGCCTAAAGCATGAAAATTAGGTCCCGCCATCAATTTGGCCAAACCCTGACCCTTGATTAGTTTAGTGGGTTTTATTTCTATATCATATTCCAGAATGTTAGAAATCCACTTGCCTCTGCTACCATAAGGATTATCTTGAGTCAAAATATCCTTCACCACTGCATTTGGAACATAAGAAATCGTGTGAGAATGGAGAATATAAACCCTAAAATATTTTATTGTCTTTACTAGGGAAAAATAATGTTTCTCCATTATATTATAGTTCAGTGCAACATCTCTCAATGACTTTCTGAAAAAGGCTATGGGTTGTTCATACCCTTCACTATTTTTCTGCAATAGTATTGTTGCAATGGTGTGTTCAGATGCAAAAGAAAACACATAGAAGTCTTTGGTGAAATTTGGAATGATAAAAAATGGGGCTTGTGTAAGTGCATGTTTTACTTTCTCAAATGACTGTTTAGATTCAGTGCTCCATCTTATTTTGGTGTCTTTTTTTAGCATATTTGTGATGTTCCTGAGGAGTTCTTCCAAATTGGGTATGAATCTTCTCAGGAAATTTATTTTACCAATGAATGATTGCAATTCTTTGATGTTCCTAGGGTGTTCTAGTTTTTGGATAGCTTCCATTCTGCTGGGGTCTAATTTAATTCCATATTTAGAGATTATATGCCCCAACAAATTGCCTTCTTCTAAACCGAAAAGGGTTTTCTTGGGATTTATTGAAATCCCAAATTTTCTGCACTTCTCAAACACTCGTCTAAGATGTCGTAAATGTTCCTCGTCTGATTTGGAGTAGACAGTAACATTGTCTAGATATATGACTATAAACCTACCAATCTCGTCCACAAAGGAAATATCCATTTCTCTTTGGAAAGTGGCGCCAACATTCATCAAACCAAAGGGCATTTTCACATACATGAAAGTTCCCCGGGGTGTGGTGAAAGGTGTTTTCTCCTAGTCATCTGGGTGGAAAAGAACTTAGTTATAGCTTGAAAAACCATCTAATAATGAGATCCTACTGGACCCAACTACATTTTGTAAGATGTGGTCCATTTTAGGCAGAGGGTAGTTGTCTTTGAGGGAAACCTTCTTCAAGTTTAAGAAATCAATGCAAAGCCTGATTTCACATGTCTTCTTCCTGGTAGGAACCAGATTAGAAACCCATTTTGAAAATCTTAAGGGGACTATAATTTTGGCATCATACATTTTTTTAATCTCTTTTTCTATCAAGGGTAGTAACTTGGGATTGATCCTCCTAAGTTTCTGTCTGAAAGGTTTATGTTCTTCTTTTATTGGAATTTTATGCCATATGATACTGGTGTTGTAAGCCTTTAAATATTCATAGCTCCAGGCAAAGACATCTATGAATTCTTTGCACAAATCAATGTATTTCTGCTTTTTCTCTGGAGGTAAAGACTTAGATAATTTAATCATTTTGGGTCTTTCCTCTGTTCCTATATTTCACTCTTCGACCTCTCTCCCAATGGGTTCTATCTTTGGTTTTTCGCTACATCATTAAAATCAAACAGGTCTTCTAAAGTAATTAAACCTCTAGGTAAAACATTGTTTTTCAAATGCAAAACATCAGAGTCTTCATCATTTTCATTTATTTCATCTGAGTCTACTTTATTTACAGTACCATTTTCAAAAACTGATTTATTTACACTATCATCATCGTTCTCATATCTATATTTGTACATTCAAACTCATTCTTCGACTGCAGGAAATCTTCAGTTTGTTCATCGTTTCCAAATACCTACCAGTATCTGATGTTGTCTAGAACAGTCGGTCTGCACTTCACCTCTACTGTGTATTGGCGATTTGTTTTGAAAGGTATTTTTCATGTGGCTATCGAAGTATCCAATCCATCTACCAGTATGTTCTGGCTTATGGGCATTACCTGCAAGTCGATTTCAGTGAAACATTCTAAAAAATCTAAAATGACATTTCTATAGGCTTTGATTCTAGGATTCTTAGTTGAATACTCACCTTTGATTTTCTTAATGACAAGTTCAGAGTCACCTCTTACCATAATATTTTTGGCACCAACCTTCTTCAATAACTTCAGGCCGAGTAGCAAGGCTTTGTACTCCGCTATGTTGTTGGTGCACTGGAAATTTAGTTTATAAGAGTGGTTCTCTGATTATTTTTCTCTATGATAGTGTAACCAAACCCCAGCTCCATCTCCCTCTTTTCTCATAGCCCCATCAAAATCCATACTCTAGAAATCGGCTGGTAGTTCATCACTTTCTACTATTGCAGTGTTTCTTACCTCAGTGATTGCTTTATCTTCTTGCAAGTTAGGTGCATCATCTTCTGACTACGAAATTTGATTTTCCAAGTCGCCATAATTGTATAATATGAATGAATCCAGATCAGAGTGTGCAAAGTATAATGGGTAGTTGTGTGGTTTTTCCTGACTGTTGACCATATACTTCATCAAAGTCTCTCTGTACAGTCTTCTCTGTTATCCAAATACCAGGATGGTAGCATAAGACATATCTAACTGCAAAGTGCCTTTCAACTTATCTCCCCAAGATATGGATAATAACATACCATATTTTGGGGGAATGTCTGCAACCACAATATCCATCACCGTGATTTTAGCTGGGATTTGAGCCAGGGTGATACATAAATCTTTAATTATCCCTATACATTTGACCTTGTTAGAGTCGAAAGAATGCAAGTCCTTATAGGGTCTAGTGACATCAAGCCCCAACTTCTCCATCACATCTTTGGGCATCATATTGTGAGAGGCGCCAGAATAAGGTATAGCGTTGTGTAAGATTTTGTCATGGATATTCAGACTGATATAGAAAGGGGGAACAATGTCATTGTCAGTTTGTCCATCAACTTTAGGGCTGAACAACAACTCAGGTTGATCATCAGTAAGATTTATGATGTCAGAGTGCGTTCCTGATCCAATATTTAATGTTTTTGTACCTATCTCTGGTTCAATTCTTATTGCTTTGATCACCTGCGACCTGTAAGAGTTTTTTCTCATTATTTCGGACAGGGGAATATGAATCTTCAATTTGGATAATTCCCCTTTGAGGCTATAAGTAGTGGAATTTTTTCTTTGGCTCTACACTTCTGGTTTGTCTATCGTATTTCTTTGGGTATAAGTATTTGGTTGATTAGTAGATGAAACCTCAATTTGATCTGATCTTTGTGAAAGTTCAGGCTTTCTTTTTGTAGAAGATTTGGCATTATTCTTATCAGGGACTTTCTTGAGAGAAGCATTTAAGGTTTTCTTGGCCTCAGTTTTTTTCTTTGTTTCAATAGCCTTATTTGTAGGGTTGTCATTAGTCTTCTTGCTTCTTAAGTTATATTGTCTGTGCACCTCCATTATAGCATTCTCAAAGGCCTGTTGTTCTGTTTCCTCTTCTTCCTCGTTTACCTTTGTTTGCGAGAGGAGAAAAAGCTCTTGTTCTTCCTGAGTAATAAAAATGGAGTCATCGTCGTGAACATGCATGAGTTTTATGTGAGTATCATCCAAATCCTCGATTATATCATCCCCATCATCAACGTAATTTTCCTTAAGAGGTGGTCTAATATTTTGATCATGCCCCCTTCTCTCTCTTTGATCTCTCGGATCTCTCTACCTGATCTGGGTAGGGTTCCTTATGAAGTTTGGATTTCTGATCTGAGGGGCAAGATGATTTTCCCTGGGTGGATTCCTGTCAGCGATGGTTAGCCTTTCCATCATTCTCTCCATACTTCTGACTATGGAATCTAGTTTAGCATCTAAAGAAGACATGGAAGGCTCTTCTTTTATTGTAACCCTTCTCTCTGTTCTTTGTCTGGCTCTTATGGCTAATAGATTTTCTTCCACACTTACTGCACTTTTCTACATGTCTTATAGGGTGACATAATTCCTTTACCTTATTTGATATGACATAGCAACATCAAATCTGTCAGGGAACTTGATTAAGGCCAAACCTTGTGGGGGTTTAATATCAGCTAGAATTGCATTATAAAGATTGTTGAAACGAATGCAGTAATCCTGCACTGTTTCCCCTTGATTCCTTTTGATATTCTCATATTCTGATAAAATCTGGAGAGGATTTTTCTTTACCTCCCATATGTCAAGAAAAATCCGCTGAAAAGAAGCAATGTCAACTATGGTAGCAGGGCATAAAGATTTGAACCATTTTTTGACTTCTCCAGTCAAAATTTGTGCAAAAAGTCTCATCTGGACATCTGCTTCATCAACTTCCTGCAAATCAAAATAATCATTCATCTTATCAACATGTTGTTGTGAATTAAGAGGTCCAGTACCATCAAACTGAGGAATTATGGTTTGATAGTCCTGGGGCATGGCATGTAAGGGAGAGACCAACACCAAGGGAGCATATCTTGCTTCCATGATTGGTGGAGGAGGTTGAACAACAACTTGTGTGATTGGGGGAGAAGTGACAGAATAAGTAGAAGAGGTAGGGAAAGGATATGTAGAGTGAATTATTTGATGTTTGATGGATGTTGTAGCAGTAGTCAGGGAAGAAAGTTCTACAGACTGTTGAAAGTGATCTTGGTACAAATCTTGATCAAGATTTGCTACTAGATCTTATAACTTTTTGAATTCTTGAAGGAAGCGTTAATCAAATTCTACTCTGGGAGAAACTATTTCAGGGGTCCTGGGATGTAAAATGGTTTGATATAGGAGTGTTTCACTTATAAAGCTATCAGATTTGGTTTGAACAGGATTTTCTCAAAAGATATGTCAAACTCAAGATCCTGAATAGCGACACGCTTTTTTGGGAGAGAAGTGGACCTATGAAGGGGACTGTGACTACTGAGTAAATTTTCTGGATCGTCTACTGCTATTGCAGGTTTTGGGTCAGGATGAGATTTAGTATGAATTCTTTTAGGATCCAGAACTTTAAATTTTACGAAACCTAAACAAATATATACAAAATTTAACAACCTCTAGACATTTATCTCTTTTTAAGCTAGATTGTATGGTTTGTTCATAAATAAAACTTTCTTTGTCTAGGGAAAAGAAATCATAGGATGGCAAGTTTGTTCGATTCCCCAATATGGTCGCCACTATGTTAAAGATCAATAAATTCATAGAGGTTGTCAGGAGGTAGAAGAAATTTAGAAGAGGTAACGTTATCCAACCACTTTCCTAACTGGGATCTAGCCCTGCCAGTTTCAGAGAGGGATCTCTCTGTAAGATTTAGATATGTTTGGATTTTAAATATTAGGCTAGTTAAATTAATAGGAATCTGTTGGTTTTTTTTATAAAAATGGCTGAAATATTGCTCACGCATCCATTAGTCTATGGGGTCTTTGTTATGATTTGAGGTCAGAGAATAGATTTTATTAGGTTTCCTCACAGGGCAAGGTAATGCAAATGTTGGATCCTTTAGAATTAAAGCGATGGAGTGGCAGAAAAAAGATGAGATAATCAATCACAACAAAGAAGAATTTCATACATATCATATATGGTCATGGAATATGGTGTGAATTCCACCTTTTCCCCTATGCATGTATGCGCTATCTGATAAACAAAGAGTAGATTCATAGAAATTTTTGGAACATGCAATACATTATTGAAACTTCCATGTTGGAGTTGTACTCTCCCTTGTCCCATGACCTCCACTGGAGTATCATCACCCATGAGAATGGAAGGACCCATGCATGTTGTTAATTATGATAAAAAATATTTCATGGATGGCATGTGTGGGATGCACCTAAATCCAAGATCCATGCATCGGGAGATGAATGAATAGAAATCAAAGAATGAGAATTACCTTTGTTTTGTGGCACTTTGTCACCTGACTTCTTCTTAGCATTCTTGATAATGAAGTCCCCAAGGTTTTTCTATAGGAGTGTACGTGCCATGAGTTTTATTGTCTTCCTCATGCATGATGATTCAAGGTGGTAGCCATTATTGTAGTAACCACACTTTGTCTTTCCTTTCTTTCCCTTTCCACCTTTGGAGTTGGAGGAGTCATCAAAGGATTTGAAATTGGAGTCCTTTCTTTGCTAAGGATCTTTCTTTCATTTTCATTTTTGTTTGGTATTCATATTGGATTTGATGCTCTCATGCACAACTAGTGCATGCACTTTCGAGCTCTTGATTGCTCCCATTTTGACGAGCTTGTATTTCTCATGCGTTAGGGACTCAATGAACAAATCCAGTGACAGAATTTTTCAAGTTTCTCCCAATGTGAACGTCGTTGTATGGAATGTTGAGACAAATACTGCATACTCCAGACCAAGTTTTGACAAAATGGAAAGGATCATATGTTTTTCTTCCATATATTTGTCAACATTGCATCCCTTTATCTGAATAAGAAGGGACTTGAACTTCATAAACAAGTCCTAGATATTATCAAATCTTATAGGATCCAATGAATTCAAATCAATCTCAAGCATGTGGCCTCTCATTTCATCTTGTTTTTCAAAGATACCTTCAAGAGTGGTCCAAATATCGTTTGGAGTAGCACAAGATTCAATATGAAACAATAGCTCGAGACACATTGACATGTAAATGAGATTGAAAACCTCATCCATGCAGTTAAAGTATTTGGATTTTTCGATTGCTGATGTTTGTTATGTTAGCACTAGAAGTCACTCTCTAATTGTGGAGAGAGTAATCCCAATACCCATCAGTTGTTTATGTCATAGGTTGGATGTTGGTTTGAATGTGGATGGTCAATGGACAAAAATCAACAACATGAAAGACGTTCAACACAGAACTGGGCAGGAAATGCACAGGGAAGTAAGGGACACATTAACTTCAGTCAGGAAATTGAGTTAAAGCGAGAGCAGAGGGAATACTAAAGAGAAGGGTAAAGGAGACTGCTATGGGCATTAGGCCTTCCAGCAGCTCATAGACGAAAACCCAAGCTCAAGATAATTCTTGAGCTCAAATTGAGACACCGAAACATGTCTGCAAGGGACACAGTTGCAAATGCAGTATGATCAAACCTCCATCATCCTGCAACTGCAACAATCGACTAGATCCTCCATTCCTGAGCCATTCAATGTGAGAAGGAAACAAATGCACAAGGAAATGAATAAAACTGACCATGATACCACTATAATCAAACCTACATTACAACAGTATGACGATCCTCGACTGGATCATCCATGCCTGAGTATTTTAAACAGATTTATGGACAAAAATGAAAAAGAAAGGAAGTTGACTTCTATTAACTTTAAAGTCTCAAATCGATTACATAACCAAGGAATATCTCTAGCAGGACAAAATTACAGATTGGGATCTCTGCTCAACCAAAGACCATTACAAAATTACAAAAATCTATCTATATACTCAAAAATTTCTCCATTCTTAGCAGAGGCGTTCTCAAGTTTCCATGGCGCGATGTCTTCTCAGTTAGACTGGACCTATAGTCTCCTTTGCACATGCCTTCCTCTTTCAGACGTGATCTTGACTCTACCAGTCCCTCTGAGTCTCTGCTTTGTCATATTGTGCATGCAATCTCATAACACCTGAGCTGACAGTCTACCTTCACGGTCATATGGTTCTGACTTTTCATTCATGGGGGAGATGATGCTCCAACCACCTCCCCCACTTCATAACTGCTTCATCGGGATCAGGACAACCCAGGTCAAAATAGGCACCTGGTAGATGTGACGGCCTCTCCTTGGTCGTCTATTGCTTCGTTGGAACTTTGTAGAGGGACTCGGCTGGTGGACGTGGATGGAGCTGACAAGGATGAGGTGATGGGCGCGACCGACATGCTACTGGGTATGCATGGGAACTGAGGTGTAAAGGTGTCAGGTGACGAAATGCAGGGAGAGGACATGGAGGCAAAGGGGAGGCTATGGTGGTGTGTAATTGGTCGACGGGGACACGATGACATGACAAAGGTGACATGGAGAGAAGTGGAATGGGTGTCGAGAGGTGAGAAGAATCGAAGGGGGGAAGGAGCAGGCGAAGGTGACATGGAGGGGAAGTGGAAGAGACATGTCGGGGGGTGAGAGGGGGATGTGGAAAGAAGATGTGACATGAAGTGAGAGTGGGATACACATGGAAGGTAGTAATAGGGAGGTATGGTAGTGCCAGGGGACAGGCGTGAGTGGGTGAGGTGAGTGTAAGACAGGTTTTGGCAAGAGAGGTAGGTGGTAAGCAGAGGCGGTAAGTGGTCTACTCGAAGGGGGGGGGTCGAATTAATGAGGAGGTGCCACGATAGTGGGGGCCCTATGCTCAAAAACCACCAACTCAGACCCCCACCTCGTTAAAGGCAGAATGTCAGGGGGGTCTGATATGGATCCTGCGCTGTAGATCTGAGCGCGCAGATATCAACCGCCTATATCTACATGCTCCTTAGAACCATGCGCCCAGGCATAAAAACTTAGGATAAGCTACATTTAGTGGGTTTTTATCCCCTTTTCTCGCATATTTTCACCCAAGGGCCAAATTCAAAGGAAAAAACACCCCATACAATAATGTGTGATAACATTAGGCTCCATGGAGGATAGAGTCCTGCTCGCGAGGCTCTAAGATCTCCTTCTACAGTTCCAATCACCTTTTGCATTAGGCTATGGAGTCAAGCTCAAAATACCCCGCTGAGGAATACCAGTCGATAAGTAAAAACAAAACAAACACACATGGGCTCCATAGGATCTTATTTATATACATTCCTAAACTAATTGATTTTTACATGGTGCTAGGTGAAAGAAAATTTCCACCATAGCCATTCAAGTAACTTCCTGACTGGAAGTTATTTTACTTTGTCAGTGACTGATAACAGAGAATGCAACCGTGACAGCAGAATGATTACATTCTTCAAATTTCCTCCTAATGATGAGATTAAGATAAATTTGGGTGGCTTCAAAACATGAAGGAAATACAACTCCATGTATTCCTTCACAGGCTCATAGGACAAGCAACAAACTCCATAAAATTTATAATAGGCATCTCACTCTGTCACACAACTTCTCACACATGGTTGAATATCACTGGTAGGCACAAGCAGATGAGGAACTGATGTAGGCTAGCTTCTCTCAGGCGATGGATACTCACTTACAAGCTCAGGACAAGAACCAAAATGCCCCTTCCGCTGGTCCTCTGGTTCTTCTAATTCTTCTTCTTGGCTCTCCCAAGGGTCAAATTCATAATCATCATAAACAGGACCCATGGGAAAGTTCTACTCTTTGTTTTCTACAGGCCCAAGATGGATGATTCCCTCATAATATTTTTCTTTAGTGAACAGATGATAAGGCTCTATTGTATGTTCTTGGAAATCCCACATATCCAGCTCAGAATCCGATTCGTAGCTGTCATATACAGGCCGACTACTCCTCTGGTCAACAAACTGCGATGTGGGGCTCTGCTGCTCTTCATATAAATAATCACCAAAGATAGGGACAACATGCACCTCAGGAGCAGAATGTAGGGCTTCTACAGTTATGAAATATTCATTATCATCCTTAGTAGAGCTACCAAGAACCTCCGCCTCAAGGACTGGAAAATCCTCTGTGCTTTCTTTGGATTCCAACCTTTCTAGTTTGGCAGAGAGATATTTTACCAGTTTCATTACTTCACCCAAAGAATCTTCATCTTCCTCATGGTCCTCATCCTCACAGCCTTCATTAGACATAGCTGTATCTTGATCATGGCCTTCACATTCCTCACAACAATTATGACAGATTAACTTAGAGGAATAATACCTTTGACAATGCTTATTAAATGTTGCATGAAACTATTCCAGGGAGGAGATGCTAGCAGGGGACAAGGATTTATACCACTCACGGACATCCCTGTAATATGAGAAAATGAACATATTCATTAAAACATCCTCATGATGTATCTCCCACTGATGCATGAGTTCATGAAACTCATGGATATGCCGAGCAGGGTTGTCCTCTTTACGTTCTCTAAATATGGGAAAATAATCGCCCCATTCATCCATAGTAGGGACAACATTAGGAAAACCAGGAACAACAAAAAAATTAAAAGGACCAAACCTCTGAGCCAGGATTTTGTTCATTTCGAATTAGTGGAGTCACCCCATGGAGTCGCCAGGTGCACAATTGCAATCTTGATGTACTAAGTTCTGATGCACCTTCAGAACCAGTAATATTTGGCGTTCAATCCCAAGGAAAATCTTCAATTTTTCCTCGACAACGGTGCCATAAATGTTAGCACTAGAAGTCACTCTTCGATTGTGGAGAGAGTAAGCCTAGTACCCATTAGTTATTTATGTCACAGGTTGGATGTTGGTTTGAATGTGGATGGTCGATGGCCAAAACTCAACAACATGAAAGACGTTCAACACA
>ML808051.1:17161-31783 GCA_009831015.1 Picea engelmannii
ATATATATATATATATATATATATATATATATATATATATAACATTAAATCACAAAATAAAGTAATAATATACCACAAAAATGTGTTAACCCGGAAAATTCATGAATTTTCCATGATAGTATTCCATGGAATTGAAATCGTTTTTTCCCTATTGGTCTAGAGATGTCATACATAGTGACGCCAACCCATAACTTCAAAAAATCATTGATAAGAGGCTCAATATATACATTCATATCTTTAACCTGGTACCTACCTAATTGGTTCAACATATTGCATGATTAATTATACTTATCTAGATGTCGTTATATATAAAAGAAATAATTATCATGCACAGAACAAAGAAATGAAATATTTTGTCAAACTTTAAAGCAAACAAAATATAATTAAAAACTTGGAACAGTCATTTCCAACATTGTGTGCTCTCTCTTGATCAATATCCAAGGAGGAAGGTTATTGTTTATAACAAAAATAGGCCACACTGAGTACGTAGAACAAATCTCTCCAAATGGATTGACACCATCAATTGCCAATGAAAGTCTAACATTATGAGGTTCTTCTTTAAAAACTGGCCACTTTTCTTCGATGTACTTCAATGAAAAACCATCCGTAGGCATTCGAAGAACATCATCTCGACTTCTATTCTTTGCATGGAAATCCATAAATGGTGCTATACTTTGGCACCTGAACAACTGTTGGAAATGTGGAGTTATCGGAATGTAACGAAGAACTTTGAGAGGCACCTTCTTTGACGCTTTATCATTTTGATATCTAATTATTTGACATTATGGGCATTCATTTTCTAATTCATATTGTCCACAGTATATGATATGATCATTAGGACATGCATCAATAGCCTGATACTCCATTCCAATTTCTTTCATAATCACAGATATTTCTCGACATGTGCATGGCAAAATATTTGATGTCGGTAATATGTCGGTAATAGAAATTCACCTAACAATCTACAAAATTCAAAACAATAAGTCAATGTAAACAATATTAATCATCAATATCACATCCAATATACTAATTTACAAATTAGAAAACAATAGCAATACGGGAAAAAATTGAACCTTTTAAGTATTTGTGAACATGCATGCATAAATAATTAACAAATTAAATACCTTAGTATATGTGTGAGGCATGTGTTTGATAAACCATTCAAAACCTTCAAGTTCACCAACAACAATATAGCAAATAAAATATTTGTTGTTGAGCCTTCATAAAGAGGTTGACATGACTTCTCGAGTAGAGGATCAAAATCATGACTATAATCCTGGTTGTCCTCATCCATTGGAGAAAATGTGTCTTGGATCAATTTATGTATCTCATCTTCCTGATTTGAATCACTAACATTATCTCTATCCATATCATCATTAATAACTTGATCAACATCTTCAATATTCTGATCTCAAAGTTCATTACCCTGTAAAGGAGTATTTCTGCTAGTACTTGGAAAATAACTCTCTGGAGGTCGACATTTTGGGGGCATCGTCTATATATTTAAAAACAATGTAGAAAAGTTAGTGTGTATAGAAAATATAAAAATCCTGATAAGAAATATTACTAAAATTCATGATATGATGATTATTACATAGAACACATTAAATATTGAATCCTCTTACCAAGGGACAATATTCATAACCCCCTTCGGCGTGCCTCTTCTCCCTACAATGTATTTCAACTGTTGTTATTAAAAGTCTTTTTGTTTGCAAGCCCTTGCAATCATAGCAAGGGAAATAACATTTTCCATCACCCCTCGCCTCTAATGCCTCTCTTAACTGAGCAAGCTTCCTGTCATTTTCATTCATAGTGACAAATCCTTGTCCTGACAAGTAATTGTCTTACCTACACCATACCAAACAACAAGTTGTCAAATTTTTATATTTTAGCTACTCCTTCATGATATTTTAGCTACTCCCTTGGATTATGATATGTTTATTTACAGTGACCTACAATCCTCACAATTATTTCTTCTAAGACATTTTGACATGTTTTTTTTTTATTATCGATTAACTATTAAGATCGATATGCTTTAATTTGTACTTTAGAGTAGTGTGTACTGAATCACCATGGAAAATAATTACACACCATTTAACGAAAGTGGTCAAAATTTCTCAAACTTGAATCACTCAACACTATACACTAGCCTCTAAGTTGTTTTGTAGACAAAATGTCAATCTTTGAAATTCACCACTAAAAAAAGAATGCCAACCACTTGTCATCCACAATTGGGTTGGGTTGGTTTAAATTATGACGTGTTGATTATCATATACATACAATGGTCACAATTTTATGCTACTTATAGTGGTCACAGTTTTATTTTCTAAGACACTTTGGCATGTTCTCATTTTTCATTGTCTGACTAGTAGATTTCATCATGTTATCGTAGATTTCGTCATGAATTTTTTATATTTTTAATACTCCTTATGTGAATAGCTAAAAAATTGAGAGAAACAACATCACATACAAGAATACAATGCTATATGACTAACCTAACCTAATACTAGACTAAAAATATGACATTATTATATATAGGCACAACATCATAGAAACACAAAAGTTAGAGAGCTAACAAGGTCTCTAAGGCATAGAGTTAGACTTAAGAGGATTTTTTTTCCATGACTTTCTATTTCAAACATTAGTCCAACTGGTAAATTTGTTATGAGTTGGTGTTTTTGTAATAAGGATTAAATTTACATAATGAATTGCAGGCTCAAATTAATCTAGATTGATAATGACATACGTTTTTAATGTTTGAATTGACTTATTGATAGAGTGATATTCCCTCTTCTTAAAATACTTCTTCAGAAAATATTTTTCTTGACATTTCACATGAATTTTTATAGAATATACTAACTAGATCCAAAAACCAATGACATGAAATATGGTACTACACATATAATATATTATCAAGGAAAAAACAAGCTACATGAAATTTTGACATTTGAACAAAAATTTACAAGTTAAATGAGTACAACAATAAAAAGAACATACTAACCTTGCAAGTTCAAAATCCGAGCTATGTAGATCGAGAATTGGATTTGTTCAACCGGTGGGTGACAGAAAAAATAAATAGCTCAAAAAAAATCCACAAACAGTGTTGCAACTATAGAAATTGTGTTGTAAAGTCTCTTAAAGTCAGGTATATATAGATCAACTAGTCAACTAGCCGTTGGCAGATTATTTTTGAGATAGGCAAAATTTTTGTGGCAATAGCGACAAAGTTTCGTGGCAATAGCGACAAAAATCATGCCCAAATTAAAACAACCTATTCGTGGCAACATCGACGAACTTTCATGGCAATATCGATGAAAAACTTGCCCTATTTTAAAAAAAACATGAAAATAATGGAAACGTGGAAACATTTCGTGGAATAATCCAACCATATGTAGTAGTGTTTGACTTCGAAGGAAAAAAGAGTATTGAGTTTTCGTGGGGACTAGGGAAACCACCAATAATCAAGCAGGGGCTCTTGTATTTTTTATGGGAATGAACCTAATCCCAGTAAAAACCTCCTATTGACTAATTTTTATTAGAGATTCAGACTTGATTATTAAAGGACTTTATAGACTTATTAAAAATGCTCAACCCAATCTTATGAGGATCTCTCACAGGATCAGGAATTTGGAGCACAAATTTAAATTAGTAAGTTATCATCACATCTATAGAAAAAATAATGACACAATGAACTCTTTGGCCAAAGAAACTAATAAATTAGCACAAAGTAAGCTCAAAATAAATGAGGATTACACACAAATTTATCTCCCCTAAATAGTCCATGAATATTTCCAAAAATTTAAATTCTCCGAAGGAGATTATCAGGATCAAGGAATTCAATGACACATTAAAATGGATGGGAGGGGATGTGACCCTAACCCCCATATATGTTGAAGAAACTAACGTAATATGGAGTCACATTGCACTTAGAAGAACTCTAATGCAAAATACATGAGGCCTCCCGTACAATTCAGACAAGTCTCCCCATTTAATCTTGATGTCCTTTAGATCATCCTCATGCAAATCAATGGATTCATGTGGGAAACTTCAGGTCCAATTGCAAAGAATCATCTCCTTTGGCATCACATCCATCATAATTTATACAGGCTCAGAAACTCACTCATCGTCCATTATGTTAAACTTTTCCTGCATCTCATCATTGTTTTACATGGAGATTCCTTTTATCAAATGGTAATTGACATGAAAATCACATATGGAACTTTCAAAATGTGGTGAAGGAGAGATAAACAATACATGGAAATATTTGCAAAACATGATCAAAGTTACAGGTCTGCATTGGAAATTGGCGTATTGGAAGCACTCAATTAGTTGTAACTCTAGCTTAAGGATGTGGCAACAAAGCCATGAACCATGTAAGTGTAGTGAATGTAAGAAGGAAAAAATCCAGGAGAAAATGCGAACCCAACAAAGTGAAATAGAGGAGCTATAGAATTCAAATGCATAGTTATCTTGTAAAAAACAAGAGTAGGAATTCAAAAATAATGACGAACTCTTTATGGAGCTTCATGAAGTTAACAACAATTCAAACCAACTTCGGTCCCTTCGTCATGATGTGCAATGACAACCCCCATAATCTCAAGCCATGTAGCGACCAACAACATCTCAGGAATCGAAGGCATCATATGAGGTTCATCAGCCAACTTTGCATCATCATATTTGTGATCCTCTAGAAGTAGGGCTGAGAGAGGTGGATACAACCTTAAAACTCCATTAGTATAGTTTTATGCAGTGAAAAACTTCTTTTTTGATGTTTTCATATGTAGCAATTTACCCATGGAAGAATTGTAATAGTCTATTTTCTTATCTAGGACAATCCAAGAGATATAGGGAGAAGAGAATCACTTTAACTCTGCTACATGACTCTGATCATTTTGCAATTTTTTACTCTCTGGCTGTTTTTTCCCCGGCACAACCCTTTTCTAATAAAAAAATTTAACAATTTCTGTAAAAAAAAAACGATATTATTTCTTGCAAAATAAAGAGAAACCTTATACATGTTATACTTCATTCACAAAGGGTAGCTATAGATGTGTAAGATATTATTAATCACAATTCCTTTTATTTTCTATGAGATGTAATTTACAATATATAATTCGATGTGATATTTATATTAATTTCCATAAATATATATTATTTTCATTGTAGGCTTTTTACAATTTTTTAAATATAATTTATTAAATGATAATTGATTTTTTCACTTTAAGATATTAAATCCTTTTATCTACTACATAAATAAGTCTTAATAGTCCCTTCCTAAAGGCAACAATGCCAATTACTATTGTAAATGGATTTATGTTTTTACAATACCCTTGCACACAAATCGAAGTATTTTATCCAAAATTTTAGGCTCACATTGAATATGAACACTTTTTCTCATCATATCAAATAATTACACCAAAGTTTTAAACCAGTCACAAATTTTAAGGTATTATTTGTCCTTTTCTTGAGACAAAGTCAAATTATCTTAGTACTTTCTTGATGTTTGAGTTCAGGAAGTATCAAATTAATAAATATACCGACTAAGAGGTTGACTAATGCTAGTGATTCTATAGCATTAGTTGTTAGGAAATATTAACAAAAAGTAACTTTAGAGTTTTTGGTTTACATGGTTGTTTCTCTTGAGTTTCCACATTGTAGAAAGTTGACATTGCTTGGTTGTTGGCATGTTGTCCATGTATTTCCCTGTCTAGATGAAGATGACCTTATCCCTTCACTAGCAATAAATCACTGCTTACAACTTTTTCAATTTCATAGGTTCCTTCTTCACTCTTCTTTGCAGGCCATATTCTATGCAAGAATATGTGTCATATTCTTACCATACTCTGATATATACAAGTCCTATTCTATGAAAGAACACCATCTTCTTACCATACCATGATATATGCAAGTCATATTCTATGCAACAATCTATGCCATTTAGTGATCAAGGATCATGGCCGACCTATGAACTCGCGTAAACTAAAGGAGACATTTTTGACTAACTTGATCATAACCTTGGTTGGTAGAATGCACATTGAAGGAAGGGGGGTAGAATTATTATATTGATTGAAGAATTCTGATAATTTCAATGAAGATGAATAAGTGTCAAAGTTGTACCTACAATGTTGTGCCTTCATAATTGCATTCTATTGGGGCATTATGTCTCTAGTGGTTGAATATTGTGGGCATCTAACTACCATGCCATTCGATAAAGAACATACAAAATCATATCAGGTATGCATGCATAAGAATATCATGTGTCAAATAAAACTGTTGAAGGGTGTTTATGGAGGCCAAGAATATTATATTGTTTCTAAACCTAATTTAATTGTGAGATAATTAAACCATGAATCACAACATTATTAATATTGTTTTCCTTTTGTTTTCTTAGACTTGATGGACTAGAAAAAAATTATAAGGACACATATTTACCTATTCACGAATCAACAACCTCCTTGATCAGATCACGGAGGCCAAATACTTCAGTAAGATTAATCTGAATTCTGGATACCACTCGGTCCCAATAGAATAGACAGATGTATGGAAGACGACCTTCAAGTCAAAAGAAGGTCTTTTCGAATGGTTGGTCATGCCCTTTGGTTTGACAAATGATCCAACAACTTTCATGAGGATGATGGATGATATCCTGTGACCTTTCACCAATACTTTTGTAGTGGTGTATCTAGATGACATCCTCATCTACATCAAGACTTGGGCAGAACACTTGCAGCATATTCAACAGGTTCTACACACACTGTGGAAGCACAAGCTATATGCAAACTTGGAAAATTCTTCTTCAGCATGGACAGGGTCCATTACCTAGGATACATCATTGATCAACATGGTGTACATGTGGATCTAGCTAAGATATAGGTCATCCATGACTTGCCAGGCCCAACAACACTCACTTAGCTTTGGATCTTTTGGGCCTTGCCAATTTCTATCGTAGGTTCATGTTGGGAGTTTCTTATATCGCATGGGCCATCAACCATGTAGCCAGGGGTGGTGGTAAGAAAAACATTGTGTGAGGCCTGTCCCAACAACAAACCTTTGATGATTTGAAGCACTGCCTATTGTCATCCCCAATACTTTCATTAGTGAACCTGCAACATCAATTTGATATCAAGACAGATTCTTTAGACGATGTTGTGGGTTCAGTTCTCACTCAAAAAATCCACCCCGTGGCATATCATAGTGAGACACGATCAGATGTTGTCCATAAGTACCATACTTATGACAAAGAAATGTACTCCATTGTGCAAGGCTTCCACCAATGGAGACATTACATTCTTGGGAAAGAAATAATCATCCAAACTGATCCTAAGCCACTGCAATTCATGTAGACCCAAGGAAATTTTCAAAATGACTGCCATCAGAAGTGGTCCACATACTTGCAGCAGTTCCATCTCAACATCAAGTATAAAATAGGAAGTACCAACCGAGTTTTTGATTTCCTCAGTTGACCTCCAGTCATGGAACTCACAATGGTGCTAGACTCTATGAGACAAGCCCCACCTCTATGAGATAGACCCTGACTTTTCCACCACCTACCAAATGTTGGGGACAAACTCAGTTGTCACTAATTTCCATCTTCGGGACGAGATGTTGTTTCGTCTAGTCCATCTATGTGTTCCATCAAGTGAGCGAGCAAAGATGATTTGGGAACATTACTACTGTCAGGTGGTAGACCACTTTGGCATCGAAAATATAGTGGCAGTGCTATAGATGTTGATTATTTGGGTTGGTTGTCATTATTGTCAACCCTTGAAGAAATTATGGTAGCAAGTTTGGGTAATGGACCCAAGTTTTTTTTATGGATAATGGTATGAGTTTTGATATATTTGCAGGAAAGACTATTCTAGATGGATAGTACATGTCATGCCATTTCTAATGGTATGTGTAACATCACATAACTCCTCACGGTTAGAGAGTTATGGCCATGTGAAGTTGGAGAACCCTCATGAGTCATCTAGAAGCCCCAAAAGGTCAAAGTAGTCAAAGTGGTTGCAAAGAAGAAATTATTTAAATAATAAAGTGAAGTGATGACTGTACTATAAGTCAAAGTGGATACAAAATAAATTATTTAAATAATAAAGTTAATGGAGAAATTACTAAGTGGACAAGTGGTTACAAGTAGGTTAGCCCTAAAATAAGGAAAATGGGTTAAGATGGTTAGAAGGTAATTTAAATAATAAAGTGAAGTGATGAGTGTAATATAAGTCAAAGTGGATGCAAAATAAATTATTCAAATAATAAAGTTAATGGAGAAATTACTAAGTAGAAAAGTGGTTAGAAGTGGGTTATCCCTAAAATAAGGAAAGTGGGTTAAGATGGTTAGAAGATAACCCCTTGAGGAAGCTACATGAAAGTATAAATAAGAGGCAAGGGTCTCTTAGTTTTAATCACACTTGAGCATATTGAATATATACAAGTGACTGAGGTAACCAAAGGATATCTAAGTTGAATTTCAGAGGCAAGGTGAAGCAAAGAAGGCTGAAATTCAAGGGAGGATATATTCTTTTGATGATGCTTTCTAACGTATGTTATTTATAGGTCATCTCATCATTTTCACAGTAAATTGTTTTCTAGAATTATTCAGACCGTCAAATTGGGAGGAAGTTGAGGAAACATATCCAAGTAGTTATGATAAACATTTCATCTTGTGGGTTGTTGTATTTTTGGAGTTACACTCCGTGGAAAATAGGGTTTGTGGCTAGTCCTGAAACTAGTCTGAAACAAGTGTTTTAGGTAAAAATGTCATAAATTATTCATAACAGATCCAAATTCAGTAAGACAAAATGTATTGGTTAGAGTACAGTTGTTGGCCCTCGACCAATTTTTGGGGAAAATTTGGTCAGTTTTGGCCCATTTTTGGACTTCGACACGTTGGTTGAAGAAGGATCACCCAGGAGGAGCTGAGATCGCAGATCTCACCAATTTTGAGGGTTATGTGGACCCAGTAAAGGGTCCTCTAGGGTTTTGTAATGGGTTTATGGGATGTCATCCCATGGGGTTTTCCCATGTTTAGGCCTTATTGTAAGGGTTTGTAAAATATAAATAAAGAAGAATGTATTGTAGAAGTAGATAAGTGCAAGTTGTTCGAGTTGCTAAGTGCAAGGAATGCATGTGCGTTAAGGATTTGTGATCAATAGAGAGTTGGCTTTGTCCATTGACCTAGTTTTGGAAGGAGGATCTAGTTCTTAGTGCACAGATCTCCAAGCTTGTGTGAAGCTCGACTCTGTGGCTTAGTGCACAAGACTGAATGAATGTAAGATTATGGAAAATAATAAAGAGACGAAGCGGTTTTTGGACGTAGCCCCACCCTGGGGTGAACCACGTATATCTAGTGTCTCATGGTTTGCTTTGTGTTGTGTTATTTATGTTATGAATAGGCTTAGTGCTTTGATTATGATGTGTAATATATAGATCCTTTGTTTCTTAAGTACTTTACTTGTGTTAAGGGTAAATGAATGCTAGATCTAACTTGTAATGCTAAGTGCTAAGTTCTCAGGGTATATTGTCATTTGTTGTTACTCTGTCGATCTATATTTGATTATGTTATGCGGTGTTAATAGGGTTAATAAACTAATGCATGTCGCTTCCTAAGCATTAAAAAAGTATTTTGCAAAGTACTCTTATCACAGATTCATGTCCTAGATTGGTTACAAACACTTGTGTCCTGTAACCCCCCTTATTCTACCTCGGGTGAGACTTTGCCTGCTTTGTAGGTGTTGCCAAAAGTGTCAGTAGTTGGGGTCTTGTTGGTGGGATGTTAAGCGTTGAACCCTAGGTATGCCCCTATTCCAACAAATGGTTTCATTGTCGGGACTGGAACTATGATTGTGGGGAACTGAAGTAAAGAAAAAGAGAATCTCTATGCATATATATGCTGCTGAAGTGCACAATACTCTATGTGACTTGTGAATCTTTGTGCTAAGAAAGTAAGACGATCTAAAGAAAAGAGGAAATATCCTAAAGAAGCAAGCTTTGCACTTTGGCAAGAGAAAGATAAGTGAAAATTTTTGTTTTGAAAGCATGAACCGAAGTCTGTTTAATATATTATGTCCTAGTTTAAAGGGTAGGGTGCAGTTGAAAGAAAGAGTTGATTTGAGTAAATTTAATGGAAATGAAGAAAGATAGGTTTCATCGTGTCAACAATGAGGATCATGGTCGATCCTCTTAAGGTGGAGGCAATAGTCCAGTTTCCCCCCCCATGCACAATTTTACAACTTCAGAGTCTTCAAGGCAAGGCAAACTTCTTACGACGCTTCATCGCCAACTATGCCGATATCACCAAGGGCTTCATGCGTTTACTGAAGAAAGACATTCCTTTTCTCTGGGACGAAGCCGCGCAACACTCTTTCAATGCATTGAAACACGCCCTTACAACCGCACCTCTGCTACAGCCACCGAATTATAACAAGGATTTCCTATTATATCTGGCTGCTACAGAGTCAACCATAGGCATGGTTTTAGTTCAAGAAGATGATTCATTTTCTGAATACGTGATCTATTACCTGAGCCGAGGCCTCGTAGGACCGAAACTTAATTATACCCATCTCGAAAAACTTGCGTTGGCAGCAGTCCATGATGTTCAACGGTTTCGTCACTATGTTCTGTTTCGTAAGACCACTGTCGTTGCCGTCGTGAATCCATTTTAGTACATGTTGACACGATGAGTTATCGGCAGAAAAATCAGTAGATGGATGGTCATTCTCCAAGAATTTGACTTAGACTTCGTTTCATCCAAGTCCAAAAAGTCATTGGTCTTCGCAGAACTGATTTCGGAACTTCCGGTTGAGTCAGGTGATGTTGTGCCTGAGGAATCGCCTATCCGGGGGGATATGTTTTTGATTGAATCGTCCGACCCCTGGTATGGAGATATACTGATCTATCTCCAAACTTTGAAGTGTCCTACCTCTGCTTCTCATGATGAGCATCAGCGGATATGCCATCAGGCCAAGAACTATCTTATACTCAATGATACTTTGTATCGGAGAGGTGTCGATTGTATCTTGCGTCGATGTCTCACTCATGAGGAGGCCGTCATAGTGCTCAATGATTGTCATACAGGAGCTTGTGGCGGTCACTTATCCGGGTTGGCAACAGCCCAAAAGATCTTACGAGCAGGTTACTTCCGGCCCACGCTTATCAAAGATTGTATCGAGTCGGTCAAGAAGTGCCATCCGTGCCAAATCTTCTCATGGAATATGAGGGCACATCCAACTCCTATGTTTCCTGTTATCACCGTTGGTCCCTTCACTAAATGGGGGATTGATTACACTACTTACAACCCCCCATCAGCCAGGGGGCACCGCTATATCATTGTGGCTGTCGACTACTTCACCAAGTGGGTCGAAGCTATGCCGACGTTCAAGGATGATGGAGAGACTGCAGCTCTCTTCTTATTTAACCAGATTATAGCACGGTTCGGAGTCCCAAGAGAGATTGTCACTGACCATGGCAGTCACTTTCAGAATCAAATGATGACCGAGTTAATGTCAAAGATTGGGTTACGGAAAGAACATTCCTCACCTTACTATCCCCAAGCCAATGGGCAAGTGGAAGCTGTTAATAAAACTCTTAAGACAATGCTACAGCGAACCATCAACTCAGCCAAATCCAATTGGCATTTGATGTTATACTCAACATTATGGGCTTACCGAACATCAGTTAAGACTACAACTGGTTTCTCACCTTTCCAACTCGTTTACGGGCTGGAGGCAGTCTTGCCCATCGAATGTCAAATTCCATCTCTAAAGTTGGCAGTACAGTTATTGCCAGACACTTCTCCACTTGAAGAATGGTTAGTACACCTAGAGTAGCTTGATGAATAGTGTTGTGATGTGGCACTGGCCAACGAGGGTCATAAACATAAGGTTAAGTGTCAATATGATAGGTCCATTCGTCCTCGGGTTTTCTCTGAGGGCGACCTTGTCCTGGTTTACGACCAAGATAAGGACCCCCTGGGGGAAGGAAAGTTTAAACCCATGTGGTTCGGACCCTTCATTGTTAAGGAGGTGTTAAAAAAGGGCGCTTATCATCTGGTCAATTTTGAAGGGAATGCTTTGGTGGAGCCTAGAAATGGGATCTACCTCAAGAAGTACTACTCATAGGGTCACTGTGGGTAACTTTTTGTAACATATGTATAGTCTTTGTGCTATTACTTTCTTTCGTTTCTTTTGAAAAGCGTGTCATGGACGTGTCATTAATGTTATCTTTCGTCACTATGGCATATGTCAAGTGAGTCCGAGGTGTTCATTGGGTATGCGGATGGTGCTATTCGACACACGCGGAGGCTTGCCTCCACAGCTTGGGTAATGTTTACACCACGAGGTGAGTTGTTATCTTCCGGAGGGATATGCTTAGGTGACACCACAAATAATGTTGCTGAGTATAGCGCGGTTATTGAATTTCTTCGTGACGCTTTGTCATTGGGTATCTCTTGTCTCCGGGTCTATCTAGATGCTCAATTGGTTGTGTCGCAACTAAACAGAGTATACCGTGTGCACGATCCTACTTTACACCGATGATTCCTTAAGGTACGTCTCTTGGAACGCGACTTTGATTATATTACATATTTTCATGTTCCTAGGAGTCTAAATCAAATCACAGATACTCTAGCAAATCACATTTTAGATTGGCATCTTGCTCACACATAACAAAGATCATGATCAAACACATGTAAATACATTTTTGTACACATAATCCATAAAGACACATAAAAGAAATAAAAACCATATATAAACATCATAAAATTATCAGAGTACATAGATGGGCGCAAACGCCTCAAAAAGTGGGAATCATAATGAGTCACCAGGGCTTATGCCCTCAAAACATATATACACTAAGGTGCTCATGGCACATAAAAAGTTTACAAGTCTGCTCAGGGCCTGTGGGCCCTGTTATAATCATGAACGGCCTGGGATAAATGCCTAAATAATCGGACCCATGTCCGAGGTGCCCCCACAACATGAGTCTGCATAGAGGGTGGCAAGTCCTCTATCTCTGCCATGGGAACTGTGCAAGTGAGCGTAGTAAAGTTCTGCTCAACCCACCTAAGAACCCTCTCGGACTCCCCTGTTGGGAGGTTCCCTGCTACTGCTGCTCCCCCGGTGGCGACAGCCGCGGCCTCCGGCCGTGGGCGGCGCCTGTTCCGTGCAAAATCGACAGGTCGCACGGGTCCCACATCTGCACACAACACAATGTTCACCCATCAGAAACTCTGTTATCCAAAAACATGATATATATATCAAAAAGACATAAAAATTGCATATGCAAACAAAAAAACTGTATAGGCGGAGACTTACCTATCTCCCCTCGCTCCTCACTAGGAGGCACTGGTATGACTGGATCTCTGGAAAAGTCAATCCCCACGTATGGGTAGTCCTCGATAGTGGGGATCTGCCCATCTACATACTACAGGGAAAGTCGCCAGATGTCCTCATACTGTCAGCCGAGGACTGAAAAATGGAACTCTCTCAAAAAAGAATGAACACAGGATAGTCCCGAACCCGAAGTTCCTGTGTGTCCATTGTCAGCAATCTATCAATTGCCTCTTCATGCTCTCTAGAAGTGTGGTACTCCATTCATATATTTGTGCATTCATGCACTGAGCTGCACGGTTCATCTGTGCGTGCGACGCCTGATGTACAGCTGCGGAGCCGGTAATTCACCCAATGAGCGATAAGATAGTCTGTAGAGTAAGGTTGGTGATACTGCTAACCGGTATCGAGGAAGTCCCATGATTGGTCCCAGCCACGCAATATTCTGCTATCAGCTCCGAGACTTTGCTCGCCCCCGTGGGAAAGGTCTGAAAGTTAATGGGTTCCCCTCTCCTCGAGAGGCCTGTCAAAAAATAGATATCCTCGGTGGTGGGCACCAAGGATTGCCCCTCTATCATAAATGCCTCTACATCAGGATGCTAATAGTCAACCAAGGCATTCAGTAGCCTGGGTTGAGCACACATATACGGACATAGAAAGAACTTTACCAAGCCGCACTGCGTCAACGCGGCCATCACATTCAGATCTGCAGCCACTGCCTCATTGGCAGCCTCGTGGTCCCTCTCTCTCCAATGAACATACATCCTGTCAAGCACAAAAACAAAAAAAAGGGGGAGTTAGATCTTGCCATTTCATTTTTCAATTGCGCGGGGGTAACCCGCGGGCTGTCGAGGCGACAGTCATGGGTACCCGCAGGTAGCTTTGACTCTGCGCGTGGGTACCCGCGGGCTGTCCCTGGACAACCCGCGTTTTACTAGGGCCGACCCCTTGGAGGGTGACGACCACCCCCAAAACTTACCCAAAAACATTAAATGAAGTATTAAAATGCAAGAGGGAGGAGTTTATACTTACTTGGTCCAAGCAGAAGTCCGTTTGGTCCACTGTAGCTCCTGGAATCACGATATCTGGCAAAGGGGGTATTTTGGCTCCAGAGTCAATTTCCAAATCAACAATGGTGATAATGAGCTGCCAGCTTCTATTTATAGACTTTTTGGCCTCTTTTTGTCACCCTTTTGGCCCCTTTTATCAGAGTCTTTATACCGAAAACCATTTTGAGTGGTTCCAGAGTTATATGGGAAGGATTTGATCAGGTATTGGGACATTTTTCATTGAGTTT
>ML808051.1:37490-89726 GCA_009831015.1 Picea engelmannii
ATCACACAAAAGGAATAGGGTCCAAGTTATTGTTAAAAATGGGCTATGAAGGTAAAGGGTTAGGCAAGCATGCACAAGGCATTGTTGAGCCTATTGTTGTTGAAGAGAGACCTAAATATTGTGGTCTTGGTTATGAATGAATTATTGGAGCAAATTCCAAAGTTGAGGAAACAAATGAAAAGGTTTCAAGCACAATTTTTGTTTCAAGTTCACCTCCTCAAGAAGGATTTCAAGGTGAATGTTCAAGAACTTTTGTTGAAAGTTCAAACTCTTTAGCATGCAAAACTTGTGATCAAGATGAATGCAAGTGTGTGAAACCAAAGGGTTGCGACAGCCATGAGGACAAGAGCAGATTTTTTAGTCTTCAAAAGAGAGCTTGTAACTCTTCCGATTCACCTCCTAAAAGGGGCGATAAAGGTGAATGTTCAAGGTATAAATCTGTCTTTAATTCAGTTGCTTTTGATTATGTTAATCATGATAAATCTGCATGTAAAAATGGAAGAAAGATGCCATGTACATATTGTGGTTTGTATAACCATCATGTTTCAAAATGTTGGAATAGAATGTCCACTTTCAGGAAACATTCCAAGCAAAGGCAACATGAAAAGAACATGCAAAAGATTTGCAGTCATTGTCAGAAGAGGGGTCATCTCGTTGACCAATGTTGGACATTGCATCCAACCTCTCATCCACAGCACAAGAAGCAGTTGGATAAAAAGATTGACAAGAATGGAAGAGGAGATTCCATCATTGATGTGAGTCAAGATGATTCACAAGAAGAAAACTTTCAGCAGAAGGATTCGCCATTGAGTTGGCTTGGTAAGAAATGGTTAGATTTCTTGAGTAAGTAAGGCTTGCATTCTTTCTGTATAGATGCACATTTCAGCCTTATATTTTCATTTTGTTGAAGCTTGACAAGTTGCAGTAGTTTGTCATCATTTGGTAGAGGCAAGCTTGCATGTGAATGCATTTTATTTTGAATGCATACTTGGGTTATACCACCTCGTCAAGAACATGCAAAAGAAGGGTATGCTGTCCATTTTATTACAGCCACATATATTTTTCATATTCAGCGCTTATGCACCTACATGATTTGGGTTGAGTACCTATGTTTCTACAGGAAGGAGAGTTGAAGAAGCCATGCACATGCATATGGTTTTGTGAGTGCATAAACAATGAACTTGATGATAGTCATCATGAAAGACTCATGATTGTCGCATGATTGTTTATCAGGTTTTTAGACTTGTCATTTTGGAAGGTTGATACGTTCCACATGAGTCTCGACTTGTGTCGATATTATCTTGACGACTATGTTGGGTCGTACATGGTTTTCGACTTGTGTTTAGTCGATTGTGTTGTATGGCTTGTAAGTCGATTTTGAGTACACCAAGATGCAGGAAAACACCATGTGCTTTGGTGAAGCACAAGAGGCGACAGTTTTCTTAAAGAACAAAAAGACTGTGCTGTCATTATTTTCAGTCTTGTGTCAATTTGTTTTCAAGATTGATGATTTCCTTGTATTTTAAACATGTATGTGTGATTAACTTGAAGGGTTGATTACTTTGTCTTTAACCATGCATGTAATGTAATATTGACTTGGAAAAAGTTAATTTGATCTCCAAGATTGTAAAGAGGGGAAATGATGAAGTGTTTCATCTTTGTAAAAGCCTTCTCATTGGGGAGGCAGCTCTTCTTCTGGAGCGGAGGTGCCATGGATGGGCATCGTGACAGTTGATAAGGCAGGACATTTTGGCATCAGTATGCTCTCTTGGCTGACCGGAAGAGGATATTTCTGTTCCTCAAGTGCTGTATAGTTCAGTTCAGAGATTCAGTAAGCTTTTGGAGACCACAAGCCTTCTCATTTGGGAGGTGTGATCAGGAGCTCAGGACCAAGTGTCGTAAAATTGCTCAAAATTGAAATTGCTCAGAAAGGGTTGAAGTTGGAACGACTGAATAGGTCTCATCGATACGATCCTGCTGGCGTGAATGGCACGCAAAAACGACTCTGCATGACAAAGTTATCCCAGTCAGGAATTTCTTATTTCATTATAAAATAACAAAAAAATATATAATGAAATTATAAAAACAAAAAAAAGAAAAATTAAAGAAAAAAACATTATGCAATGGGTTTTTTTAAACCAAAAATTTGGTGGGCGCGTAGGCCGCCACCTGTCCATATCCAAAACACACAATTGAACGTGCAACAAAGACAACCAAGGGATTCGACCCTGGGTCTCCCACATGAAAGCCCCGCGCCCTAACCACACGGGCTAGCGGTGGCATTTACATGGCAAAAGGGCGATGTTATTTATGAATTCGACACATGCTAGGAGGGGCGTAAAAGAGGGGGCCAGCCCCTAAGGACCAGCCACCGTTTTGGCACAGGACCATGATCCATAACCATGGCTTAAGGGCACCGTTCATTATACGTGGTTAACGGCCACCTTTGTGATCACATTGTATTTGTTATAACCGCCATGTGCCACAGATGACCAACGTGGTTGTCAAACCATTGGTTTCGACGGGTTAGTCGGAGGACATGTGACCATATCAACCATTTATGTTAAATGCTAACGGTTGGCGCGTTTTGGACAGAGTCCGCCTCTTTTGGCTCCTTTGCTGTTTTTAGTGAGACTAACTCCCGCTACTCCTAATTTAGTGGAGTTTTTTGGGGAAAACAGGAGGGAGTTAGTTATTAGGATATCTTTGGCTAGAGGAAACCATTCTTCACAAAATTTTGGTGGATTTTGGGTCTCTTCGACCTTCTGGAGCCGATGGAGGAGGTTGCAGAGCCATCTGAGGTCATTTGTAGGTGATTTTGCTTCGTGGAAGTTCCAGGAGCCACTAGGGCCAAATCAGTTTGGGAGTTGCATTGGGAATTGTGCAGCCAGTGAATGTGGAACGAAGGTCATTCCTGAAGTTTTTCAGCATTATGAATCTATTTCTACAGCTCGTTTTTCCTGTTGAGGCATTCTTCTCATTGTTTAGCTTCAGGGAAGCTTTCAGGGCCACTAGGGCCATTTCAGTGCTTGAGCTGTTTGGGAGCTATGTGCATCCATTTTTGGTGATTCAAAAGCCTATGTCTGCTATTTTCGACCTTCTGAGTCTGATGGCAGAGGTTTCAGAACCAATTGAGGTCATCTTCACCTTGAAATTCTCCATGCAAGATTAAAGGGCCACCAAGGCCAATTGGGGAAAGTATTGTATAAGGTACATTTTCACTGTTTAGTGTTTGGGAAAGAGCATGTTTAGCTAATTCCTATCTTATGATTCTGTATTTACAGTTAGATCTGTCTTTCAAGACACTCATATTCTTGTATTAGCCTTTGTAGCATTTTTTATACAAGAGGACAAGCCTAGTTTGGGAGGTTTGGTCCAGCAGATGTAGCCCAGAGGGGGTGAACTGCTTTATCATTTTTATGTCTTTATTTTCTGAAGATGATATGCTAAACAAAACTGATATAAAGTGTTAAACAACAAATATACATAACTTGCATACACACATAATCACCTATTCAGCTGAAGAAAGTTATTTTTCTTATTCCGCAAGACATTAGACTTCAAGTATGTGTATGCCAAAGACTTCTAAGTGTTTACTTTGTTATTTCTTTAGGCAGATCCGGTAGAGGGCCAGGTAGCCTCTGGAACTCATCCTCTCTTTAGAGGTGACATGTCCGGTGAATGACCCTACAGTCTATCTCTGTATAAGAAATAAGAAGTTTTCACATTTTCAGAGGTCACTTGGAGTGTATAGCTCATATTTGAAATTATGGGAAATGGATACCTTGCACCCTTAAACAAGTACATTCCATATTCAGATCAATTAACATGCTGGACACAACTCTTATCAACTGGTACCTTCAAGCAGAGTTGTGCCTCGTCATTGCAGATTGGGAAGGTATGATTCAGAATTTTGTCACCACCTTTACGTTTGAAAGTGAATATCCTTCAGTAGACCAAACATTGCAGATCATGAGACATAAGGTATTCGAGGAGGCATATAGCCTCCCTATGGAACAAGAAGAGGATGAATGGACTGTGCCTCTCCATAAATTGCAAAGATGCTACAACATCAATGCCGATGATGAAAATGATCTGAGGAAGGTAAACATCACTGAAACAGAAGGCAAAAGAGATGTGGAGGTGTTGCGACGGAAATCTCCTTACGGACTAGAAAATAGGGTCATACTTTGCATGCAGATATGACCAAGAGAAAATCTACTTTCTACCTTCGTCCCCAGACTTAAATCCCATTTCTTTTCAGTAAATACATGGCCAGATCAACCTACCTTGTTCCAGGCATTCGATGTCGATCCTCTTTCGTACTTCATAACTTGTTCACAGTTCTCCTTCCAAAGATGACATGCATACAAGACAAGCAACAACTACACATGCATCTTACCTATAGAATAATGGGTTAGAGATTCAAACATGTACTTAACAAACTATGAATAACTCATGAATTGGGATGGGAAAAGCATTTTCTTTATTACCTTGAATGAGTCAACTTACGAAAAGTCAAGACCGGCCACCACTCCACGAACCTGATCATGGGCTCCTCTTCAATTGTCCTCCAACTTCTTTGCTTTGTATCTCTTCTGGCACAAGGATGGCTAAAGGGTTGGGACAATGGGAATATGCAAATGGGAAGAGTTTCTTTTCTATCTTTTTCCTCCTCCAAATGGGACCCCTAGCCCTTCTTTTATAGGTTAGAAGAAGCTAGGTATTTGGACAAACCCTTGGCCATGCAGGGCCGGGAGTTTTAGTTAACTCACCCAAAGCTCTGTGTTCCGTCGACAACTTTCCTTTTTTCGTTCTTTTGTCGGTCCACACGGGTTATTTTAGGTTAGCTAGCATGTACACACGTGCAGTAATGGAGTAGCTCATGTGGGCCCTTATAAAAGAGGTTTTTTAAAGAGTTGTTCAGTAGTGCTTTGGCAAAGAAGGGATCTGAGATGGCCTGATGCTAGGTAAGAATGTATGGTGCAATTTAGGGTTATAACATATTCCCCCTAATGTGTGAGGTCATAAGAGCATCTGATGGCCAAAATACATTACCAATATTTACTGATGTGCTGAACGATTGAGCCCAAGGATCAGGAACCGGGAGGCACCATCTACAAAATAACAAATGTCTCACTGAGGCAGGCATACCCATGCTCAGGATAAAATTGAATCATGGATACCAATCAAATACACTGTAGATCCATGTCATATAACTATATAAAGAGTAGCCGCGAACAATACACAACAGAGATACATCTCAAAATAAAAAATATATACATATAAAGTATCCATCTTCTAGAAGCTGATACGGCCTGATGGTTGGAGGTGAGTGTTACACATGATTTTGGTCACTATGGTGATGTATTAACAATGGTGTATTCAGGCTCCCAACAAGGACTTTTTGCCTGAGAAAAGTGGATCTTGTCTCCTTCCAAAAACATATTTTAAAGTGAGTTCGCAGGCTGTCTATGGCCTAGGGTGCGAGAATCACTCATTCTCACAGGACACCTACGCTTAGGGTGCGAACTTCTTGCAGTTTTCTCTATACACAGCATGCGAACCTGTTTTTAAGCTTGGAAAGGAGAAGAGGTCTCGAGGGTTCTAGAAGGGAATCTTCTAGAAAGTGAGTTGGCATTCGTATGGTTGTCATTTTACTGACTTCTCAGATTTGATGGGATCATCCTCATCCATGTAATCATCTCTCCTTCTCTTATATAATGAAAGGTTTCTCATGGAAAAGGTTAAGAAAGATTAATTGAAGAATTGGTGAAAGAATTGTGTGGAGAACCCTGATTGGACAGAAGCTTGGAGACTCTAGTTGGTCTATCAAGAGGAATTGGATCTTCTTCATGCAAGTACAGAGCAAGTGTGTGTGTTGGAACCAAGGGCCACTGAAAGGAAGCTTGCGACATCAAGGCGATCAGGTTGTATCTTCTACTTTCAATTAATATGATACAATGGCATGTCCCTTTCCCATAAAGTCACTCTTACTTTATTATGTAATTCCTTGATCATATGCATAAGTTGACGTTGAATACATTTTGCTATCTTCACTTTGGTTGGTTTATGATGTTTTGGACTTGACCTCACGAGAGCACTGGAGCAAAGTGGGAGCAACAGAGACCTAAGGAAGCGATATAAAGGTATGTCACTAATTCCTCCTTATTAGCAGATTCAATGATTACAACTTAGGGAAAGAGTCGTGTCCTATCCTATTTTGTTCTAGATCCAGGTGGATCTAAGGAGATTTGTTAGTGTCCGCACCTACCGATAAGTTTGATAACAAAATTGGTGACTCCATTGGGGATGCAACCCATTTTTTAGTGGTTTTTGGTGTTTTTCCTTGGCCATTTTCTCTTACCTTACCATTTTTCATCTCTATCAATCTCTAAGTCTTCAGGAGACCCTAACAGACTCCCTGGGTCTAGAGGTTCCTTCAAAAATTGTCTTTTTTCCAAATTTTGCCTAGTTTCAGGCATTCTCGTACTGAATCCTTCTGTAGCCTGTGAGAACCCCTAGAGTCCGCACCCTGATTTTCAGTCCAGTGCAAACCTCTCACACTCTGCTTGTGGCTGGCCTATGAGAATGATCTGTTCTTGCACTGTACACCACTACTTGCCTGCGAACCCATTTGCAAAATTTTGGGATTAAGGTTTTTTGTATGCTCAGATACCCAGATTTGTATGTGTGTCTGAAGAGAAATTCTTGGGCCACTGATTGATTGTTTCTTGACTTCGGATTTTGTGAATGATTAGTCTTCGGAAATCAAAAGCACTTCTTGTTCATTTTTCTCAACTGTTATCTCTTGACCTTTTATTGACAAGGATATGATCTCTGACCCTGAAATCAGAGTGCTTGTTTGGTTGGGAGCCGGTGATCGGTTTAAAAGTTGGGATTAATTGTCTTTCTCAATTGCTCATTACTTGGAAAATCGTTACCCTCATGCATTTGAAAAGACTAGTCTTGTTTGCTTGTTATTTTTTTCTTAATTGAAAGATTGGTTTGGGCTCTTTGTCTATTACTTTTCATTAATTGCTGGATTTTCTTAGTTCCACCACTGTCGTGTGGTTTCTTTTGAAAATTAAAAAACATTTTTCTTTTTAAAGAAATTTTTTATTTTGAAAATATTGGCATTCAATGGTTGAAATGAAACAAATAGAGAATTGGCATTGTTCGTGATTCATTAATATTGCATTTTAAAGAAGATTGTATATCGTAGTTCAAGATTGTTCTAGAAAACTCCTTTTTCCCTCCCGTAAATAGGATTCATCGAACAAGAATTGATATTTTTAATTCCTATTTATGCATTGTTGGGTCAGAGTCTCATACAACATCGGTTTCATTTCTGCCTCCTTTGAGTAACAACAACCTTTAATAATATTGTGCAATTTTTTAAAATTTAACTAGTAACTCTTTTCTAGGACTCTATTACACCAACATTAGCTAGGCTAGAGCTTTGGAATAGCCAGAGAGATACACTCTCCAAAGCACAAAACACACAGTAGCATCTTGTGGTAAGGAGTGTCAAATTCCATTTGCAATATTTTGTCCTGGGAAGCCCTTCTCACACAAGGGTCAAACCCGAGGTCGCATTGATATTGACAGAGTTACTCACCTTTCTTTGTTGATATCGGTGTAGAGATTGCATGTATTACGGGGGTCACTTGAAGGTATACCCATAATTATGAGTGGAAGCCTCTCAAGCTGATTTCAAGCTAGATGCCATGCCCTTGCGTGTGGATCGGACTGTCGACTATCCCCCCAGGCTTTATTGTTGTTGGTGGTAACCATGGTGGCCTATCTTCTTAGGGTCTAACATAAGGTGATTGTGAAGGGGCAAGTCTTCACAGTACCTAGAATCGACGTTGGCCAAACTCACTCGGGCTCCTTGGAGGGTATACCCATGATTATGTTTGGGAGCTTGCACCAGGGTGTAAGTTCGTTAAGCAGGTCGTCAACGTAAATTTTCCACCCTAGCCCAGCCCCTTCTTGTCTCGTCGTTGCGATGTTGGATTTCATCACCAACTAGTGACTTCAAAATTAGAAGGTCTTATTTTCTTGGTTTTGCTTCCTAGATTTTTTACTAGTGCATGTTGTTTGTTTAGCCAAGTTGACCTTAGAATTTTCTTCGTAAGTTTTTAACTCGTTCACAATTGACCCTCCATGTCATTCACCTAGAATGCAAGGCTTACCCCTAGAAAATCTGGAAGGTTCTCAACCCTTGGCTACCAACTCACCGGAGGGCTCTCCTTAACAGAGTGAATTCCAAGACGTCACCACTCCACAAGTGGAAATAACTGACTCTCTAGAATGATTCTGAATTTCCAATTCTCGAGAGAACTTTCGACTTCACCCCGAATCTGAGAGACGTATTCTGCGACTGACTTCTTCTGGAGAACTAGTTGTTCAGTCTTCTGGATCACCAACTAGACCTTTCCTAGGACCTGAGGGTCAAGATCCTTTTTGGGCTACCGACATTTTTAGATGGGACCTCTTTGGCTAAATCTGGATCCCCTCGAAAATCCAATCCGGCGTAGGTGTAGTCATCAACCATCAACATCTGTGGTCGCAACCAGTCAAAGAAGGAATCATTGTATTTGATGATAGGTCCAGCTACGTGTCGGGCCATGAGGTTGCACCACCTCAGCATCCTCGGATCCTGTGGGGCCATTAAACCCCACTCAACCTGTAATATTAGCAAGGGGATCCTGTCAAGAAAGAAGGACACCAAAAGTGATCCGTACCCGAATTGCTTCAGATCACCCTTCCTGCATTTTGTCAACTGCCTCTTCATAATGCGAAGAACTGCATCCAACCAGTTGAAGACTCATGGCTCTGTACACTCTATGGTGTACTGGAAGTAGCTCTGGAGAGACATGTGTGGAGCTGCACTCCCAGCCATGCATGCTATGGTGAAAAAGATGGTTCGCAAAGTCAAATATTGGACCCCCCAGATAGCCACCTTACCTTTGCTTCTTTCTGCCTCTGGAACGCAGTACTGGCAGCAATACTCACTCATGGGGAGTATGCCACCTCAGCTACCCATCAATATAGCGTGGTATCCACACCATGATAACCCTGTCAGAAAGTAGATATCCTCGTTATCTAGGGTCAAGGTGTGGACTCCCACGTGAAACAACTGCTGGTCCACATCCCACATACGAACCAGGTACTCCAACAATCTGATTTGGGCCCTCATGCCCGGAATCTAAAAGAATTTCAAGAGTCCACAGTCTCGAAGGGAGGAAACGGTACCCGGGACATTCCCGACTATAGCATCATCTTCCTCATGCTCTCTTTCACGCCACTCCAGCATTGTGACGATCAAATGCCTGCACAAGAACAATAAGAAGAGAGTCAGCAACTCATTTCAAACCTTGGCATATTTTTCATTGGGTAAAAATCAAAGTAAAATTTCATTTTGTGGCCCTCGTAGGTGCCCCTTGAGCACAGAGCGAGATTCTCATAGGTTCCTTTGGGGCCACCTACAAGAATCATGCATTCTCACAGGTCCCGCATGACTAGCCTGCAAGAACACCTGGGCACAAGTTTTGACCCTAAAACAAACTCAAATCCTTGAAATTTACCAATGAAAATGAAAACTAAACCATGGAAAAGATAAGGAATCCAGAGCCTACCTTGTTGATGGAGACGGTTCACCAAATGGTTTCCTGTGCTTCGTGCGATCGAGCGATGAAATTGGAGGTAAAATAAGGTTTTTTGGGCAAAGTTCTTGGGAAAATCACAATGACTATGGTAAAAGCCCTTTTACCCACTTATATTTGCTTTTTACCATTTTTGTTGATTTTTATATTGTTTTATTCATCAAACCTAATGTATAATAGACCTATGAATGTGACTTTTTGCAGAGATAACAACTTTGAGGTCCACACGAAAGAGTACGGATGTTTTTTATTTTTTCGTCGCATGTACGACTGCTTTTTATAGTTTTTAGAAAAACTTCAAGCTCAGTCTTTGTTTGTTCTCGTGCTCGAAAATACATGAGAACGCAACCGATTATACTTTTCTTGTCTTTTCATACTTGTCATGGTAACACAAAAACGATGAACCCAAAGGAGTATTCTTTAAGCTCTTTTCACACTCCTTAAAATGAAAAGATTGTCGAGCGACCTTGTTATGTTCACGCTCGTAAAAGTATCTGAACAAAACATTCGATGGGTGATAGTTTATCACTTTTTTGGTCCTGTCGAACTATTTTACGAAAAAGGAACTGAGAGTGTTCTCTTTTAAGTGTTTTTCCAGACTCTATAATCATGAAAAACCTTCGAGTTTTCTATCTTTGGACTTGTTAAACAAACATCGAAAGACCCATAATGGGACTGAGACACTCCTTCCTAGGGTTCGTTAAACATACTCCAAGGGACTTGTTTGAAGGATGAGCTTACATCAACAAGTATATGTTATCCTTCTCAATCTTGCGTAAAAATAAAGAGGTACTCGCCAGAAATGGTGGGGGGAAATTTGGGAAAGGTATGTGTTTTCGTATTCATATTATTGGTAGTAAGAGTCGCTCTTGAACATGACACCCCCTATTCATTATCTGAAGCTGGTTTGGGAAATCCATTTGTCTCTCATTCGACTTGCTACAAGGTCATATTCTGAGTCGTCTCTGAGTCAGTGCTGCCAAATCATTGGTCGTGTCATTCATATGTTCAAGAGAAGTTCATCTGAAACCTTTATTGAGTCGGCCATCTGCAGTTGTCCATTATTACTGAGTTGGCCTTCCCTGTGTCCATGTCCATCTATATTCATACTCTGTTTCACCTTCAAAATCTGTTACTTATTTCATGTCATTGATGGGGGATACATCAAGGCCCTCCTGTGATGAGTTTTGTTCCATCGACTCCAACTCATTATCTGGAAACAAGACTTAAAAATTATTTGATACCTTGGAACTTGCATGCCTCAATGGCAGGTTCTCTCGCTTTTGACAGTGGGTTTTCATTATTGACCCCTGATCGGGAGATTCCATTGAATGTTTGACCTCAACTCATTTATTCACATTCATTGGATTGTACTAGTGTACCTTGGCATTCATTGACATTAATGGTGATTTCCCTCGCACTTGTTAACGGTTTCATCAATAACCGATAATCAAGTGGTTTCTACCATGTTCAACTTCGGAACATGTAATCACATGGCTAGATTCCTACTTTCAGGTGATGGGATTGAAGACCCTGGGTTTCATCTTTTTGATCCAGGTTGCGATGGAGTATGTATGATTTGCATCGACACATAGATCCACTTTGTATGTCACGTGGCTATGTCATCTTAATTTGAGTCTTCTCACATAGATCCATAGTGTATTCCTGGTGGCTATGTAGTATTTTTGACGGCATGGATCCACGATCTATAGTTGGTGGCCATGACCTATGTTCATGATGTCATCCATTTGTGATCTGAGTATGGGAATGCCTACCTCAGAACTGGTATTATATTCTGCAGATGCTTGGTTGTTTGCAGGTTTCCGATTAGGTGCACTCCTGGTTTCTGACACCCACACGCAGTTTACAAAGTATTTTGGTTGTCACTAATTTTGTCCTCATACTTTGGGGGGCATTCTGTTACACATGATTTTGGTCACTCTGGTGATGTATTAACAATGGTGTATTCAGGCTCCCAACAAGGACTTTTTGCCTGAGAAAAGTGGATATTGTCTCCTTCCAAAAACATATTTTAAAGTGAGTTCGTAGGCTGGCTATGGCCTAGGGTGCGAGAATCACTCATTCTCGCAGGCCACCTATGCTTAGGATGCAAACTTCTTGCATTTTTCTCTATACACAGGGTGTCAACCTATTTTTAAGCTTGGAAAGGAGAAGAGGTCTCGAGGGTTCTAGAAGGGAATCTTCTAGAAAGTGAGTTGGCATTCGTATGGTTGTCACTTCACTGACTTCTCAGATTTGATGGGATCATTCTCATCCATGTAACCATCTCTCCTTCTCATATATATTGAAAGGTTTCTCATGGAAAAGGTTAAGCAATATTAATTGAAGAATTGGTGAAAGAATTGTGTGAAGAACCCTGCTTGGACAGAAGCTTGGAGACTGTAGTTGGTCTATCAAGAGGAATTGGATATTCTTCATACAAGTATAGAGCAAGTGTGTGTGTTGGAACCAAGGGTCACTGAAAGGAAGCTTGCGACATCTAGGCGATCAGTTTGTATCTTCTACTTTCAATTAATATGATACAATGGCATGTCCCTTTCCCATAAAGTCACTCTTACTTTATTGTGTAATTCCTTGATCATATGCATAAGTTGACGTTGAATACCTTTTTCTATCTTCACTTTGGTTGGTTTGTGTTGTCTTGGACTTGACCTCACGAGAGCATTGGAGCGAAGTGGGAGCAACAGAGACCTAAGGAAGTGATATAAAGGTATGTCACTTATTCCTCCTTATTAGCAGATTCAATGATTACAACTTAGGGAAAGAGTCGTGTCCTATCCTACTTTTTTCTAGATCCAAGTGGATCTAGGGAGATCTGCTAGTGTCTACACCTACCGATTAGTCTGATAACAATGAGGTCTTCAGAGATCGAGCAATTACTTCAAAATATTCAAAAACTTGGGTAGGAGTGTAATATGAGTGTATGACTGCACTACTCATAGGTCTTCGATGGCTCGTCGGTCATGGACTTGATGATCAGACTGAAGGCTTCATTGATTTCAAACAAGGACTTGATTGGACATTCAAGATGGTCGGGTATGAGGGCAAGAGACAAATTGCAGAGGGGCCGACTCAGGCTTGGTGACAAACTTCCCTTGGAAAATAGCATGACAAATGATGAGACTCAAGCAACATGGAATTAATCATAAGTCTACAAAGCAGGAGGCAATGCAAACTCTCCATATGTTTGGAAGGATAACCAAATGGTGGAGGACACAACTCTATATAGCGAGAACAACTTCCTAAGGTCGTACTACATCCCATAGTTTGATGAACAAATGGACAGATGTGCTTTATCCAAGGGTGACTCATTATGCTGCCAATAAAGAAAATACTTTTCCCTTCCTCTTTTTTGGGTATATTTGATTTTTTTGTCTTTTTCAATAATTTTGGGAAAAAGAATAAAGGAATGTTACGTTACAATGGAGGAACGAGTGTTGCAAACATACAAGTTCAAGGCACAAGGACAAGACTGATGTTCTAGTATAAGGATACTCAGGAAAAATCCTCCAGGGGCCAAGGGTGTTAAGACGCAGAAGCAAACTGTTACAAGACTGGCGTATAAGGTATGCAAACGTAGTTAACAAAACAAACAATGGTAACGTCCTTCAATGTAATTTTAACAAGCCCAAAGAAGGTAATCTTGGTGGTTTTTCATATTTAGAGAGTCTGAAAAAACATAAAAGGAGACTCCATTGGGGTATCTTTTTTGAAGATAGTCTAGCCGATTCGAAAAAGGGGTACACTAGCACTGACAAAACGTCTATTCAAAACCATTTTAATGAGTGTGATAAGGACAAGATCACTTGGCCATTTTTTCATTTTTAAGGAGTCTGAAAAAAGATTAACTATGGACTCTGTTAGGAATGTTCTTCTGGACCAGTTTAACGAGTGTGAAAGAATAAGGTCATTCGGTGATCTTTTCAATTTTAGGGAGTCTGAAAAGAGCTTAACTATGGATTCCATGGGGGTTCCTTCTTCGTAAGTTTAGTCCCTCAGGCCCGAAAAAGGGATAAAATTATACCTGAGAGTACTCTTCTATAGAGTTGAAGTTCCATAGAGTATACCTTTGTTCGTACAGTTGACCGTCCAGACCTAAAAAGGGGTAAACTAACACCGGACAGACATGACTTCAAATTTCAGTTTAATGAGTGTGAAAGGCCACAAGATCGCTCGACAATCTTTTCATATTTAGAGGGTCTAAAAAGGGCTTAAAAGAAGACCCGTTATTTTTTGGGAGTCCTGAGGGTAAGGTCAAGAGTGAAGAAGAATCATGCAAATGAGGCTCAAACTCATATTCAGGAGAAACTACAAGGACTCCCAAGCCTACAGTGTTTTTAGAGACAACATGAATACCATAATGCAACTAGGATCTACCTAGGGCATCCATGTTCCAGTAAGCTCTACCACCAAGTTGTGACACTTCTAAAGCAGAGATGATGGTTCTATGTCACAACCTTATGGGGCCAATCCTATGGCAAAGGAAAAAGACAACGAGATAGAAAAATTAGGGTAGAAACCTAACCTATATGTTCAAGTTGATCGTCGGAAAAAATTTCCACGGACCGTCAAAAAATACTCAAAACTCAAAACAAAATTGTCCCAATACCCGATCAAATCCCTCCTATGCAACTCCTGAATCACTCTAAATGTTTTTTGGTATAAAGAAAATGATAAGGGAGGCCAAAAAAGTAACAAAAAGAGGCCAAAAAGTCTATAAATAGAAGCTGGCAGCTCATTATCACCATTGTTGATTTGGAAATTGACTCTGGAGCCAAAAGACCCCCTTTGATTAAAGTGGTGATTCCGAGAGCTACAGTGGACGAAACGAACTTCTGTCTGGACCAAGAAAGTACAAACTCCCTTATCTTGCATTTTATTTCTTTATTTGTGCATTGGGTTTCATTTTTTAGGGGGGCGTCGACCTTTAAAAGGTCAGACCTAGATCCACGCGGGTTGTCTCTGGACAGGCCGTGTGTACATTCGAGTAGAGTAAACTCTGCACGCGTGTACATGCGACTATCACCATTACAGCATGCGTGGAACCCCTTATGGAATGAAAAAGGAATAAAAAGAAAGGGTTAACTCTCCTGAACCTTTGTTTTTTGCAGGATGTATGTCCATTGGAGAGAAAGAGAGCATGAAGAGGTGAATGAGTTGGTCGGGGAAGACCCCAATGCTGTGGCTACTTTGATGCAGTGTGGGTTACCAAGTTTTTTCTATGCCCTTTCATGTGGGCACAACTCAGGCTACTAAATTCCTTGGTTGACTATTGGCATCTGGATGCAGAGGCATTCATGTTAGAGGGGCAGTCACTGGTGCCCACGGTTGAGGACATTTACTTTTTGACTGGCCTCTCCAGGAGAGGGGAACTAGTCAATTTCTAGACTTTTCCTGTGGAGCCGCATAACATAGAGGAATTGATAGGTCTATACTGTGCAGCTGATATAGACCGCTCGAGCACACAGGTTCCCATAAGAAAGATCACTAACTTATTGCTATAGGCTATAGTATTTCTTATTGGGTGAATTACTGATTCTGCGGCTCTACATCAGGTATCCCGTGCACATATGAACTGTGCAGTTGAGTGCTTAAATGCACAAGTTTTTTATTGGAGTACCACATTGCTTGAGTGTATGAAAAGACAAATGACAGATTGTCGTTTGCGGACACATAGGAACTTTTGGTTCAGGACCATTCTGTGTTCGTTCTTTTTTGAGAGAGTTCCGAGTTTTAGTCCTTGAGTAGTGGTACAAGGACATCAGGCCTCTCTTCCTGCTGTGTGTAGATGGGCAGTATTACTGCGGTGACAAGGTGGAGGAAGGACCAATGAGTCCTTCGATGATGACTTATTTTCATGGCTGTCACAACAGATCTCGGTTATAGAGGATTACCCCTATGCCGGGATTGATTTTTCGAGAGACCCTGAGATACCAGTTCCTCCTGGTGAGGAGCGAGGGGAGATGAGAAAGTCTCCACCTTTGTAGTTTTTTTTGTTGTATATGTAATTTTTATGTTTTTTTGTTATATATGTCATTTTTTGTTATGCCAGAGTATTTGACAGATATGTGTTCATTGTGTGAAGATGTGGGACCAGTGCGACCCACTAACTATGCGATGAACAGGCATCGTCCTCGGCCAGGGGCTGCACCTGCCACCGTAGGGGGACCAGCAGTAGCAGGAGATATTTCAGCTGGGGAGGCTGAGAGGGTATTGAGATGAGTCGAGCATAGCTTTACTGCGCTCACTCGCATGGTCCCGATGGCAGAGATTGAGGACCTTCCACCATCGATGTAGCCTCATGTAGTGGGGGCACCACAGACGTGGGTCCGGTTGTTTCAACATTTAGCCAATGATGTGGACTAGTATAACAAGGCCCACAAGCCCTGACTTTATCTAGACATTTTGACATGCCACGAGCACTACTTGTATATATTTTTTGAGGGCATAAGCCCTGTGACTCGTTATCGGTTATATTTTTGAGGCACTTGCGTCCATCTATGTACTCTGGTTACTTTATGATATTATATATGTTTTTTTTTTTGGACTTTTGTGTCTTATGGATCATGTGTGAAAAAGAATGTATTTACATTCTTATGTTAATATTATTTCATATGTGTGCAAGATGCCAATCTAAAATTTGATTAGCTAGAGTATCTGTAGCTTGGTTTAATCTCCTAGGAACATGAAAATATGTAATATAATCAAAGTTTCGTTCTAAGAGACGTACCCTAAGGAATCGTTGGTGTAAAGTTGGATCATGAACCCAGTATAGACACAACCATTTGACCATCGAGATAGACCCGGAGATGAGAGATACCCAATGACAAAGTGTCACGAAGCAACTCAATAACTGCACTATACTCGACAACATTATTTGTGGTGTCACCTAAGCATATACCTCCGGAAGATAATAACTGGCCTTGAGGTGTAAAGATTACCCAAGTTGCGGAGGCAAGCCTCCGAGTGTGCCGAATAGCACCGTCTACATACCCAACGAACACCTTGGAATCACATGACATCTTCCACAGTGACGAAAGATAATATCAACGACACGTCCATAACACTAAAAGAAACTAAAAAAAATAATAGTACAAAGACTATACATATGTTATAAAAAGTTACCCACAGTGACCTGCCTATAAGTAATACTTCTTGAGGTAGAGCCCATTTCTAGGCTCTGCCAAAGCATTCCCTTCAAAATCAACTAGACGATAAGCGCCCTTTTTTAAAACCTCTTTTATGATGAAAGGTTCGAACCACATGGGTTTGAATTTTCCTACCCCCAGGGGGTCCTTATCTTGGCCATAAACCAGGACAAGGTTGCCTTCAGAGAAAATTTGAGGATGAACAGACCTATCATATTGACACTTGACCTTATGTTTGTGAGCCTCGTTGGCCAGGGCTGCATCATGACACTTCTCATTGATATGCTCAAGGTATACTAACCGTTCTTCAAGTGGAGAAGTGTTTGGCAATAATTGTACTGCCAACTTTAGAGACAGGATCTGACATTTGATGGCAAGACTGCCTCCAGCCCGTAAATGAGTTGAAAAGGTGAGAAACTGGTTGTAGTCTTAACAGATGTTCGGTAAGCCCATAATGCTGAGTATAACATCAAATGCCAATTTGACTTGGCTGAGTTGATAGTTCATTGTAGAATGGTCTTAAGAGTTTTGTTTACAGCTTCCACCTGTCCATTTGCTTGGGGGTAGTAGGGTGATGAATGTTCTTGTCGTAACCCAAGCTTTGATGTTAACTCAGTCATCATCTAGTTTTGAAAGTGACTGCCATGGTCAGTGACAATCTCCCTCAAGATGCCGAACCTTGCTATTATCTGATTGAATAAAAAGAGAGATGCGGTCTCTCCATCATCTTTAAACGTTGGCATAGCTTCGACCCACTTTATGAAGTAGTCTACAACTACAATTATATAGCGGTGCCCCCTTGCTAAAGGATGGTTGCAAGTAGTGTAATCAATCCCCCACTTGGTGAAGGGACCAACTATGATGACAGGAAACATGGGAGCGGGATGTGCCCCCATCTTTCGAGAGAAGATTTGGCACGGATGGCACTTCTTGACCAATTTGATACAATATTTGATAAGTGTCGGCCAGAAGTAACCTGCTCATAGAATATTTTGGGTTGTTTCCAAGCCATACAAATGACCGCCATAAGCTCTGGTATGGAAATCGTTAAGAACGATAATTGCTTCCTCATGAGTGAGACATCGACGTAGGATGTAGTCTACACCTCTCCGATACAACGTATCATCGATTATGAGATAATTCTTAGCCTGATGGTGTATGTGTCGATGCTCATCACGAGAAACAATGGTGGGGCACTTCAAAGTCTGGAGATAGATAAGTATATCTCCAGTCCAGGGATCCTAAGATGTGATCAAAAACATATCTCCCCGGATAGGTGATTCTTTAGGCACAACGTCACCTAACTCAACCGGAAGTTCCGAAATAAGTTCTGCGAAGACTAGTGACTTTTTGGACTTTGCTGAAAGGAAGTCTAAGTCAAACTCTTGGAGGATGACTATCCATCTACTGATTTTTCTGCCTATTACCCATTGTGTCAACATGTACTGGAATGGATTCATGACAGAAATGATGGTGGTCTTGTGAAACAGAACATAATGATGGAACCGTTGAACAACATGAAATACTGCCAACGCAAGTTTTTTGATGTGAGAATAATTGAGTTCCGGTCCTACGAGGCCTTGACTCAGGTAATAGATCACATATTCGGAGAACAAGTCATCTTCCTGAACTAAAACCATGCCAATGGTTGACTCTGTTGCAGCCAGATATAATAAGAAATATTTGTTATAGTTAGGTGGCCGGAGCAGAGGGGTAGTTGTGAGGGCATGTTTCAATGCATCGAAAGAGCGTTGAGCAGCATCATCCTAGTAAAAGGGAACATCTTTCTTTAGTAAGCGCATAAAGCCCTTGGTGATCTCAGCATAGTTGGCGATGAAGCATTGTAAAAAGTTTGCCTTGCCTTGTAGACTCTGAAGTTGAAGGATTATGCGTGGGTGGGGCAATTGAATTATTGCCTCCACCTTGAGAGGATCGAACATGATCCCTGTTGTTGATACGATGAAACCTAACAAACATCCTGGCATTACACAGAAGCTGCACTTGTTTGGATTCAAGCGAATATGAAAGTAGCGACAACATTCGAATATAAGTCGGAGGTGTGTGGGATGATCCGTTCTGTTGCGAGATCGAGATGCTAAATCATCTAAGTAGGCCTCGACTATATGCTTGAGGTCATGAAAAGTAAAAGACATGGCCCACTGAAAGGTGGCTCCAACATTTTTGAGACCAAAAGGCATCTTACGATACACAAATGTACACCATGGACAGATGAATGCCATTTTGTGTTGGTCGTCGGGTTTGATTTGTATCTGATTATATCTCGAAAAACCATCCATGAAAGAAAAGGCTTTGCAACCCACACATTCATTAATGATCTGGTCGATGAATGGTGTGGTAAAGCTATCTTTGGGACATGCCTTGTTCAAATCATGGAAGTCAATACAAACATGAATCGTGTCATGTTTTTTATTGACCAGCACGGGATTTGATACCCATTGGGTCAAATGGATAGGATAGATAAACCCGACTTTTAGAAATTTCTCAACCTCAACCTTAATGGTTGCTGCTTTCTTAGGATTAACTGGACGATGCTTCTGCAAAACAGGCTTGGCATCAGGATACATTGTGATTTCATGTTCAACTATTTTTGGATCAATAACTGGCATTTCCTCATAAGACTAGGCAAAAATGTCGCAAAATTCTTTGAAAAGATCTATGTAGATTTGAATCTCTTCGGGGGAGAAGTTTGCTCCAACGAAGACATTCTCCACGATGCCAGGGTTTCGATAGATATTGATCGGTAAGGTTTCAACAATAGTTGCCATATTACCCTCAGCATAAACCTCATGTGTAGCTAAGGGATTAATAGGACAAGACCGATCTCCCGTCATAGTCACGGTGAATTCTCCCGCTTCAATTCAGCTTAACTATGGGAGGAAGTATGATCTTTGATGAAGATCTTCCCAAGGTTTATCTGGACTAGTCATTGCTTCAACTATTGCTTCATCAGAGGGAAAGAATAAGTCCAATGAATCTGTGTGAGTGAGAGAACCCTGAGCCCAAACAGGCTCTAGAAGTGAATCTAAATCTTGTGCAGGAGCTGGATCAGTGTGGGCTGAAGTTTGTTGGACTAAAGAGTATGCTACTTCAGTTGTAGATAAGGGCATGGACATGCCTAGGTTCCTTGTCCCATCCATCGTGGTCGATGGGGCAGGAAGTATCCACAGATCGTCGAAGTAAGTCGTGCGGAATGACGAAACTTGAAAAATCTCAACCTTATGGTGATTAGATATAAACTTGATATCGCCTTGAGGGGGCAGGTAATTTAAGGTACCCATTAAAGATGGGCACAAACCAACCCCTATGTTGATGACACCTGGTTGAGGATTATCAATCATCGAGACCATGGATTCACCCAATGCAAGGTCAAGTCTGGAGAAAAACAATTGATCGATGGTCACTATCCGGCCCTCATGTGGAAACAACAAGACCCGAAAAATTGTAGCAACCACAGATTGCATGGCATAAGTCCAACTCCTTCCTAACAAGAGGTTATAATCGAGGGGAGCGTTGACTACCTCTACTTCGACACACACGGTCTTCCCTCCTAACTGCATGGGGAAAGAAGGAACGATGTCATGTGGTCAGAACGAACGATCGTCAAAAGAGGTGAGAAGAATAGGTGACGGAGACAAAACAGGTTGGCCAATGGCCTTCCAACACGCCAACGACATAACGCATGTCAAAATGCCCTCATCAACCACCGTGCAGAAAATATTCTGAGTAAAAGTTTTTGTGGGATAAGCCACTACTATTTGAAATTCTACGTGGTAAGGCATACGAGGTTTTAAGTCGATTGTATCCAGCATGATTGTACCCAGATTACAAGTCTCGATAGATCCTAAAGAGGTTAACAAGGATTTCCTCTGGGAAGGATAGCTTTGGAGGATCTCCAAAGAGGACTTCTCATAAGGGGTTTGTGATAAATCTTCCACCACAGAGTAGTTCTGGGCAGCCCTTGTGTTTGGGATATGAGAATATTTTTTGAATGCACCTTTGGGAATGCATGTCATTGTTTTTCCCAGTGTCTTCTCAATTTGTAGAGGAAGAGATGGGAGTTCAGCTTCTTTACCCTTCTCAAAAGTGCTCGGTTTACTATAGTCATGCGCTCTAGTCGATATAAAAGCATTACCCCTCACCATATATACGTTCGCGGATGCAGGGTTGTTCACAGGTAGACAGGGTTCTTGGTTTCCCCCTTCCATGCTTGCAGAGGCTTGGGTTAGATTTTGCCCATGTTGAAATGGATTGGTCAACACAGCAGGCTGTTGCTGCATCACAAACTTTTGGGCTTCTGCAAGCCAAGGACATAGATGGGTCAGGTGGTATTCCACGCACAAGTTACATGGATACATTGCCTTCCATTTCTCAGTGTTTTCCCCACCAGCATTATCGATAGGTTTCTTATCCCCCTTACCCTTCTTTCATTGTTTTTTCTTTCCTTCAGGCTGCTGGGTGGCCTTTGGGTTAGTCAACTGCACTATGTGTACCTCCGACGTTTTGGTAGGGGGAGCATCCAAAGTAGTAATTTGGTTGGCCACTGTGTGTTGTTTAGATAACTACTGCAACTACTTCATCAATTTCTCAGTGGGCTTTGTTTGTGGTGAACCAAGAATTCCATCGGCATGTGGTCCAGCTCTCTATCTAGTTTTGTCAAGTATTGAGCATGGCACATCTGGCAAGATGTTGTATAATAAACCAGACTGAGAATAGATGAGATCAAATTGTTGAGCCCTCATGATGGTGTCTTCTTCGGAGAATACTCCCGACGTCACGACGTCTTTGGATAACTGCGGGACCAAAGACTTAGGGAACCACTCAAGCAGGAATGCTGGTGGGACTGGCACCTTAATTAAACTCTTTCGGTGTCTCCATTCTTGGATGTGATCAGAGATATGGTCCTCTATTGTCTATTCGAAATTCGTGAGCATCTTTGTGCCAACGTCGTATCTCACAGGTAACTGGAAATGGTTTAGGAAAGCCATCATCAGTTCGCCGAAGGAAGAATATCTTTAGTGATCGAGCTCAATGTACCATTTCGTGGCACTCCCAATGAGAGTACGTTGAAACAATCGCAACTGTATAGAGTCATCTTTCAATGAGTTAGATGAGCACCAAATATGGAAGGTAGTCGCATGATCTCCTGGATCTTCGTTAGGCTTGGATTTGAACTTTGGGATGTCCGAGGGAAACTTCATCGGCATAGGAGGCCAATGTGGATCGTGACAAATAATATCATTCAACAACCTTGTCAAATCTGGCAAGTGCAAAGTTGCCAGGAAGGGTAGTTTGGATTGTTGGTGATAACCTAGGAAAAAGGGGCCTGGAGTTTGACTGGCACCAAGTTGCCGGGAAAAGTTTGGCTGCTGGCCCAGATTTTGGTAGAAACCTTGGCCCTGGCCAGTGTATGGATTTTGCGTATATGGAGACATCATCGACTGATTTCCAAAATAGGACATAGATGGTTGGGCATGCATTACATTCGAAGGACTTTGGGAAGGGTTACCCCATGTCCGTTCCATGGGGATAGGCATAGTAGTTTGTTCGGGTTTCCATTGATTGTGGAAAGAATTACCCCAGATCGGCATTTCGGACGAGGGAACGGATCCCTGCCAAGAATTCCAAGGCCCTGATGTGGAAGAAGTTCCTAGGTTTTCCCCCTGTGCAGGAATAGTACCCTGCATAGGAATAGATTGTCCAAAACTAGGATTACCCCTAGTCGGGAAGGCGACTAATGAGAGGGCGTTGTTACCAAATGCTTCGATCAAAGAAAATAGTGTCAAACCTACCGGCATATTATGCGAAGGTGGTCCTTGACTTCCCGCTCCAAATAAACTATGGTGTGTAGGTTGCCCGACGAATTGCTGATGCGAGCCACCAAGTGAAGGGTACGAAGGAGGTATATGACCTCCTCCATAAGGGAAAGCATTAAAAGGAGCAGGAGTGCCCCCCATGTGACCTTGCAGAGGAGCGCTAGAGCTCCCTACCCCCAGACCTAAATTCTGTGAAGTGGAATAGGAAAGTACAGGACTTGTACCCGAACTAGGCATCCTATATGAGAATGGAGGGCCTGTCGCACTTGGTGTGAAATGAGTTGTGGTCGCCGCCAAAGATGGGATCAGACCACTGTGTGATGTAGAGGCAGTCGAGACCATGGTGTCTTGGACCGATGATGGTGGGTTAGGAGGTGAAAACTCTCCCGTGGTGACAACCGTAGTGGGAATTGAAGAATTCCCAGAAGGAGTAATAGCATTTGTTTCCATTGCTATGTGCAACACTATCTGACGCTCATAAAATTGAATAGGTACGATGAAATGTGCCAAGAAATCAGTGGTTGGGGTTTCAACCAGGTCAAGAGCATTCACTCCAAGGTCCAAAGTGGTTGATTCCTCCACATGTTGGTCAAGCACAATTGCTTGTAACCTAGTCACTTCAAAAGACCCTTGTTCATCTAGCTTTCGCCTTAATGGTGGCGAGGGTGGCTCCAGTGTAACCGGAGGTAGTCCAAGAATCCTTCGTGACTGGAAAAGCTCGTGATACTCCACTATGTGAGAATATCAAAGACACTCTAGGGTATTCTAAATTTTCAAAAGTAACACACACTCAAAAAGTCCCTATAAGATAAGACAAGCAAACACTAAATTACTTGGAAGAACAGTTATAAAAACCAACACTAGAGCAACTTACCGGTGCAAGTGAAACTCAAAAATGGAAGCACCCTCTGGGTATACTCTGTAAAGTGTGGCCTGATGTCTATCCTAGGTACCGCAGTATACCCCCGCAGTCACCTATGTATGTCCCTAAAAAAGATAGGCAACTAGGTTGCCAGCGCGTGAACAGTCATCAGGCGGGTACAGTCAAAAGTTGGGTAGACCACAATGAGCAGGGTATCAAGCCCGAAACCTGTCAAGGGTATTGAAATCAAGTGGTCTGGAAGACAATTGAGGACCTTGAACAGATTTGAGACCCACAAAGCCCCATGTCAAATGCAATCGACGGAATCCCAAAACAAGCCCTCTATATGTGTTCTCCACTACGATTGGTCCAACTTTGGAGGGGTTATCTTCACTACCATTCTGCACGTGTCCTCGTGTGCATCCCCTGTGTTAGAGGGGGGTCCCAGATAACTTTCACGATACTAGACTTAGACACTCCCTAACTTAGACTCCAATGTTTGATTGTAATGGCCTTGAAGAGTTTCCTCTCCAACCTAATCCAAGGCCCTAATCCTAAACTAGTTGGTTAACCCTACAAACATAAAAGTCTAATAAATTTTAGATTTAGAGTTAATTTTATGGCTTTGTCTTATGTCAAGGGGTATGATAGTGAAACTGATGAGGTGTAAAAGATGAAAGTAAAAATGAGTAAAAAGATGGAAACAAAAACTTTCACTTAATGCAAAATTTCAACAACTTTTCAAAATATTTATTTTTTAATTTTCTAAGATTTTGGACAGCAAACTCAAAAGGAATTTTACTCGACTATGAGCTACTTATGATCTAAGTAAGCTGCAAAAAAATTATGAAATAAAAGACTTTTCCCTAGCTAATAATGGAGAATCACACTCTTCAACCAAACTAGAAAATGAAAGAGATTTTTTTTTATTTTATTTAAATGTTGATAAAGCAAAAAGGAAAAATACCAACAAGTAAAAAACCAAGAAAAACAATTCTGGCCTAAATCGCAGATCACAAAGAATCACTTCAAGAAATCACACACTAGCAACTTAAAAAAAATGACTCTCACACTTGTCTAAAAACCCTAAACAATTCTTTTTTATGACAACTTTTAAATGAGAAAAAACAAGCTAAGGGTAAAATTAATCCTAAGCTACTGACTGCTAAGACAGAGATTCAAACACCTGAGAGGTATAATTCTCATCAAGGGAAAGGATGACTACCTTACCCTCAACAAAAACTATCCTTCACAAGCACACTACTGATAATCCAACAACAAGCATGTGAACGTGAGCTGTATAGAGCCAGAGGGTGTGTACACGCAGGCTGACCTTGTACAGGCCACGTGTATCTCTAAAATCTAAGAAAAAACAAAAACACACAATCCAAACCAGGAAGAGACCATGGATATTGATAACCAGGATCCCTTGAAGGCTTGGACACTCTTTTTAATAGAAAAAAACAAACAATGTAAGGAAAAAAATTGTAAAACAAACCAATCTGAGACAAGACTGCAAACAACCAAGACTTAGAAAGAATTCCAGAAAACCCCTGAGAATGTCTGATTCTGACAAGGAAGAGGATGACTGCCTCCAAATTTTTCTGGACTCTACACGCTACTACTAATTCTTCAGCTAGCATTCACACATGAGCTGTAAGCGAGTAGGGCACGGGTACATGCATGCAGACCTTATGCAAGCCGTGTGTACCTCTGTGGGTCTCGAAAAAACACAGTCAAGCAAATAACAGAGACAACTGGTATAGGAAACCAGACTCTCTGCTAGCTCAGAATTTACAGAAACTAAAAAACAGGCAAGAAAACCAGTCTTTTAAAACTACCCAAAAACAAAACAAAATTCCTAGGAACCTTAGAGACTTCCCTAGTATGGTCGCCAATTCTGTTGTGAGGGAAATCTCCTTATGGACTAGCAAATAGGGTTATACTTTGCATGTAGATATGACCAAGAGAAAATCTACTTTCTACCTTCGTCCCCAGACTTAAATCCCATTTCTTTTCAGTAAATACATGGCCAGATCAACCTACCTTGTTCCAAGCGTTCGATGTCGATCCTCTTTCGCACTTGATCACTTGTTCATAGTTCTCCTTCCAAAGTTGACCTGCATACAAGACAAGAAACAACTACAAATGCATCTTACCTATAGACTAACGGGTTAGATATTCAAACATGTACTTAACAAACTATGAATAACTCATGAATTGGGATAGGAAAATCATTTTCTTTATTACTTTGAATGAGTCAACTTACAAAAAGTTGAGACCGGCCACCACTCCATGAACCTGATCTTGGGCTCCTCTTCAACTGTCCTCCAACTTCTTTTCTTTATATCTCTTCTGGAACAAGGATGGCTAAAGGGTTGGGACAATGGGAATATGCAAATGGGCAGAGTTTCTTTGCTATCTTTTTCCTCCTCCAAATGGGACCCCTAGCCCTTCTTTTATAGGTTAGAAGAAGCTAGGTATTTGGACAAACCCTCATCCATTCATGGCTGGGAGTTTCATTTAACTCACCCAAAGCTTTATGTTCCGTCAACAACTTTCCTTTTTTCGTTCTTTTGTCAGTCCACACAGGATTTTTTAGGTCATCTAGTGTGTACACACGTGCAGTAATAGAGTAGGGCACGTGCGCCCTTATAAAAGAGGTTTTTTAAAGAGTTGTTCAGCAGTGCTTTGGCAAAGAAGGGATCTAATATGTCCTGATGCCAGGTAAGCATGTATGGTGAAATTTAGGGTTATAACAGGAGGGACCATGATTTCAGCTACCATTTATTGGTCATCCAATCAAGATAAAAAAGGTCAATATTGGAACAGAGGAGACACCAAGGCTTTTCAATGTCAAATATTATTGGGATGCTGCTACCATTGACAAGATTACAAAGTTTTTGCATGAATACCAGGACTTGTTTCCGACCAAGTTCACTGATAAGAAGGGTATCAAAGGGCCTATGGGAGAGATGAGAATACCTTTGAAACCAGGTATGAAGCCAATCAAGCAAATACCTGACAGATTGAATCCAAAATATAAGGAAAAAGTGAAGATTGAGCTTGACAGAATGTTGGAAGCAGGGATTATTGAACTCATCGAAGAATCAGAGTGGATCAGCCCTATGGTAGTACAAGACAAGAAGATAGGAGAAATCAGGATATGTGTGGACCTCAGAAAGTTGAATGATGTCTGTCTTCATGACCCTTTCCCTACACCATTCACTGATGAAGTATTAGACAATGTGGGAGGCCAGGAGGTATATCCTTTTACAGATGGATTTTCAGGATACCATCATATCTGGATTTCTAAGGAGGACAGCCACAAGACCATGTTTTCCACAGAATGGAGATCCTACCAATATACAGTGATTCTATTTGGACCAAACAATTCCCCATCCATATTTTCTAGGGTGGTGGTCGAAGCGTTCAAAGAATTTTTGCATAAATTTCTAGAAGCATATTTTGATGACTAGACTATGTTTAGTTTGTTGAAAAATCATATTGAATTTCTAAGGCTAATGTTGGATAAATGCGGGCAGTGTCAAATTTCTTTGAATTTGAAGAAGTGCATCTTCTTATCACCATTTGGAGTGTTATTAGGCCATATTGTATGTAAGTAGGGCTTGCTGGTTGATCCATCTAAAATTGCAATTATAGTTGATTTTCCACCTCCTACGTCAGTCAAACAACTGCACACTGCGCTAGGACATATTGGCTATTACAGGAAATTCATTAAAGGCTATGCCCAAATCAAAGTACTGATGGAGAATTTGTTGAAGAAGGACTGTCATTTTGGCTGGACAGACAAATGCCAGCAAAGCTTCGACACGCTAAAACAAAATATTGTCAGTGCGCCCATTCTAGTTTTTCCATATTGGAGAAAAGAGTTTCATGTGCACATCAATGCGTCTTCTATTGCACTGGGAGTAGTACTGGAACAACCGGAAGAAGGGGATATCGAACATACATTATATTTTTCTATCAGGAAGCTATCTATAGCAGAGATCAACTACACCACTACAAAAAGATAAGGACTAGCCATGGTGTACGCACTACAAAAATTCCGCCACTACTTATTGGGAGGACACTTTAAAATGTTTACAGATCACTTAGCACTGAAATAACAAGTCAAAAATCCAGTGTTGGGGGGGCGGATATGAATATGGCTTCTGTTGTTTCAAGAATATGATTTTGAAATAATAGTTAAGCCAAGAAGAATGAATAGGGGCCCTGACCACCTGTCGAGGTTGGAACATGGAGAAGAACCCACCAGTTTGGAGGACACACTATTGGATGCACAGTTGCTCACCATTAGAAAGATTGATGACCACTTCACAGACATCGTCTAGTTCCTGTCAATAGGAATGACACCTTGTAAGTTTACAATTCCACAGAAGAAACAACTAGTGGTGCACGTTGTAGACTTTTCACTGATAGCTGATCAACTATACAAGATGGGACCTGATGAGATACTAAGGAGATGCGTTATGGAGACAGAGCGACCATGGATCCTTGCAGAAGATCATGAAGGCATCACAGGAGGACATTACGCAGGGAAAGCAACTGTGTAGAAGGTTCTGCGAGCTAGCCTTTGGTGGCCTACCTTACACAAAGATGCTAAGGATTATGCTAGAGCCTATGATGTGTGCCAGAGAGTTGGGAAACCATATAGATGAGATAAAATGACATTAGCACCATAGATGACCCTACAAGAATTTGAAAAATGGGCCATTGACTTCGTGGGACCCATAAACCCACCAGGGAAGCGCACAGGAGCAAGGTATATCATTACTGCAACAAAATACTTAACTAGATGGGCCGAAGCTAGAGCAGTCGAGGGCTGTAGTGAAACTATAGCTACGTAGTTTATATTCGATGACATAATAACCAGGTTTGGATGCCCCAATATCCTTATGAGTGATAAAGGCACACACTTCATCAATAAGATAGTTGAAGCCCTTACTTAAGAATTTGCATTCCACCATTAGAAGACTACACCTTACCATCCACAAGCAAATGGGACAGTTGAAGCATTCAACAAGATCTTGGAGATAACACTGACAAATATTTGCATTGTGAATAGAGATGACTGAGATTTAAGAGTATCTGCAGTACTATGGGCCTATAGAACCACTTGCAAGAAATTAACAATGCAGACCCCTTTCAAATTGGTTTGTGGCCTCAAAGTTGTTGTCCCGATGGAATACTTGGTACCAAGCTTAAGGATTGTTTCATTTATAGGTATGGATGAGACTGGCACTGTTCAAGAGAGGCTTTCATAGTTGGTTGAACTGGAAGAAGACAGATTCATTGCAGGATTCCACCAGCAGGTTCAGAAGGAACGAGAGAAGGGATATCATGACAGGCACATCAAGAAGAAGGCACTCAAGCAAGGTGATTTAGTACTAATGTATGATAGTAAGTTTATAAGACACCCAGGAAAGTTCAGAATGCATTGGCTTGGACCATATGAGATCGCCTATGTAATAGAAGGAGAAGTTGCACAACTAAAAACATTGAAGGGAGAATGGAAGGAAGGATTGGTGAATGGGAGTTGGCTGAAGTTGTACTATGACAACCAGCTGCCTCACAGTTCTTAGTAAAAATAGCAGGAAAAGGGTCTAGGCACCAGGTACAGTTGAAACTGGGTACCAGACATAGAAAAGATAGTTTGCACAAGGAGGGAGAGGAGGCATAAAGAAGAAACCAAGGATACCCTGCGCAGTCCAAAGTTGAAGAAAAATAGAAGGATCAGATCCAAAGTGCCTTGGGATGATTCACAGGTGAGTGTTGGGGGCCTGTTGGCCCTTGGTTATGGAAGGAAGTGAAGAACAAGGAAGAAAAGGTAAAAAATGAAGTTCGCGGGAGACATAGTGGCTGTCACTGGGTCGAAGTGAGAAAAAGAGCAGAGAAGATGGAGCGAAGTATGGAAAAGCAAGTGATTGGACGAGAAGATCGAGGATGAAAAATCAGAAAGGAAGATGGATCGAGCACAAGTCAACAAGCGAAGAAAGCCACGGATAGCACTGCACAGGAAGAAAGGAAAGATAGGTTGGCAAAGCCCGAGAAAAGAGGGCCAAGTTGACCTAGGGTTTTATACACCTAGGGTTTTGGTATTTAGGGTTTTGGCACCTAGGTTTCGGCCTAAGGCTGTCGGTGAGATATTGTAATGTATAAATAAGGGTCAAGAGGACCTAGGTTGGGTTGTTGTTGTTGTTTTTCAATGTGATATTGGTGATGATCTAGCTACAATATTGAGAGAGATTATTATATTGTGAGAAATAAGTGTTGAGAGAGAGAGCCTTCAGATATTGTAATATCTTCAGTTGTGTGCGAAGATCAATCCTGCAGTTGGGTGCGCAGGAAGGGGAGAAAGGGGGAGAAGAGAGAAGATCTGTTGGTTGAGAGCATAAACAAGAACTGTAAGATTTACCTTAATAAATCATAAGCATAGTTCTGTGGACGTATCCCTAGAGAGAGGGTGAACCATGTACATCTGTTGTCATGTGTGTGATTGATGCTTTGATCTCTGTCATTGTTATGTTGTTATCTTCTTTATTGTATTAGACCAGATCTATAACTGTGATTGATAGATCTAGCTTGTTGAGTGATAGATGCATATTGTGTTACCACTGTAGTAGATCCACTTGACATTCCCTTGGTTGTATACATCTCTGTCCTTCAACCCCCTCATAGTTGCTTCGGGTGAGACAACATCTGCTTCGTAGGTGTTGCCGAAAGGGCCAGTAGCTTGGGCTTGTTGGTGCACTCTTGGAGTGAACCTCAGGTCTGCCCCTGTGCCAACATTAGGTGTGTGTTAATATGTAGAAAGAACTAGTAAACACAGAGGTAACACAAGAAGATAAACTAATCTTCAACACTAGACACATTTTCAAAAAAAATTATATTTGTTTCTTTTCCACCGCATATAAATTTATTTATCCTAACACATATAGAGACAGACAAGCCATATGATTTATTTAATAGAATGAAATGGATGTTTCTTACTTTTTCCATGGGAAAAATTAAAGAAGTGACTATGAAAATTGTACTTAACTCTAAATATTGGCATGAAAGTCAGTTGGAATTATACAGAGATCATTATGAATGAATTTCATAAATACATTAAAGAGATCAACCATACAAAGTAGGAAAGAAAATTTTGAACATGGCAAGTCAGACTCCAACAATATATCAAGTTACATGTGATGGGGATTGTTAGTGCCGCCATTTTTCTTTCCATTTTAGAGTCAATTTTAAAGTCACACTGTAACCCATGCGCCCAAACATGTGAATTCAAGTACGTAACACCGTGGTTTTAAAGTCAGCAAGTTGTCCAGTTGGCCCTTGAAAATAGGAAGGGATATCAGATTCGAAATTTGTATAAGAGGTACGGGTATGTCTTTTCCAAGAAAGTCGAGTCCTGTTGAGAAACTAGTCTCCACGTGCCCCAGGTCGAGTCAAGTGGTTAATAGAGGTCACCTCAGAAAAGTACAACAATTGTTATCAATTCATCATGGAGGCCGAGGGAACGAAAAATCACAACGTTCATATCATGCATGCCCAACAAGCCTTATCACTTGTATCCTACACATGCAGATTTTCCATGAAAAACCTACAACTTGACTTGGAACATCTCATCTTCATGAATTCACTGTCCTCTAGAATGATTTCCTCTCTTGTCCTATTCGTTATAAATCTCATATGCTCAGCATTTTATCCAGTCATAGAACCAGGCTCAAACTCTATTTGCAATTTCCCTGGTCAGTTCAGCTTGTTCAGAATTTTCCCTCCTGTGCGTTTGTTGGATAAACTGCGCATAAAATTCACCTTGGTTGCACCATGGAGACCTCTCAGAGTGAAAATAAAGGCATGTGGAGAAGCATAACTGCAAGTTCTGAGCCCCAAAAGGACTGGGATTCATTCTCACCTACGACAGGTATTCCCAAAGACGTGAAAGGAACTTTTCCTTTACCTATAGAAAAGACCAGATCAAATCGTGGAAAATTGGAAATGGAGGGATTCACACAGGATGGGAAGACAATAAGAGCCTCCTCTCCCCAATGATAAATGCCTCAGAGGAGGAGTAGGTCGAGAAATAACCAGGAGATCATGGAAGCTCGAATTTCAGAAGAACCGTGCATCGGATTGACAACTGAAGAACTACTCAGACACACCATCCAGATAGAACCTGCTGGGGTGATGCAGGAGCATCTATGACGTCATCAAGTGAGCCGGCGCGTGGATAAAAGACTATACAGCTGGACAGGCCAGCACATACAATTTTGAATTACTTGGAAAAGATCGTTGCGCCGCCGTTCGAAGGAAGGCATTCAAAGCCGAGCGCACTTGTATTATATTGTAGATAGGAAGACATTTAATGTTTTTAATGCAGTTAGATAGGAATTAAATGTAGATTAGACAGTTTACTTTCGAGAGGGAAAACAGAATAATAGACACCCTCCTTTGTACATTGTATTCATTCTGGATTATCTCACTCTCATTGAGACAAGGAGCAAGAGAAGAGAAGAGCAGAGAGCTTGTGAAGAACCTCCATGTACAGACATTGAATTAATAGGAAAGAGCTTTGATTCAATTCCATGGATGTGGCTGATCTCTGTGTGTTGTTGATATTGTGTCTTTGCATGTTTTCTTCTTTCTATGCTTATCTTTTATATGCTGCATATGTGATTGCATATCAGGTTCGAAACCTGAGGGAGTAAGCGAATGAGTCTAAGTTGTTTCTCTGTTTGAGCCAGGAGATTCCTGCATAGAGTGCAGTTGAATTCCTCCGCATAGAGTGCGTTGAGGAGGCTCAGCAGTTAAACTCTCATTCTCGCTCACCCAGAAGTTGTTTGGGGAGATAGAGCCGTGCAAGGCGTGCGCAGGCTGGACGAGGTCTCAGAGCGGTGATTCTGAGTCAAAGTGTTGATAGACAGTTGCTGCAGGAGTGCGAACAGGAAGTTTCTGGAAGAAAGCTATAGATCACGGATGCGGGTGAGTGCACAGAATCTGGGGACTTCAACACTTTGAAGTTTGTTGAAGGTCGAGTGCAAGCAGTGTGCGGGAAGTCTCAGAAGGAGTTAGCGTAATAAAGTTCCGGAGGGATAGTTTCCTTGCAAGTATTGTGGGAACAGACCCCGACGAAGTTCACACAAGACGAAGGTGGTGGAACGGAGGATTCGCCAAGAGGAAGAGAATCGACGACTTGAATTCATCATGGAGAACTTCGAAGATCACTACTCTACTCAGGGATCAGGCATATCGACACTTCACGCGGAAGAAGTTGATAGGTTGGCCAAAGAGATCGTGAGAACGTGAGAGACGACGTCTCAGAAATCACGTGCATGGCGTGATTCATAGTCGGGTGATGTGACAGGTGATCTCGGGACATCGGGTCTCGGGAGTTAGGGGTCCAGAGATTGGTCTCGCGAGTGGCGATGAAGCGAGAGGTGAGATAGAGAGATTGTCGACATCTCGGAACCTCGGATCTCGGGACTTGGGAACCCAAAGACATAGGAACGCGAGTCGCGAAGTCGCGATAGCGTGAGGTCCCGACCCGCGAGGAAGGTCAACGTTGACCAGGGATATCGGACATCGGGGATCCGAGGACTTGGCCTTCAAGCGTTGAACTTGCGAAGTCGCGAGAGCTGATCCTCCGATAATCAAAGTAGGGAGGATCCGAGCGAGTGGAAGACTAATGTGGGTAGAAGACTCCCGAGAGGAGTTGAAGAACCTTTGAGTTCTTCAGGCCAAGGAGGAAGAAGGTCCTGGTGAAGCGACTGCTGTGAGAGCGTGGTTGCATTAGGGTGGTATCAGAGCCTGGAACTTGTCTATGTATTTCAGGCGAGAGGAGGAAAGAGGAGCACTCTGATACACACGACTTGCGTCAGGGTGGTATCAGAGCGGGAGTTGGAGTTCTCTTTGTTCGGTTAACAAAGAGGAACAAGAGATACAATGCCGCCACGAAGAGAAAGGCAGTCACCTGATCGTGAAGACAGGGACGTGTGCAGAAGGGGTAGGCCAGCAGGTAACCCAGAGATGGAGCGGCAAATTCAAGATCTCAGGGCGAGACTCGAGGAGATGGAAACCACCCAGAGGTGTGGAGCTGGTACGACAGAGTTCAGCGATTCCGAGGTTGAAGAGGAAGCTGGACATGACCAGGAAGAGGTCACAGCAGAAGATGCCTCGACAGAGAGGTTGATCAAGGCCATTTCGAGGATGAGCTCGAAAATGAAGATGGACATTCCCGTCTATGAGGGAAGTCTAAATGCTGAGGAGTTGCTGGATTGGATCCGAGCACTTGACACCTACTTCGATTATGAGGATATCGAAGAGGACAAAAAGGTGAGGCATGCAGTCACGAAGCTGAAAGGACATGCAGCCCTATGGTGGGACGAGCTGTAGGCAGACAAGCATTCCAAGGGAAAACAGAAGATCAAGAGCTGGGATCAGATGATCGCCAAGATGAAGGCGAAGTTCATTCCGAGGGATTACCAGATCACTCTGTTCAGGCGTATGCAGAACCTGAGACAGAAGATGATGATGGTGAAAGAGTACACTGAAGAATTCTATAGGCTCAACATTCGAGCTGGTCATCGGGAGAGTGATGACGAGAAGGTGGCTAGATACCTGAATGGTCTCAGGTATGATATTCAAGATGAGCTAAGCATGGTTACCATCCACACTATTGAGGATGCATACCATATGGCTTTAAGAGCCGAGGAAAAGCTGAGCCGAAAGCAAGGACAACGGGGGAGAGGTAGAAGCCAGCCAAGAGGCAAGACAGTTGCCCAAGAAAGAATTCAGAAGCCCAAGGAGGATTGGAAAAAGCCTCAGGGTAGAGTTGAGAGAGGTGGAACCTCGTAGCAGGGGCATCAACGAATTGAACAAAGGCCGAAATATGCTGAGCCGAGGAGGCAACAAGATGATCAGCAAGGAGGATATGTTGATGCGAACACATTTCCTCGTACCCGAAGTCGAGGAAGAGGCCGAGGAGGAATTATCACATGTTTCATGTGTGGTAAGGATGGCCATAAAGCCGTGGACTGTCCAGAAAGGAAGATGGACAGAGGAGATACTCATGTCGCTGAGGCACAGAGGCGTGACGTGGAGGATGAGGACACTGGAAGTGGAAAGTCCCTTACAGTAAACAAAGTTCTCTTGAAGCCTGAGAAAGAGGTAGAGGACACCGCTCAAAGACGCAGACTATTCAGAACGACTTGCAAGACCAAGGGCTGGAAATGCAAGGTCATCGTTGACAGTGGGAGCACTGACAATCTCGTTTCAACCGAGATGGTGGAGAAATTGGAGCTGGAGACGCACAGACACCTGAGCCCATATAAAGTGTCATGGCTGCAGAAAGGACACTAGGTATGTGTTACGAGACAATGCTTGGTTAATTTTAAAATGGGAGAATATAGAGATGAAATATTGTGTGATGTTATTCCCATGGATGTATGTCACGTATTATTGGGAAGACCATGGCAGTTTGATAGACATGTTGTTCATGATGGGAGAATGAACACCTATACCTTAGAGAAGGATGGGAAGTCACACACATTGCTTCCGATAAAAGATAAGAAGGTGGAGCCAGAAGTGAGCAGTACGATACTTCTCATGAGTGGGAAGGAGATTCTTGATGAGCTGGAGAAGAATGAAGATCCACAGTTCTTAGTTGTCAGGAAGCCGAGGATTGTTCTGACAAGCACGAGAGTGGACGACTTGCCAGAGGAGATTCAGCAACTGCTGGGGGAGTTTGGTGACATCATCATGGATGAACTGCCGCGTTCATTGCCACCAGTGAGAAGTGTGAGTCACCACATTGACCTTATACCCGGGGCAAGTTTGCCAAATAAGGAAGCGTACAGGTTGACACCTCAGGAGAACGAGGAGGTCAAATGGTAGGTACAGGACCTGCAGGATAAAGGACTAGTGAGGGAAAGTCTTAGTCCATGTGTTGTTCCGACAGTACTGAGCCCAAAAAAGGATGGAGGCTGGAGGATGTGTACAGACTCCAGGGCGATAAATAAAATCACAATCAGGTACAGGTTTCCATTTCCAAGGATGGATGACTTGATGGATTGCCTGAGTGGGGAAAATTATTTTTCGAAGATAGACCTCAAGAGCGGATATCATCAGATCCGGATGAGAGAGGGAGACGAATGGAAGACAGCGTTCAAGACAAACGAGGGTTTTTACGAATGGCTGGTCATGCCGTTTGGATTGACAAATGCGCCAAGCACTTTCATGAGGCTGATGAATGAAGTCCTGCGAGAATTCATTGGCAAATTTGTGGTCGTATACCTGGATGACATACTAATCTTTAGCAAGACAAAGGCTGAGCATTTAAGACATTTGGCCACAGTGATGAGAAGGCTACAGCAGGAGAAGCTGTTGATTAACTTGAAGAAATGTTTCTTCATGCAGACAGAACTCATTTATTTGGGTTTTGTGATTTCGGCGAATGAATTAAAAATGGATCCTGAGAAGGTTGAAGTAATCAGGAATTGGCCATTGCCGAGAAATGTTTTTGAGGTAAGGAGCTTTCACGGTTTGGCAAGCTTCTACAGAAATTTCATTCGGAACTTTAGTGGAATTAGCATCGCGATGATGGACACTATGAAGAAGCGGCATAAAGTTTTTTAGTGGACACCCGAGGCTGAACGAAGCTTCAATCTGTTGAAGTGGAATATTACGGAGAAGCCGATTTTGGTGCTGCCAAACTTTCAGAAGACCTTCCAGGTGAAGTGTGACACTAGTGGGTATGTTGTTGGAGGGGTCTTGAGTCAGGATGACAGGCCTGTTGCATACTACAGCGAGAAGTTGGATGATGCGAAGCTGAAGTACTCCACGTACGATAAAGAGTTCTATGCCATCATACAGGCATTGAAGAAGTGGAGGCACTACCTGATACCCAAAGAGTTTGTGTTGTACAGCGATAATCACGCATTGCAGTTTGTAAGTCAGCAGGAGAAACTGAACCAGAAGCATGCGAAATGGGTGGAATACATGTAGAGTTTCACGTTCATGATAAAGCACATTTCGGGGACTGCGAACAAGGTAGCAGACGCCTTGAGCAGAAAATGCTTATTACTGCAGGAGTTCAGGATCAAAACGCTGGGTTTTGAGAACTTGAAAGATATGTATGCAGGTGATGTTGATTTCGGCGAAGCTTATGAAGTGGCTGAGAATCCGGTGCTCAGAGATAGGAGTCCGTGGATTGACTACCTGATCCAGGATGGATTGTTGTTTAAAGGCAATCAACTATGCATACCAGATTGCTCTATGAGAGAGAATTTAGTGAAGGAGAAACACAGCGGAGGCTTAGCGGGTCATTTCGGGCATGACAAAACCTTCGCCAAGATGAGCGAATCATATTACCGAGAACACAGAGAGGCATGGATTCCATTTTTGTGGTAGTGTATAGGTTCTCGAAGATGGCACACTTCATTCCGTGTCATAAGACCAGCGATGCGACACACATCGCAAATTTGTTTTTCAAAGAGATTGTCCGATTGCATGGATTGCCGAGAAGCATAGTCTCGGACAGAGATACGAATTTCATCGGTCATTTTTGGAGGACGTTATGGAAGAAGCTGGGGACTGATCTGGCATTCAGCTCAGCATACCATCCGCAGACAGATGGATAGACCAAGGTGGTGAATAGGAGTCTGGGGGACTTGTTGAGGATCCTAGTGGTAGAGCACCACAGCAGTTGGGATCAGATCCTACCACAGGCAGAATTTGCGTACAACGATTCAGTGAATCGGAGTACAGGTAAGAGCCCATTTCAAATTTTGTATGGGACGCAGCCAAGAGGAGTTTCTGAGCTTAGAGAGCTGGAACATGCTGGAACTAGCAGCGTGAGGGCTGAAGAGTTCACGGAGGCGATGAAAGAACTTCACACGGAGGTGAAGCAGCGATTGCAGAGATCGAACCAAGAGTACAAGCGCAAAGCCGATCAGAGAAAGAGACAGCTTCAGTTTGAAGTGGGAGATATGGTTCTGGCGCATCTGAGGAAAGAAAGGTTCCCGAGAGGAACATATAAAAAGCTCAAGATGAAGAAAATCGGGCTGTGCAAAGTTCTGAAGAAATTTGACGAGAACACATATGAGCTTGAATTGCCAGAGGGCATCAGGATATCTCTGATATTCAACATTTCGGATTTATACCCTTACAGGGCTGAAGAAGCAGGCACTGGAACTGAGGAACCAGTGATCCAGTGGCAGAAGCATCTACCAGTTGCACAGAAGCCTGAGATGGAATGCATACTGGATAAAAGGGCAGGTAAGAAAACTAGGAGGAAGCAGTACTTTGAGTACCTGGTGAAATGGAAAAACCACCTAGTGGAGGATGCCAGCTGGGAGACAGAGACAGTCATACAGAAGCATGGTCACACCGTGCAGCAACTCATGGACAGGAGCCCATGAAATCTTTTGAGCCGAGGAGTATGATGCAGGAGCATCTACGACGTCATCAAGCGAGCCACCGCGTGGATAAAAGACTATACAGCTGGACAGGCCAGCACATACAATTTTGAATTACTTGGAAAAGATCGTTGCACCATCGTTCGAAGGAAGGCATTCAAAGCCGAGCACACTTGTATTATATTGTAGATAGGAAGGCATTTAATGGTTTTAATGCAGTTAGATAGGAATTAACTGTAGATTAGACAGTTTACTTTCGAGAGGGAAAACAGAATAATAGACACCCTCCTTTGTACATTGTATTCATTCTGGATTATCTCACTCTCATTGAGACAAGGAGCAAGAGAAGAGAAGAGCAGAGAGCTTGTGAAGAACCTCCATGTACAGACATTGAATTAATAGGAAAGAGCTTTGATTCAATTCCATGGATGTGGTTGATCTCTGTGTGTTGTTGATATTGTGTCTTTGCATGTTTGCTTCTTTCTATGCTTATCTTTTATATGTTGCATATGTGATTGCATATCAGGTTTGAAACCTGAGGGAGTAAGAGAATGAGTCTAAGTTGTTTCTCTATTTGAGCCAGGAGATTCATGCATAGAGTGCAGTTGAATTCCTCCACATAGAGTGCGTTGAGGAGGCTCAGCAGTTAAACTCTCATTCTCGCTCACCCAGAAGTTGTTTGCGGAGATAGAGTCGTGCAAGGCATGCGCAGGCTGGACGAGGTCTCAAAGCGGTGGTTCTGAGTCAAAGTGTTGATAGACAGTTGCTGCAGGAGTGCGAGCAGGAAGTTTCTAGAAGAAAGCTATAGATCACGGATGCGGGTGAGTGCACAGAATCTGGGGACTTCAACACTTTGAAGTTTGTTGAAGGTCGAGTGCAAGCAGTGTGCGGGAAGTCTCAGAAGGAGTTAGCGTAATAAAGTTCCAGAGGGATAGTTTCCTTGCAAGTATTGTGGGAACAGACCCCGGCAAAGTTCACACAAGACGAAGGTGGTGGAACGGAGGATTCACCAAGAGGAAGAGAATCAACGACTTGAATTCATCGTGGAGAACTTCGAAGATCACTACTCTACTCGGGGATCGGGCATATCGGCACTTCGCGCGGAAGAAGTTGATAGGTTGGCCAAAGCGATCGCGAGAATGCGAGAGACGACGTCTTAGAAATCACGTGCATGGCGTGAGTCATAGTCGGGTGATGTGACAGGTGATCTCGAGACATCGGGTCTCAGGAGTTAGGGGTCCAGAGATTGGTCTCGCGAGTGGTGATGAAGCGAGAGGCGAGATAGCGAGCTTGTCAACATCTCGGAACCTCGGATCTCGGGACTTGGGAACCCAAAGACATAGGAACGCGAGTCGTGAAGTCGCGATAGCGTGAGGTCCCAACCCGCGAGGAAGGTCAACGTTGACCAGGGATATCAGACATCGGGGATCCGAGGACTTGGCCTTCAAGCATTGAACTCGCGAAGTCGCGAGAGCTGATCCTCCGATAATCAAAGTAGGGAGGATCCGAGTGAGTGGAAGACTATTGTGGGTAGAAGACTCCCGAGAGGAGTTGAAGAACCTTTGATTTCTTTGGGTAAAGGAGGAAGAAGGTCCTGGTGAAGCGACTGCTATGAGAGCGTGGTTGCGTCAGGGGGAATCGAGCCACGAAGACAGGAGAAGAACAAGGAGAGCAGATATCACAGGAGAAAATAAGAAAGTTCCATCTCAGCAGCTGAAGCAAGAAAAGTTGGCTATCGCCGAAATCTATCAAGAAAACATGGAATTGAGGCGACAGCTAGCGACAATGTCTATAGAAGTGTCCACAATGCAGGGTCGTAAAGGGAACGTGGAATGGTTGAAAAGGAAGCTCAGAGAGGTGCAAGACACCATTGTACATCTACGAGAAACACAGATACTGTTGAAAGAAAGGTATGTGAAACATTCCAGAGAATGCGAAATGACCAAGAAGGAAGCCCGTGTAGCTCTCGTCAGTGCACAGGAAAAAGAAGTTTAGTTGGCGCCCGTCTCTGCACCTGAAAAGGATGAGACAAATCTTGGCAGTTTTGAATGTTATGTTTTTCTAAAGCATGCTACCATTTTGATAACAGCCACGATGATCTAACAAGTTGCTTACTGTGCGCAATTCACAGCAAATGATCACATCATAGAAAATCAAAGTCATTATTCACAGATAGTAAGCTCCTGACAGACACCTGTTCGTTGGGACGTCTGCTCAAAGGGACGTAGCGAAACATATTTTCTCCATGCCAAAATCCAGACCGACGATCAGATCTGCGTGGCGTAAATGCGAACAATCATAAGTAAACAGGCGTGATTATTGTCTATTTTTGGAAAACGCTATGCAAAGAGTCCCCAATGCATGTTTCTCAGTTTTTCTAGTTCTAAGGGTTAGCAGTTAGAAAACAAGGTAGCCCAAGCGACACCCTCATTTATATATTTCATCTTTTCGATGTAAGCCAGGTTGGTTGGAAAATTTGGTAGATGATAGTTATTATATGTAAATCGACCCCATATCCCAAGTCTCACTTTCCTGCGCCAATATTACCTGAACCCATTATATCATAGGTGTTAAATCTAACCACTGTTTTCAAAGTCATATCCTGCACGAAGACTGTGCCATTTCCGAGAGATCCCTCTCCAGATATGAAAGGATATTTTCGAGTCTCAAAGTTGGTTGAAAAAGTTACCTTCGTCATTCGTTTATCAGTCGAACAGATTTACGAAGTGCTAACATTCTAGCGTCGTTGTCGAGGAACGAAATTGAATAGATTTTCCCTGGGAGAACGAAAACGTTGTAGTTTGACCCCTGAGGGTAACAGGGGGACAAACATCCATACCGACTAAAATACTTACCCTGGTGACTCCATTCCAAACAAACCAGTAGCCTCGAGTAGCACAGTTAAGGAAACCTAGCTCCAAAGACGATTTACACCAGAGAGAATCCTGACCCAAACCCCTCGGAGCCTGTGTACGACCCTGAGAATATTTTGTGCAAGGATAGAGAGAAAGTGTCAAACCTATTCTACTACCTAGAAAGAAGCCTGTCCTTTCCCAAATATAGCATGCATATCATTGACGACCTTGAGTTTGACACATTCTTTGAGCAAACTCTGTTTTGTTCGAAGTCAAAGACCAATTTGGACGAGACTGTTTTTGACCCAAAGAAATTTTGAGCCCTAGTATCAAATAATATCCCTCATAATATGAATCCTCATAGGGATATGGCAGCCTGATTCACTCCCCTCAACATGTTTTCCCAATTGCATGACTTACCTCAAAATTATAGCCAAAGGATTAGGTTCTAATACACTGAGGGAAATGTTTCTGCTCAGAGGCACCTGGATTGGTTTAATGAATTCATCGACCTGGAGGAGGTGGACTACGCAAATGAAAAAATGAGGTTGTTGACGCAAAGCCTCTTGGGATATGTAAGAAAATGGTTCAAAACCCTCCCGCCCACGAGCATTCAGGACTTCGTCGCATTCGAGACGTCGTTCCTAGATAAATTGGGAGGCAAGAAAAACCCTTTGTAGCTGCTGACACAATACAATAACATGAAGAAAGCACTGGAAGAGACGGTGCAGGAATTATTGACCCACTTTTTGAAGGTGTACAACTCGATCCCTGCAGAAGTCAAGCTATCACTCGGTGTTGTGCAGTTGTTGTACGCCAATTCCTTCGAAAATGATTTCGTCCTGTTGTTAAGATAAAGGAGATCAACGAATCTAGATTCTATAATGAGCAATGTTGTCAAAGTCGAAGTAAACATGATGGCTTTGGGAAAAATAAAACCAAGGTTCAATCAAGGCGAAAAGAGACTCTAGGGAGATGCACAGCCATCGATGTCGCGGTCCTCAGATGATAAATTTGACATGATGATGAATACCATGAAGAAGTTTATGGAGAGAATGTCCATGGGAAACATACCTGTTGCTTGAGAACAGAACGACCCACCTCCCAAAAATCAGAACCTCATAAGAGGTCAAATCCCTCAAATCAGACAGAGGGAACAGAAAGAGAAAAGGGATAGGGGTGACCAGCAAATGAGACCTCCATTCTAGAACAACTACATAGATGAGGATTTGGACCAGACATTTGATGACCAGATGCATTGTTGCGATGACCAAAAGTTGTGTGTATTCCTGACGAAGAGCGAGCATGATCAGTATATGAGTAGGAATGAAGACTTTGTTCCAGAGGCCAGCAATGATATGATACTCGTAACAGATGATGCGTGGTCTTGGGAGATGGAAGAGTTCAGGAAAGGCTATTGAAACTCCATCATGTAGTTCCAGAAGAAGTATAACCTTCAGAGCAAGGAGGTGCCTACCGAGTTGCAACAGATGAACCCCATATGGAATCCCCCAGTGAACACTCCTTCCACAAGCCGAAAAAGGTTAGACAACGCGACCAAAGATGTGACAAATAAAGTTAAGTTGAAGGAGGAGGTCCCCAAGAAATCCTCGGAGACAGGTCGGGAGGCGAGCGGAAAAGAGGTAGAGAAAAATTGTCCCCCTTTCAATTTTGAACACGAGATGGCCAAAATAAAAATATCTGTCCCATTCAATGAACTTATTAGAAAAGGCGAGTATCGGGAACAAATCACAAAAATGTTGAAAATGGGGGGGACCCCTGATACTCTGAATCTTCAATATGATCACCCCTCCATCCTTTTTGGTCTGCGAGTTGAAGAGACAAGCGATACCGAAGACGTCCCTTCTTTCTATGTCAGTATGAAGATCCATGACATGAACCTGCATAACGCTATATTGGATTCTGGTGCGTCACACAACCTCATGTTGAAGGTGATCATGGATGAACTAGGATGTCACCAGGCCTTACAAATACCTTTTCTCTTTTGATTCAAGGAAATTCAAGTGTTTGGACCTTATCAAGGACCTAGTTGTATCGTTGGCTCAAATCCCTGCTAAGAACATGGTCATGGACGTGGTCATTGCAGACATACCTCCAAAATTCGGCATGTTTCTCTCTAGGTCGTGGGCTGCGAAGTTGAAAGGCACATTTTAGATGGATATGTCATATGCCACTATCCCTGTTTTTGGCCATGACAGAAGGTTGTACAGAGAAGTGTTGTTGAATTACATGGTAAGAAACAAGAAACAGCCACACAATCAACCCATATACGTCGTCGACACCAAACTGAGGTCTTCTATATTATACAATGACTTGAATTTTGAAGAAGAAGAGTCGAGATCCATTGTAACAGCTGACTAAGAGACCGCACAGGAAACAACAAAATGTGTTGACCCAAAAGACCGCATGGAAAATAGGGTGTGGAACATGATTTTTGACGGTGCAGTCAGCAGAGAAGGAGTTGGGGCTGACGTATGGGTGAGCCCCTCTAAAGAAAGCATGAAGCTATGCTCATACGAGCTCTCGTTTGAATACACTAACAACATGGCCGAGTATGAAGCACTAATCTTGGGATTACAAGTTTTGAAAGAATTGGGTGCGTACAGGATAGCAATGCGCGGGGATTCCGAGCTGATCATAAATCAAGTAAAGGGTGTATATCAGACCAAACACCCCAGGTTGAGAGTGTATAGGAATTTGGCTTTGGACCTCCTCCAAGGATTCTCAGAATATGACCTATTTTCTATCCCCAAAGAGCAAAATTAGATCGCCGATGCATTGGCCACCTCCGCCTCGGTTTTTAAGATTCCCATCTTCCTAGACAAAAAGTATGAAATTGAGGTCAGGCATAGGCCCACAGTGCCTGATAATATCAAACACTGGCAAGTGTTCGATGATGACAAAGAGGTGGAAATATTCCTCCTTATGAGCAACGAGTTCGCTAATACAAACATTGACGAGGAATTATGTAATAAAGAACATGAGAGTGCGGATGTGCATAGTAATGATGACCCTTTCCAAAATCAGATCGTGGGAAGGGACATAATACAATTAAAAAACAATATTATTCCAAAGGGTTTGGTGCCGTAGGAAAAGTTGTTTGACGAGAATGATGTGGCTAAGGACCCTCGGAACACTGAAAGTGAAGAAGACGTGGAAGACTACAACATCTAGACTAAGGAGAACCCGAAGATGGTAAAATTATCCAAGACCCTTAGTCCATAGGTCAAGCAAGACTATGTAAATCTCATGAAAGACTTCCCAGACATTTTCGCATGGAACTACGATGACCTGAAAATGTATGACACGAAAGTGATCCAACATGTTATCCCTCTCAAGGAAGATCAGAAACAGTTCAAACAGAAGTTGATGTGGATAAATGCCTTATTACTGTCGTTGGTCGAGAAAGAGGTAAAAAATCTTTTCTATGCTAAAATCATTGTTTCTTTGAGTTTCTCAAAATGGGTATCTAATCTGGTACCTGTAAGAAAGAAAAGCGGTGAGACAAGACTGTGTGTGAACTTCCGAAATTTAAATAAAGTGTCTCTAAAGGACCACTATTCCCTTCCTAAAATGGACTACATCCTACAAAAGGTGGTAGGGTCTCAGAAGATGTCTATGCTCGACGGGTTCTCAGGATATAATCGAATCATGGTCCACCCGGACGACAGAGAGAAAACGGATTTCACAACTCCATGGGGAATGTTCATGTATGCCATGATGTCATTCGGCCTGATGAATGAAAGAGCCACTTTTCAGAGGGCCATGGACATCGTGTTTGCTAATGAAAGGGAAAAATTGATCGTGATTTATCTAGACAACATCACTGTGTACTCTACCTTCGACAAACAACATCTTGAGCACCTGAAGAGAGATTTTCAGAAGTGTAGAAAATTTGGCATATCATTGAATCCAATGAAGTCTCACTTCGCGGTAGAAGAAGGAAGGTTGTTAGGGCACATAATTTACAAAGAGGGAATTAATATAGACCATAGAAGGGTTGAAGGGATCATGAATATGAAGGTACAATATTTCCTAGGAAAGGTGAATTTTCTGAGGAGATTCATCCCAGACCCGGTGAAAATCATAAAACACATAACTTGCATGCTCAGGATGGGAAACGAGAACAAGTGGAACCTGGAGGCCAAGAAGTCTTTTGAGGATATCAAATTGGCACTGAAAAAATCTCCTATACTAGCTAGCCCAGATTTTACGAAAGATTTCCTCATGTTTTCATTCACCTCAGAACACACTATTGTCGACGTGCTACTACAAAAAGACGAACAGGATTTTGAAAAACCCATAGCCTATTTCAGCTGGATGCTGCGTGATTCTCCACTAAGGTATGGCATCATGGAAAAGCGGGCATATTCTTTAGTAAAAGCTTTGAAAGAATTCAGGACATACATACTGCACTCCCATGTTATCGCTTGTGTACCCAACAGTTCAGTAAAGGATATTCTGACTCAACCTGACCCGGAAGGAAGGAGAGGCAAGTGGATAGTGTCTGTGTTAGAATACGACCTTTAAATCAAGCCTACAAATTTGATCGAAGGTCAGGGTCTCACAAAGTTAATGGTGCAGTCAGACTGTGACGTTGTAGGAATGAATTTCATTGTTTATCTATCAGAATGCCCCCAAGAAGAAAAAACTATGCAGGTGCCTCAACAATTCATCGACTCACCATGGTATGTGGACATCATCTATGTGTTGGAGAATCTCTAGGCCCCTCTAGGTGTGAGTAAGACTAAGGCCATATTTCTCAAGCTCAAAGCGGTTAAGTTCTACATCCTGGACAACTCACTCTACTGGAAAGATCCCAGGGGAATATTGTTGATTTTTTTATTGGAAGATGACGCGAAGTGGGCCATACAAGAATTTCACAAAGGAGATTGTGGAGGACACAACTATTGGAATACCACCATGCACAAAATCCTGAGGGAAGGCAATTACTGGCCTACAATTTTCACTGACGTATATAAGGAGGTCTCCAGCTGTGTTGACGGGCGAAATCGATCGTCCGTCAACTGAGAGAGTGGAACCAGTCCGGGGTTGTCTAATAACCCAAGCCGTTTGGGATGAACCACCCTGACGTGTTAAGCGGCTCCGTTAGCCAATCTAAGGTCCTAAGAAAACAAAAGAAAACTAATCTAAACTAACTATTAAAACTTCTAACTAAAAGAAAACAAATAAGACAAACTAAACTAAAACTAACTAAAGCTAACTAATAAACTAATCTACTAAAAACTAACTATTAAAACAAACTAACTAATCTAACTATTCTATATATATAATCTACTATCTAATACTAAACTAACTCAAACTAATTAACTAACTAACTACTAACTGAAATATAACTTATTCACAAAATGTACAATATCTACAATTTACAGATTTGAATAAAACCTGAAAAACTCATTTGCATTCTGCCCTAAGACAGAGACAGATATTTTTTGTTGATATTATAATTTTATGAACAGAGATAAAACATAAACTAAACTAAACTAAACTACTAATATACTAATTCTAATTACTAATCTAAACTAAAACATATATCTAACTAAACTACTAATATAATAAACAAATAAATAACAAACTGACCTGGAAACGGTCCAGGTTTGCCCTATGTATGATGACTGTGTTAGTAGATCAGAGAGAGGAAACCCGCACCGAATAATCCAAAAGCTTCTCGTAAACGATAGCTGCGATGCTCTTCGAGTTTGTTTACAGGACAAACAAGACATAAAAATCACAACAATCATATAATTTATAAATCTCTACAATTAGATAAACCCGCATGCAAAGACTTATACAAAATCATTCAATTGATGAAGAAGAGAAATTTGTCATTCATTAACTGAACAAAGTAATTGTTGTGTTTTTAAATTAGTGAAAGAAATCATACGTGGATCATATTAATTAATTCATATCATTTTGCAAAAGACTATGATAGCTAAAGTAGTCACTAATCAAATGCAAATTGATAAGCATAAACGTGAAACAAAAGATTGATATTATGAAAAGTGAAAGCTGTAGCAGAACATCAACTTTTGTCTCAGTTTGTATTAGGAATCCATAGACTGGTTCTCCCACAAGTGAGGATGATCCTTATTACAAAAATAATAAGTATTTATAAGTTTTCCACAGGGTAAAACCTCCTTGTGGAAGTTATCAAACTGTTTACATAAAATCTCGGAGGATCTCCCAAGTTCAACTAAACTAGGAAACTAAAATAAAACTAAATACACAAATATCCCCTAGATTGTCCATCATATCCCTTGCAATTCGAATTTACCTGAAAAGGACCAAAAATGAACAAGTTAGAAGAATCTTTTATTAATAAAATAATAAAAATCTAATTCTATAGACTAGCTACATAATCCTCTGATTATGTAGCTAGTCTAAATAAGACACAAAATCAGCATTAAAATTGATTAAAAATCTTTTAAAGAATTAAAGTCAATTAAAATCCAATAGCTATTTGAAAACGAATCATTTAGTTTGAAATTATTATACCATTCGAGATCAAACAAGATCAAAATCATTCAACCGAATACAGAGATAGGTGTACTCTGTTTCGATTGTTATTATAAGTCGGCTGAACAGAATTATCATCAACCGCTGAGAAATCATTTGAAATCCAATTGAAAACAATATGATCAAACAAATCGTAGGCAATGTTTAAACAGGAGATATGATCGAATCCAAACAAAATCATTTACAATTCGTTATAGCTATAACGACATATCAAACGATTTATACCATAAGCGAATTAAACCAACACTGGTGCATAACTGTCCACAAACGAGATCGTAACAGGGTGTAGCAGAGTTCATATGAGATATTCGATCATTTGTTTTTGCAAATTGGGGTAAACAAGATCGATTGACCTTGACCAAAATCATTCCATTCAAACGAATTGTAACCGGATTTGGTAGAGATAACACAGTCAATTAATTCGTTTTGCAAATTTAAAATCAAATAGAGTACTCCTTTATGATATGAATCTAACTCGTGAAAATGATCGAACTAACAGCAAGTCAATCAAGCAAATTAATTGGCTGGGAGTTTATCATAGTTTTCATGAATCGAATCCATTCCACGATTCGGGCATGAATATTATTTGCGCAGACAGAGTCATTCTTTCCAAATTAAAATTGAACAGAGTTGTATTCCCAATTTTAGAAAATCATAGGACACAGCATATTAAAAATCATAACAACCGAACTCGTTGAAATCGTTTGCCAATCACAGTATACAAACCATAATGAAATCAAATCCAAACATGATCATATTCACAATGAATTCGATCGAAAGCAAACCATCAATTTTAACTCAATCTAACAAACCAAATCTTATCGAAAATCAGTTAAATCTAGTAAAATCCATCAGTGACTAAGCTGGGTAAATCATGTAACCAAATCGAAATTCCATTCATTTTTAGCAAGAGAAAACACTGTACAGGATAAACACATAATGACAGAATCGTTTCAAAATGTAAACAGAGCTATTCAAAGACTAAATTTCAATCACTATATTACTCATGGTCACTCACAGAACTAAAACGATATAAAAATCATACCTGCATAGCTGGATCACGACAATTTAGAGTTCATAACGACTGTGGCCGATTCAACATTTTTGAAAAGGATGGAGCTTGTCGTCTTTTTCTTCTTATCAGCTGCTTGGAGTTGGTCTCTTTGGCTGGTCAACACCTCAATTCGGCTTTCCAGTAATTGAATTTTCGATTAGAGTATGGGAATGTCGATGTAGTATCGTTCCAACCATAAATCGCATTGGTCATAGGATGACTGTGTGGGTTTTGAAAGAGCAGGCGAGGGTTTGATCATATGACTGAGGGTTTCGGTAGGCAATTTAATACCAGGATAGCTAGGGTCGTTCCTCAGGTAGGGGGGAAGATTCATCATGAAATCATAAGGTGGTTTGGGGCATAGACCCTACGAGTAAGCATACTCACTGGCTAAGAATCGTTCCACATCAGAATCAGAATCCTCACTGAGGACAATATGGTCTCTCTCAACAGAGGGTTTGGGATTATTTCTAGCCATTCTCAAAATGAACCGAGCATTCCTTTTTCCTTTGGCATTCGCAGTAGGGTTTGCCTTGGGATTTTTTCTCACAGGCTTCTTAACAGTCTCACACTTCTCAGTTATAGCGTTGGGTAAGTCAACCTTAGGGTCGGTCGAGGGTTTAGGAAGAGGCAGTAGGATATGGAAGGGCACAGAAGGCTCGGCCTTGGCTTCACTCACCACAGGTTTGTCAACCTGGGCAGGGTCAGTGTCATCGAAACCATTTCGGGTGATGAAAGCCTTCCAACTATCACCATGTAAACTCAAGTGATGCACAACGATAAGCTTAATAAGCCCATAGTGGAACAGGCTACTGTCAGCCTTCTGTCGTTTAAACCTTTTCGACATTTTATATAGGCTACGATGAAAGTAAAAAGGCATATTCAACGAGTATCCCATAAAATTCATTAGCAAACGTAGGTGGTAGAGAAAAATGAGTCTGTATCGACCTTCACAGGTCACGAACTGCTTGACTATCATCAAATTATCGTGCCATCGTGGTTTAAGTGTAGAGATGGGCATACCTATGTCACAAGAAGTGACCTTTCGCGAGAGGAACAACAGTGTCCATGGCACCTCCTCGACCTTACAATTTTTGAACCAACGCTGGCCTGTGGCAGGTAAACTTGTAGTAGAGCCGATAAATTTTTCATCAATTTCCAACTGGGTGTCACCCACTTTGGCTCTACATCCATCGAAAGTCAAGGCGAATTTTCTTGCAACACAGAGGTTAAAACCCTCAAATCGATGTATAAAGGTGAGCCATTCGTTTTCTTCCAAGTCTTTGTGGGCATTGTCAAACATTAACAAGGACTGGTTGTCGTTTGGCTCGATTCGCACGACTGGTGCCATGGAGCCGAGCACATGGTAAGCCGAGGGTTTGGATCAGAACACACACAGGAGCAGAGCTACCAGAGCTAACAGAAGTGAATGATGAATATGGGATAGGCATAAATGCCATCGTGTGAAGGTGGTGGAGCTTATCTCTGCCATGCAAAACAATTATTGCCAAAGTACAACCATTGATTTACATAGTTGTTCAATCCATTATAACATTTCAACAATCAAGTCATTTGCCCAACCAATGAAACACATGGTGAGTGTATAAACCAATGCGCAATCAACATTGTGCTAAAGTTTTAAACCATCAATTATTCAATTTGAAACCAAAATCAAATATGTGCCAATGTATCAGCTCATATAATCAACAGTTTAACCAACGTGTCAATAGTCATTTAAACGCAAACATAGGTATCATATTAAAAGGATATATATGAAAGATTTAAATCATAACACCCATGTATCTTATGAAACCAAAGGTCAAGTAATTCAAATAACATTTAAATCCAAATGCCAATGCATTACAAACTCAATGAAACCAAGTTACACTATCAATCCAAGAATGTTCAATGAGTACAGATCAAAACGTTTTGCCAGCTGCATAATGATAAGTGCAATGTAAGCGTAGTAAGCATATTGACAAGAGAGATAATGACATTGCGACTTCGAAAGACTAAGTTTTCACGCCTATAGTCGTGAAAAAAAAACGAAGGCAAATGTGTAAATGTCCCAAAAATAAAAATGTTGTTTATTTAAAAATTGCGACGAGAGATTGATGTTTGCAAAACATTGGTGTAGGCAGCTTATAAGACAATGGGAAAAGTGAGTTGGCTACCAACAATGGCGACACACTGGTAGAAGCAGTTATCTCTGTCAAAAGAAACAAATTCAGATTAGGACAGTAAAGAAAATTTCAACTCAAAAATAACAACCAGAAAATTGTATAAACATCATCGTTAACCAATTATTCCAGCAGTGTTTCAAAAGATGAAAACTGATAACAATCTTAAGATCAGCAAGTCACGATATTAAAGATAAAATCTTCAATACTGTTGGCATAGCCACTGCTGCCAGCAGGCATCCATAGCCTCGACAGGGTTGCCATTTAACCCACTCTGACATCTTTATCCTGTCAAGAAGTTATGGATGAGAATAAAGGACATTAAAGAGGTTTCTTTTTTTTGAAAATTTTCCATATACCTGACATTGCTTCGCTGCCAGCAGGCCTGTTCAGTACCTCGCTGAAGTTGTCTTGGTGCCATGCATGCATTTACCCACTGCTAGCAGACCTGTTCAGTATCCCGGTGGGTTTACAAGCACTTCCCACAACTCTTCTTTTGTTTTGTCTTTTCATAGACATATAGTTGAGTGAGGTGACGCTGAAAATCATGATATTTTAACATATTTTTTAGACCTCATCATAATTTTTTAGAACTGTCCTTTATTTAGATCCAGAGATGTTTTATTTACAAAAACAACTTCCTAAAATAGGGAGACATCTTCTGAGTCATTCCTTTATTGAATAGGGACAGTGTAAAAAGATAATGGATGATCATGACGAACTTTACTCAGTGATCGAAATTGGTAAACTTCTTTCAAACACAGAATTTTCCAACACAGATATAAATTTCAGAAATATACCATTGATGTTTGTACAAATTTTTCGCAAGTTATTTCAGCGAATAAAATTTCTTTTGTCTTTGTCTGAATATCTCAGTATACAGGTGCGTGTATTTCAAAGAAAAGAGAAACTGATAAATTCAAATCAAAATCAAAAACAGAAAGCAAATGAAAATGCAAACAAAATAAAATATTTACATAATATACAAGGGTAGTCATCAAGCAAAGTATCTTTTCAGGGCTTGGCCATTCACCGGGTAGGTGTCAAGCTGCCCTTCAAGATTCTGCAATCAAAAAGAACTAGGACCCAACTTTTCAACAATTAAGAACGGTCCAAGCCATAAGTTTTGAAATTTTGTGTGCTCTCCCTTTCCCTCGTGTGGTTTGTCCCATTTCAGGACGAGATCGCCTACTTCAAAATTCCTATCAGAAGCAGAATTAGAATCGAACCAGCTTTTAACCAATTGTTGATGTTGATCTAAATTTCGTTTAGCTTGGGTTCTTACCTCTTCTAGCTTCATCAAAGCGTTAATTCAGTTTTCTAGAGGGGGACAATCTTCTTTTTAGACCTTTTGTGACAACTAAAGTGAAGGAAGAAGAATGTGAGGTGGCAGAATTGCTTCTCTGCCATAAACGAGAAAAAAGGGGGAGTTACCTATAGCAGATTTTGGCGTTACCCTATCAGCCCACAAAGCGTTCAACAGTGCATTGTGCCAATTTTTGTGATTTTCAACCACCGTTCTCTTGATGATTTTGATCAAGTTCTTGTTTGTTGATTCTGCCAATCCGTTTCCCTTGTAACGCCCCCTTCGTTATGTCTATGAATAGCAAAGTACAAT
>ML808051.1:100964-130177 GCA_009831015.1 Picea engelmannii
GGGGACACTTGCTCGCAAGTGTCCCCAAAGAATAAGTTTTGTCAGTGCGCCAGAGCGAGATGTTACAGCCCTGAGGGTAATAGCTAGCAGAATACTTCATCTTAATTCCCTTTTCCAAAGCGAACTCGCTCATCTCAAGAGAGGAAAAGTAAGAAGCATTATCTAAAACTAAACAGTCAGGGATACCGAAGCGAGTGATAATATTCGAATTTAGAAAGGCAATTACCTGACTGGTGTTGACAGTTCTTAGCGCAGCAGCTTCAGACCATCGTGTAAAGTAATCCGTGGCTGTCACAATAAACTTGTGTTGTTGCGAGGATGGAGGGTTGACTGGACCTATGATATCAAGGCCCCATTGTTAGAAAGGAGAATCTACCATAACGAGCTGCAAAGGAAAGGCTGATTTTTGTAACCGCCCTGATGCTTTCTGACAGATTATACATTTTCGACACAAAGCATGGGCATATCTAAAGAGCGTGGGCCAGTAATAACCGGCTCTTAGAACCTTATGAGCAGTGGTGTCACCACCAAAATGACCACTAGCTTCTCCTGCATGCAACTCTAGCAAGACTTTTTCTGCTTCGTCCTTTTCAAGACAACGCATCAATACGCCGTCAAAACTCTGACAAAACAGGATACCATTAATCAGATGAAAGGAGGAATATTTTAGTCTCAACGCTCTTCTTTTAGTGGGATCAAGGTGACGGGGGGCTGACCCATGTTCAAGACAGAATCTTATATCATCGTACCAAGGACTAACAGAGTTTTGTGCACAACAGATTAAACTTTGATCGCTTTGCCCTAGGTTTGACGTATCACTCTCTTCTTCCTGTCCTGCTGTTGAATTAGCAACTAACTTGCATAACCCTTGGCCTCTCACTATCTGAGCTGGGGTGATTTCTAATTCATACTCCTGCAAGGAGGTGACCCAGTTGGCTCTATTTTCTCCTAGTTCCTTCTGCACTAACAAGTTCCTCACGGCTGGGTAAGGGACAATGACTTTCGTCCTTGACTTTAAAAGATAGGACCGGAAGTGATTAACTGCTTTGAAACTAGTGTAGGCTTGCCGATCTACCGTTGGGTAATTAATTTCAGCGCCTTTGAAAGAGGATCTCATAAAGGCAATGGGTACTTCATGGTTCTCAACATTCTTTTGGGTTAGGACGGCGGCATAGGAACAATCAGAGGCAAAAGTGTAGAGTGTAAAGTCTTGGGAAAAATCTGCGCTCATGAGAGATGGAGCGTCTATTATGGCCTTCTTTACTGCATTAAAATCTTGATTTTCTAGGGGTCCCCAGTGATATTGGGTGTCTTTCTTAATCAAATTCTGTAAAGGCCTGACCATTTTGGAGAAACTGGGGACGAATCTTCTCACGAAGTTAATCTGGCCTAAGAAAGACTGCATGGATTTTTTGGATGTAGGAGGGGGAAGTTTTGCGATGACTTGAGTCCTTTTGGGGTCAATAATCATCCCTTTGCTAGACACAATGAATCCTAAGAGTTTACCCTATTCTACTGCAAAGATGGACTTTTTGGGGTTCAAGGAGATGCCATATTTACGACATTGCAATAGGACGGCTCGTAAGTGAGCTAGATGATCATTTTTGTTTTTAGAAAATACAGTCACATCATCTAAGTAAACTACGACAGAATGATTGATTAAGCCTCGAAAAGCAATATCCATTGCTCTCTGAAAAGTGGCACCAGCATTAATCAATCCAAAGGGCATTTTGCAATAAGCATAAGTGCCCCACGGAGTACGGAAGGTGGTTTTTAGTTGGTCTGGTGGAGACATCAGGACTTGGTTGTATCCAGAGAAACCATCCAATAAAGATATCCTCTCGGAACTAGATACCTATTGAAGGATCTGTTCCATAGGTGGGATAGGATAATTATCTTTATCAGATGCTCTATTAAGGTTTCGAAAATCGACTCAAAGTCGAATTTCCCCATTTTTCTTTCAAACTGGGACGAGGTTAGAAACCCATTGAGTGTGCCTGACAGAAAAAATTATCTTAGCATTAAGGAGTTTATTCAATTCTTTTTGAATGGTCGGTTTGAGCTTGGGATGCATTTTCCTCAGTTTTTGTTGAAAGGGTAAGGTTTGGGGTTTTGTAGGGATGACATGCTGTATGATATTAGGGTCGAAAGTTTTGAGGTCATCATACGTCCATGCAAAGACATCTTTAAATTCCTTGAATAATTTAATGAATGCATCTTTTTCTTGTTGAGAACATCCCAACCCTAGATTAATGCACTGAGGATTTTCATTAGTTCCTAAGTTCACTTTTTCATAAAATAATGAGGAACTATTGGTTTTACAATTGACCATCTTTTTAAATTTATCTTGGAAATCATAAAACTTCTCTAATCTAACTATGGATTTTGGGATCGATTTTACCATGTCTGATAGAGCTTCGGGAGTTTTCGGATCAGGTATTACCGTAAAATCGTGCAAATTGTCGTCATGCGTGCGTTCATCTATCACCGTGCCTTGAAAGGTTTCTTCCATGTGCAAAAAGTTGATAATCTACTGATCATCGTCAAACACTCTCCAGTTTGTGATGTTGTTGGGAATGGATGGCCGAAACAGCAGCTCAACTGAGAATGGGTCTGGGGACAATCCTTCTGCAGGAAGAAGTTTAGAAGCTACATTAGCTAATAAATCTGCTTCAGAGTTATTCAACCTAGGAATGGAATTTATATTGAAAGTGGAAAATTTATTCATTAAATTCCATACCTCAGACTGGTAGCTTTTGAGATGTGGAGAAAGACAGTGGATAGAGTCTCTTACCTGTCTAACCACTATTTCAGAGTCGCCAAAGACGGTTAAATTTTGAATGTTCATATCCAAAGCTTTTCTGAGACCTTGCAGTAAAGCCTCATATTCTGCAGTATTGTTAGTACATTCAAATTCCAACCTACATGCTATCAATGTTTTGTTACCTGTCGGATCGATAATGATGCAGCCTGCTCCAGCTCCTTCTTTGGATTTTGACCCGTTGAAATAAAGAGACCAAATTTGATTTGCATCGGGTACGTGGGATCGTTGCGTAGAAGATGCTGGCTGCATATATGCTACAATATCGGACTTATGTTCTGGATTGGTGATAGGTGAAGCCTTGGCCATGAAATTGCCGAAGAAGGTGTCCATTCCTTGTATTTCAGGTGAATCAGTAGGAGGTGTATATGGTTCGTTAGGATCGTTCAAATTAGTGACCATCAACTTAAGGTAGCGCTCACGGTTTACTCTGATTTGATTAGGCTTGCGGTTCTCTGGAAGCCATAGATGAGACCAATCTGTCGTGAAATAACCATGTAGCTGCTCTGACCAGTCCCTGCTTAAAAACATGCCATGCACTTCTGGAATATTCACAACAATTATATCAATAACTTGATGAACCTTAGGGTTAGACGACAATCTAATAAGCACATTCTTTAGTTCGCCTATAACATTGACATTTGTCCGATCAAGTTGTATGATTTTTAAAGTTCATGGTTCAACTTCAGCATTAATTTTCTGGCATACAGACCAAGGCATCACATTGGATGACGCCCCTGAGTCTATCATACAATTATGCACATTTCTGTTAAAAATCTCGAAAGATAATAGAAAATGAGGTACATTCTTGCGAGTACTAAGAGTAGTAGCTTGTGGATTTTTACTCGCGGTTTCTAAGGCTACTTTATCTACATTATTTACATTATTTACATTACTTACAGGAAGGCTTCCTTTATCTTGAGGATCAGGATTATTTTTTGTGGAAGTCTTCTGGGGAGTTTTGCTTTGCACAACCTTGTTACCATTAGATTTACCATTTTTTCCATTCTCCGAGATATTTTGCAACATTTTTTGTAACATAAATGGAAACTTCAATAACTCATAAATAGAAATGTTAGCCCTTAACTTTTTTAGATCTTCTACAACATCATAATCTAAGTTGGGGTTTACATTACTCTATTTAGGCTCAATTGATTTAGACTGCTTTGGAGGTGAAGTTGTAGTATTTTCGGAAGAAGGTTTATTTGCAGTCTTACTCCTAGTGTTATAAGGGTGAATTGTCTCGAAGTTGGCTTGGAAGATGCTATCCGATAAATGTCCAAAAATGTTCAGAGAAGACTCTTCTTCTTGGACTGTCTCTAGTTCAACTACTTCCTCAGGAATCTCAGGAGGCATCAAGTTATCTTGGGCTTCTAGAATTGTTTGAAGGGCACATTGCAAACTTTCTAGATTAAGGCCTTCGGTGGTTAGGTTAGGTCGGTTGGTGGGAAAAGGCTTCTGAAATGGGGGTTTGTAAGGACCTTTACTTGAGGAAGCTTCTTCGGTTGACCTTTTTAAGTCTATAACTTGATTTGACAGTTTTTGAACAACTTTGGTCAGGTTTTCCAAATCAAAGCTTTCAGGTTGTGTTTTACCGGGTCTGGGGAGTATTTCAATCTTCTTTTTGGAAGAAGAAACAGTCTCAGTTTCGTTTCTAGAATAATCTTTAAGACTAAGTATATCCTTTTCAATCTGGCTGGCCTCCTCGAAGGCTTCTAACAACGTGGCTTTCTTAGATCGTTTAACCCAAATAGCTATACTCTGATGCAAAGATTTAGTGTAGTATGCTATTATAAGACTCTCAGAAGGCATAGAATCTGCAAGGATTTGGTTTTTAAGTATTAAGAATCTTTGATTAAAGTCTTTAATTTTTTCTTTTGGGTTCATTTTTAGGCTTGAAAGATCCATGACTAGGACTTCCGGAGGCTTGCCGTCTCTGAACTTTTCCAAAAAGCATGACTCAAATTTCTCCCAAGACACGATGGTATGGGGTTGTTGGGCAAAGTACCATGTTGATGCATTACCCTCGAAAGTATAAGAGAACAACCTACAGACAACGTCTTCATGTTCGACATTGCGGAGTCTTATGGCTAACATAAACTTTTTTATATGATCTTCAACGATCTGTTTTGAGTCTGGGTCAAACTTGGGAAGCCATTTCTCCAGGTGTTTGGGTAAAGGATGTTGAGCTCCAGGTATGGCTACGGCATCCTGGTCCAACCAGGGTCTAGCAGGGTTGTTCTGATTTGCCATTGGGGTAGTGGGTGTGGAAGGCTGAGAAGGGGAATTGCCTTCGTCAGAGGAATCTCCTCCAGAAGAGGAAGGAGATGAAGGAGGTGGTGAAGGAGGTATCCCAGATCCTCCTGCAGTAGGATTTAAGTTTGGATCTATAGGATTCACAGTGAGGTTAGTGTCACCTAATTGTTCTCTGATATAAGCAAAGTCCAAAGGTTGACCCCATGGACGGTTTGGTTGCCTCAAACGGGCTAAGGCACTATGTGTTTTGATAAGAGATTGGCGAACAATCTCTTGTATGTCACCACCTGTAGGATTAGGGGTTACTGGCTCAACTGTGATCTACAGATCGTCGGTTGAAGTAGTTGTTGTTTGAGGGGGAATATTATTGTTTGAATGGCTTCTAGTCACTATAGGTGAGCAATTAGGGGGTGGAGGAGTCTTACGACCACCTCGTTCCATTAATTAAGTTCAGGCCCTCCTTCTAGCACCATTTGTTGACGGGCGAAATCAACCATTCGTCAACTGAGAGAGTGGAACCGGTCCGGGGTTGTCTAATAACCCAAGCCGTTTGGGATGAACCACCCGGACGGGTTTAGCGGCTTCGTTAGCTAATCTAAGGTCCTAAGAAAACAAAAGAAAACTAATCTAAACTAACTATTAAAACTAATCTAACTAAAATAAAACAAATAAGACAAACTAAACTAAAACTAACTAATAAACTAATCTACTAAAAACTAACTATTAAAACAAACAAACTAATCTAACTATTCTATATATATAATCTACTATCTAATACTAAACTAACTCAAACTAATTAACTTACTAACTACTAACTAAAATATAACTTATTCACAAAATGTACAATATCTACAATTTATAGATTTGAATAAAACCTGAAAAACTCATTTGCATTATGCCCTAAGACAGAGACAGATATTTTTTGTTGATTTTATAATTTTATGAACAGAGATAAAACAAAAACTAAACTAAACTAAACTACTAATATACTAATTCTAATTACTAATCTAAACTAAAACATATATCTAACTAAACTACTAATATAATAAACAAATAAATAACAAACTGACCTGGAAACGATCCAGGTTTGCCCTGTGTATGATGACTGTGTTAGTAGATCGGAGAGAGGAAACCCGCACCGAATAATCCAGAAGCTTCTCATAAACGATAGCTGCGATGCTCTTCGAGTTTGTTTACAGGACAAACAAGACATAAAAATCACAACAATCATATAATTTATAAATCTCTACAATTAGATAAACCTGCATGCAAAGACTTATACAAAATCATTCAATTGATGAAGAAGAGAAATCTGTCATTCATTAACTGGATAAAGTAATTGCTCTGTTTTTAAATTAGTGAAAGAAATCAGACATGGATCATATTAATTAATTCATATCATTTTGCAAAAGACTATGATAGCTAAAGTAGTCACTAATCAAATGCAAATTGATAAGCATAAACGTGAAACAAAAGATTGATATTATGAAAAGCGAAAGTTGTAGCAGAACATCAACTTTTGTCTCAGTTTGTATTAGGAATCCATAGCCTAGTTCTCCCACAAGTGAGGATGATCCTTATTACGAAAATAATAAGTATTTATAAGTTTTCCACGGGGTAAAACCTCCCTGTGGAAGTTATCAAACTGTTTACATAAAATCTGGGAGGATCTCCCAAGTTCAACTAAACTAGGAAACTAAAATAAAACTAAATACACAAATATCCCCTAGACTGTCCATCATATCCCTTGCAATTTGAATTTACCTGAAAAGGACCAAAAATGAACAAGTTAGAAGGATCTTTTATTAATAAAATAATAAAAATCTAATTCTATAGACTAGCTACAGAATCCTCTGATTCTGTAGCTAGTCTAAATAAGACACAGAATCAGCATTAAAATTGATTAAAAATCTTTTAAAGAATTAAAGTCAATTAAAATCCAATAGCTATTTGAAAACGAATCATTTAGTTTGAAATTATTATACCATTCGAGATCAAACAGGATCAAAATCATTCAACCGAATACAGAGATAGGTGTACTCTGTTTCGATTGTTATCATAAGTCGGGTGAACAGAATTATCATCAACCGCTGAGAAATCATTTGAAATCCAATTGAAAACAATATGATCAAACAAATCGCTGGCAATGTTTAAACAGAAGATATGATCAAATCCAAACAAAATCATTTACAATTCGTTATAGCTATAACGACATATCAAACGATTTATACCATAAGCGAATTAAACCAACACTGGCGCATAACTGTCCACAAACGAGATCGTAACAGGGTGTAGCAGAGTTCGTATGAGATATCCGATCGTTTGTTTTTGCAAATTGGGGTAAACAAGATCGATTGACCTTGACCAAAATCGTTCCATTCAAACGAATTGTAACCGGATTTGGTAGAGATAACACAGTCAATTAATTCATTTTGCAAATTTAAAATCAAACAGAGTATTCCTTTATGATACGAATCTAACTCATGAAAATGATCGAACTAACAGCAAGTCAGTCAGGCGAATTAATTGGCTGGGAGTTTAGCATAGTTGTCATGAATCGAATCCATTCCACGATTCGGGCATGAATATTATTTGCGCAGACAGAGTCATTCTTTCCACATTAAAATTGAACAGAGTTGTATTCCCAATTTTAGAAAATCATAGGACATGGCATATCAAAAATCATAACAACCGAACTCGTTGAAATCGTTTGCCAATCACAGTATACAAACCATAACGAAATAAAATCCAAACATGATCGTATTCACAACGAATTCGATCGAAAGCAAACCATCAATTTTAACTCAATCTAACAAACCAAATCCAATCGAAAATCAATTAAATCTAGTAAAATCCATCAATGACTAAGCTGGGTAAATCATGTAACCGAATCGAAATTCCATTCATTTTTAGCAAGCAAAAACACTGTACAGGATAAACACATTATGATATAATCGTTTCAAAATGTAAACAGAGCTATTCGAAGACTAAATTTCAATCACTATAATACTCATGGTCACTCACAGAACTAAAACGATATAAAAATCATACCTGTATGGCTGGATCACGACAATTTAGAGTTGATAATGGCTGTGGCCGATTCATTATTTTTGAAAAGGATGGAGCCTGTCGTCTTCTGCTTCTTATCAGCTGCTTGGAGTTGGTCTCTTTGGCTGGTCAACACCTCAATTCGGCTTTCCAGTGATTGAATTTTCGATTGGAGTATGGGAACGCCAATGTAGTATCATTCCAACCATAAATCGCATTGGTCACAGGATGACTGTGTGGGTTTTGAAAGAGTAGGCAAGGGTTTGATCATATGGCTGAGGGTTTTGGTAGGCAATTTAATACCAGGATAGCTAGGGTTGTTCCTCAGGCAGGGGGGAAGATTCGTCACGAAATCGTAAAGTGGTTCGGGGCATAGACCCTGCAAGTAAGGGTACTCGCTGGCTAAGAATCGTTCCACATCAGAATCAGAATCCTCACTGAGGACAATAGGGTCTCGCTCAACAAAGGGTTTGGGATTATTTCTATCCATTCTCGAAATGAGTCGGGCATTCCTTTTTCCTTTGGAATTAGCAGTAGGGTTTGCCTTGGGCTTTTTGCTCGCAGGCTTCTTAACAGTCTCACACTTCTCAGTTATAGCGTCGGATAAGTCAACCTTAGGGTCGACCGAGGGTTTAGGAAGAGGCAGTAGGATATGGAAGGGCACAAGAGGCTTGGCCTTGGCTTCACTCACCACAGGTTTGTCAACCTGGGCAGGGTCAGTGTCATCGAAACCATTTCGGGCGATGAAAGCCTTCCAACTATCACCATGTAAACTCAAGTGATGCACAACGATAAGCTTAATAAGCCCATAGTGGAACAGGCTACTGTCAGCCTTCTATCGTTTAAACCTTTTCGACATTTTATATAGGCTACGATGAAAGTAAAAAGGCATATTCAATGAGTATCCCATAAAATTCATTACCAAACGCAGGTGGTAGAGAAAAATGAGTCTGTATCGACCTTCACAGGTCACGAACTGCTTGACTATCATCAAAGTATCATGCCATCATATTTTTAGTGCAGAGATGGGCATACCTCTGTCATAAGAAGTGACCTTTCGCGAGAGGAATAGCAGTGTCCATGGAACCTCCTCGACCTTACAATTTTTGAACCAATGTTGGCCTGTGGTAGGTAAACCTGTAGCAGAGCCGATAAATTTTTCGTCAATTTCCAACTGGGTGTCACCCACTTTGGCTCTACAGCCATCGAAATTCAAGGTGAATTGTCTTGCAACACAGAGGTTAAAACCCTCAAATTGTTGTATAAAGGTGAGCCATTCGTTTTCCTCCAAGTCTTTGCGGGCATTGTCAAACATTAACAAGGCCTGGTTGTCGTTTGGCTTGATTCGCACGACTGGTGCCATGGAGCCGAGCACATGGTAAGCCGAGGGTTTGGATCGGAACACACACAGGAGCAGAGCTACCAGAGCTAACAGAAGTGAACGATGAATATGGGATAGGCATAAATGCCATCGTGCGAAGGTGGTGGAGATTATCTTTGCCATGCAAAACAATTATTGCCAAAGTACAACCGCCGATTTACATAGTTGTTCAATCCATTATAACATTTCAACAATCGAGTCATTTGCCCAACCAATGAAACACATGGTGAGTGTATAAACCAATGCACAATCAACATTGTGCTAAAGTTCTAAACCATCAATTATTCAATCTGAAACCAAAATCAAATATGTGCCAATGTATCAACTCATATAATCAATAGTTTAACCAACGTGCCAATAGTCATTCAAACGCAAACATAGGTATCATATTAAAAGAATATATATGAAAGATTTAAATCATAACACCCATGTATCTTATGAAACCAAAGGTCAAGTAAGTCAAATAACATTTAAATCCAAATGCCAATGCATTACAAACTCAATGAAACCAAGTTACACTATCAATCCAAGAATGTTCAATGAGTACAGATCAAAAAGTTTTGCCAGCTGCATAATGATAAGTGCAATGTAAGCGCAGTAAGCATATTGACAAGATAGATAACAACATTGCGACTTCGAAAGACTAAGTTTTCATGCTTACAGTCGTGAAAACAAAACGAAGGCAAATGTGTAAATGTCGCAAAAATAAAAATGTCGTTTATTTAAAAATTGCGACGAGAGATTGATGTTTGCAAAACATTGGTGTAGGCAGCTTATAAGACAATGGAAAAAGTGAGTTGGCTAGAAACAAGCTGCCATGAATGTCAGATTTTCGATGGAAGAAGAAAGATGCAGCCCTTATCACTGAAGTCGATCTCAATTGAAGCACCTTTTATGCAGTGGGGTGTAGATTTCATAGAAGAGATAAACCCTCCATCCTCTGCGTAGCACAAGTGGATACTCATAGACACCAACTATTTCACGAAATGGATAGAGCTAGTCCCCATGAAACAGGCTACCGATGTAGTCATTATCCAATTGCTGGAGATTAATGTTTTGTTGAGGTTTGGGTGTCCCATTAAGATCGTTACAGATAATGCAGTTGCATTCAAGTCTAAGAGGATGGAGAAATGTTTCCAGGATGATAACATAACCCTGGGGCATTCCACGACGTACTATCCACAAGGAAACAGGTTAGTAGAATCCTCGAATAAGAGCCTGACCAGGATTATTAAAAGACTCCTGCAAGAAAACAAGAGATCCTGGCATAAAAAAATTATCTATGCGTTGTGGGTAGACCGGGTCACCACCAAGAAATCTATATCAACATCTCCCTTCTAGATCGTTTGCGGCACAGACACAATTTTCCCTACTTCACTGGGACCGCTCGTCAGGAAGCTATTGCAAGAACAGGAGGCCGAGCCAAATGCTGCATAGAGGAGGATTAATCAGTTAATTCACACGCAGCAAGAAAGAGAGCAGGTGTATAATCGGTCACAGCTCCATCATGAAAAGATAAAGGAAGCCTTCGATAAGCGTTCTAAGCCAAAAGTTTTTCGATTGGCTGACATAGTTTTGAGATGGGACGTAAGAAATGAAGGCAAAGGGAAGCATGCAAAGTTAGACCACATTTGGATGGGTTCGTTCAGAATCTGTGATCATAGCGGGAAAAATGCTTATTTTCTAGAAGGATTAGATGGAGAAAGCTTTGATTGGGGCCCTGTAAACAACAGGTTCCTAAAACATTACCTAATGAATTAAAATCCATTTAAGTCATTAGTCATTGTAAATAGTCATTTTATTTTGCATCGAGTTTGTAGGTCAGCAGAAAATTGAAGCACGAAGTGAAGGCCCTAAGTTTATGTTGAAGTCTTAGACGTTGCGTCGATAGGTTCAGTTTGTTTTTCCCAGTGTCTAGAGGTCAAATAAATCCCAATGGTCAGGCACCTAGTCTACTGTTCTTTTCTACCTCACAGGGAGGATAGCATCCCCGTTGGAGCCAACTATTAGTGCTGCCATTTTTCTTTCCATTTTAGAGTTGGTTTTAAAGTCACGTTGTGACCCATGCGCCCGAATATGTGAAGTCAGGTACATAACACCGTAGTTTTAAAGTCAGCAAGTTGTCCGGTTGGCCCTTGAAAACAGGAAGGGATATCATATTCGAAATTTGTATAAGAGGTATGGGTATGTATTTTCCAAGAAAGTCAAGTCCTGTTGAGAAACTAGTATCCATGTGCCCCAGGTCGAGTCAAGTGGTTAATAGAGGTCGCGTCGGCAAAGTACAATAATTATTATCAGTTCATCACGGAGGCCAAGGGAATGAAAAATCAAGGCGTTCATATCATGCATGCCTAGCAGGCCTTATCATCTGTATCCTACACGCGGGGATTTGCCATGAAAAACATGCAACTTGACTTGGAACATATCATCACCATGAATTCACTATCCTCCAGTATGATTTCCTCTCCTGTCCGATTCGTTATAAATCTCAGATGCTCGACATTTTATCCAGTCGTAGAACCAGGCTCAAACTCTATTTGCAATTTCCTTTGTCAGTCCAGCTTGTTTAGAATTTTCCATTCTGTGCGTTTGTTGGATAAACTGCGTGCAAAATTCACCTTGGTCACACCATGGAGACCTCTCAGAGTGAAAAGAAAGGCATGTGGAGCAGAAGAACTGCAAGGTATGATCCCCAAAAGAAATAGGATTCATTCTCACCTGCGGTAGGTATTCCCAAAGATGTGAAAGGAGATATTCTTTTACCTGCAGAGAAGACCAGATCAAATCGCGGAAAATCTAAAATGGAGGGATTCACATACGAAGGGAAGACAGTAAAAGCCCCCTCTCCCCAAAAACAAATGCCTCGGAGGAGGGGCAGGCCGAGGAAGAACCAGGATATCATGGAAGCTCAAATTTCAGAAGAACCGTGCATCAGATTGACAGCTGAAGAACTACTCAGACGTGCCATCTGGCTAGAACCTGCTGGGGAATCAAGCTGCGAAGATAGGAGCAGAACAAGGAGAGTAGATATCGCAAGAGAAAATGAGCAACTGCCATCTCAGTAGCTGAAGCAAGTAAAGCTAGCTATCACCGAACTCTATCAAGAAAACATGGAATTGAGGGAACATCTAGCAACAAAGGCTACAGAAGCGTCCGCAACGCAGGGTCATGAAGGGAACGTGGCATGGTTGAAAAGGCAGCTCAGAGAGGCACAAGAGACCATTGTACAGTTTTGAGAAACATAGATACTAGCAGAAGAAAGTCATGCGAAACATTCTAGAGAATGTGAAACCATTGAGAAGGAAGCCCGCATAGTTCTTGCCAGCGCACAGGAAAAATAAGTTTAGCTGGCGCCTGTCTCTGCACCCACAAAGGATGAGATGAATCTTGTTAGTTTTGAATCATACGTTTTTATAAAGCATGCTACCATTTTGATAACGGCCACGACAATCTAACAAGTTTCTTACTGCGCGTAGTTCTCAGCAAATCATCACATCACAGAAAATCGAAGTCGTTATTCACAGACAGCAAGCTCCAGATAGACACTTGTTCGTCAGGACATTTTTTTCAAAGGGACACAGTGACACATATTTTATCCATGCCAAAAGCTTGACCGACGATCAGATCCACATGGCACAACTACGAACAGTCATAAGTAAACAGGCGTGATTATTGTCTACTTTTAGAAAATGTTATACGAAGAGTCCCCAGTGCATGTTGCTCATTTTTCCTAGTTCTAAGGGTTAGCAGTTAGGAAACAGGGTAGCCCAAGCAACACCCTCGTTTATATATTTCATATTTTCAATGTAAGCCGGGTTGTTTGGCAAATTTGGTAGATGATAGCTATTGTATGTAAATCTAAAGTTTTGACCGGAATTTAATGCAAAGGTCATGTGACTTGATAAAAATATTCTAGTTGTAACAGTTGGATGTATTGTGCTTCTTTCTTTGCGTATGTTCTTTCCTGTTATCTTTATTTCATATCTCTTTCTGTCTATTTCAGAACGAATTATCGAACCTGAGGATTCACTGTACAGTGCCCCTTGTTTACACCACTTAGACAAAACGTTTTCCTCTAAAGCTAACTCTGAATTCATCCACAATGACGCTCCTGAGTTACTTCCTGTAATTTCTCCTACCACACATTATGGTTTTACACTAAAGGTTGTTTCCCGCCTATCCTTATCCTCTCGAGTCCATTCACTGAGTCGTTTGTCCCATCTCTTCATTAGGTCGACCCCATAGCCGAATTCTTACATTCCTGCGCCAATATAACCAGAACCCATTATATCATAAGTGTTAAATCTAGCCATTGTTTTCAAAGTCATATCCTACGCAGAAACCGTGCCATTTCCAAGAGAGCCCTCTCCAGATCCGAAACGCTAGTTTTGAGTCTCAAAGTTGGTTGAAAAGGTTACCTTCGTCCTCTATTTATCAGCCGAAAGGATTTACGGAGTGCTAACAGGGATATATGTTATTTTTAGTAGCTATCTATTGTACTACTGGTAATAGAAAAAAATAAAGAATCTTATTAAGAAAATAAAAGGAAGATGGATTATGCAAAGCACAGTATAATTAGAATGAGAATACTTTCAAAAACTAAATGGTTTCAATGCCAAAATTGCTCTAGGAGATTAACGCTTGGGTGTCGTCTCTTTGCGAAATGAATGTGAGTCGTCGATCAGTTTCCACTCTGCCATCTGGGCAACCCTGACACTTTAGCATCCCTACTAAAGTTTTATCGACCTGCCAATTTTAGAACTCCCCTGGCCATATTTAGCGATGGAACAAATTTCTCACAAAGTGATTTTCTCGCTAATTATTTGTTAACCCGATATTAATATAATATTATTATTAACTAATTTGGGAATTGGGGACTCTGGGATTCGGGGGAACTGTGTCTGTTCTTGAAGGAAAACTCACGTAGTGACATTCTCTCGGAGTCATGTAGCATCCTGACGTCTTATGGCTGGCGTGTCACACAGTGCCACGTGTCATTTTCTACATGGATACCACATGTACTGCTTGTTGCTTGCCACGTGTCCGCGATAGTTTCCATTTGTTTCCACTACTTCGGGCTTCTCATTCTCCCACGGTCTCCCATACCTGTGCATTTATTCCTATTCCAACCCGCCAGGGACTACGCTGCCATACAACACTTGTCTTGAATTGCCATCCTATTAGATTCTTCTCATAAATTCGTCATTACTTAAGTTCATGAATTCTTCAATGTTATTTGCGTATACAATGAGGTCACGTTATTTATTTATTTGACTTTCCATTAAGGTTATATTATCTTGAATTGTCGTCATATTAGTTAAAGTATTTGTTGATGAGGTAACTTGTATTTTATATTATCGTGTATAATATTATAATATTATTTTGTATAAATAATGAGATTACTTTACTATAATATTATTTTGTATAAATAATCATATTACTTTATACAATATTATTTGTACATATAATGAGATTACTTTAGTTTGAATTCTCGTCCATTTTTATTATATTATCTTTTTATTATTGAATAAATTGTCTTACGTGATATAATTATAAGTTTTTAATTAATTGAATAAATCGTCTCACATATCATTATGTATGCAATAAAACCATTTAATTAAAATTGTATATATTATTTGTGTGTAGTAAAAATACTTTTATTTAATTTTGTTATATTCATTGTATTATCAAAGAATATTTATAGTATTCGATGAACGTTTTAAGTTTTCTAAGTCATCAAATTTATAATGCTTTTGAAACGGCTTCTTTTCATATTTTTTGAGCATTGAAATAATAGTTTAAAGAAATTAAGTAATTTCTCATCTTTCTTAAGGTCTATTAAAGCAATTTCTTTCTTAAGGTTTGCTAGAGCAATTTTGGTCTCAGTAGACAAATTAACCATCAGTTTAACCATCATTATCAAAAATATTATTTTGTATGTTAGTGAGATCACTTGTATTTGAACTATTATCAAAATACATTCTTATTACAAATTTATTAAGTAGGTGAAATCAAAATGTCACATACATTATTTGTTAGTATGATGAGATTACTTTATATAATATCGCTTTGTATAATGAGATTACTTTATGTATGTAGTATCTGAAAGTTGCAAGTTTTATTTGAATTATCATATCAACTCTATTTTATATTTGTGGATATCCATACTACCCCTTTTAATATAATATCTGCCAATTCTAGTTTTTTTTTAAAGATGGATTAGTAATCAATCTATAAAAATGTAAGGTATTCTCATTATTAATAGTGTAATGAACCATTTCATTCTTGTGTCAAGGTTCAATCAAATTTATTATTCACATACACATATCAACAAGTACAATCTTCATCAAGGTAATGATACACATCCTTTTCCTTAACTTCGTAAATAAATCAAAACATAGTACAACACAATAGTTCATAAGTAATAATAATTTATAAGGCATAACAATTAATATAAAATTGAATGGTTAGTCTAGTTTTGATTAGATTAGTTAAGTGAAAGATAGCATAAAATATAAACATTTTCTCCTAAAAGGTATCCCAGGCTAACTATTATTCTTACCACAAAGCCACTAAATTTCTTGGTTTTCAATGAATGGTTAGTCTAGTTTTTATTAGTTAAGTGAAAGATAGCATAGAATAGAAACATTTTCTCCTAAAAGGTATCCCAAGGCTAACTATTATTCTTACCATAGAGCCACTCAATTTCTTGGTTTCCGATTGATGAGAACTACCATATTTTCATAATCCACACATGTCATGTTAGTGTATATCTTATTTTCATAATCCACACATGTCATGTTAGTGTATATCTTAGTTTCATTTTTTATATATATTTAATTGTTTTTTCAAAACAATTATAGTGGAAAAGTGTGGGTTCATCATTTCATCATTAATACTATCCCCTTCCATAAGAGTTCAGATGTCTACCATTATCCCCATTGGGACCCATTGTCACCTACTCACAGTATTTTGTTACTATTTCCAACATAAAAAGCATCAAATCTCTCCAACTTATATCCTAACCATCTCCACATTCTTATTCGTTTGTAATCAACATGTGCATAATAAAAAAAAGTCTGCCTTCCCTTTTCCTTTAACAAATTGAAGTCCTCACAATCACAAGGATTCAAACTTTTTGTGGTTCAAATTTATTTTCTCATTTCTTGTCTTATTGTTAGAGATTTTTCTCTTGTACCTTCATTTTTATTCTCATGGAGGTTGGGCTTTCATGGAGGTTGGGTTTTGAATGGTAGTTAGGTTTCAAGCATGGCCTCCATGGAAGATATTTGCAGTAATGGAGGTAAACACATTTGCTATTTATTCATTTTTATTCATTCTTGTTATTTAGTAATTTTTTGTTTTGTTTGTTATAAGTTTAATGCAGATGAATATTTCATTTTGTTCTAATAGCAATGTTTGTGGAGAAATGGAATGCATAATTGTTTTCTAACCATTATAGGGAATGTTTATGGTAGAAAATGTGATTTTTTGAAATAAATTTACTTGGATTGACTTCATTCTCTTCCTAAAACAACTCACTAATGATATTGTAAAATCATCAAGTTTTATTCAAACTGCCCACAAAAGATAGACAAAGTAGCTTCACTTCTATATCTTTCTTTGGCTTGGCATAACTAGCAAGTTGCAATTCTCCCCATTTTCATTTCTAGTTATTCTCAATGTTTTGATTATTTTATCTAAATAGAGTGATGGGTATGAACATCACTCTCCTTTGTACAATTTTTACAAGTTGGTTTAGAGGCACATTCACCCTTTTTACCATTACACCTCACTATTCTTCAATAGATTTATTCTTTTACCGAGTTCTATCCTTATCCTTTCTACAATAAAGTAGACTTTATATATATGTATTTGGTTTATCATCATTTTGAAGAAACTTTTCCTAGTTCAAGAGTTGTTGGTTTCATGAGGATGTAGGTTGTATAAGATTTGTGTTTATTGTTTGATTGTTAACCAATATTCCTCTTGATTTGAACAAGAAGAGGCTCGCTTGATGGGGAAGAGCATGGGTAGACATGCAAGGTCTCTAGAGTTTCAACTTGGGACTTTGATACCTTATATACTACCCACATTCTAGGGAATTCTCTCTTTTGGAAAACATCCACTATTTATAGTCTAATCTTGCATAGTTCTAGGCATTTGATATTTATAGTTAAGGGTAACACATGTTTATTCCTTCAATAGGAATTGTGTTCCTTGATATTTGAAACATAATATTCATAGAAATATAGACATAAATATAAATACATAAAAAATTAAACAAAACCATAATTTGGAAATAACAATGATAAGCATACCTCTATTGATATTAAGAAGCAAGATAAATGATCACTTGCCTCTTTGTGGGAGAAACCTCCAATTGAGTAGATCTCCAAATACAATAATATTCACATGACAACAATTTACATAGATTCTACTACTATATACATTTTATAAAATATTAGAACCCTAACCACCTAGTGGAGCTCTATTAATTAGGCCTCAACCACTAATTAGTGGACCTACTTTAATGAGGCCCCTTACATTTATTGATTCAATCACTCTACTACCTGATGGGCCTTATGTAATAAATATGGTCCTAATACATTACGTAACAACCTAATTTCCTAACTAGGAGAGTTAGGGTGGGACCTTAGCTTTCCCTCCTTCTTACAAAGAAATGTTTTCCTCAAGGTTGGAGATGAGGAAATTGGCGGGGAATCTCCATTGGTTTTGAAGTAAATTTTTTTAGTTATGTATCCTTACATTGGATCAAAACTTCCTGGATAACATGTTCACAAATACAGTGCTCACTTTTTTCCAAAATAGACTTAGACTACAACAAAATGGAACCTTCTACATTCAATCTGGGAAGGCTTGTTTCGACTCTATAATTCGACCTGGAAACTTTCTTCAAGAAGGATACATGAAATACTAGGTGGATCTTATATGGTTGGTAAAATCCAAATTGTAATCCATTGAGCCTATACATTTGTGTATAATATAGGGTTCATAAAAAATGAAGGCTAACTTCTACTGGCTCTTCTCTTTGATTGATATCTTCCTATAGGGATGGAGACATAAGAACACCTAATCCCATTCTTCAAAGTATCATTTGGAGTGATGCTTATATATCTATTGTATCATGTGGTTATGGGACAACACGAAGTTATGCTTGAGGAAATGAATAATGTCATCATCTACTACTGGGGTTTTGTCCACCTCAAGAAGCTTATAGAGGCCTGGTAAGTACAAGATCACTGAAGGGGGGTGTTTTCCATAGAATACCTCAATGGGGGTCATTTTAGTATAACTGTGTTAGATGGTAGTGTACCACCATTGAGCCAGTGGCAACCAAAGGACCCATTGGGATTTCTATTCTAAGGAAAAACAATGTAAATAAGCTTTTAAATACTTGTTTACTACTTCCATCTAGCCATATGTTTGGGGGGAATATATTGTGTTGAGATTAATTTTGGTAACATGAATTTGAAAAAACTCCTACCAAAAATAGCTAGTGAAGGTAGGGTCAATATTTGTCACAACTAATTTAGGCATTACATGGAATTTGAAAATATTGTCCATAAATGTATGTTCTAATGTGGATACCTTGAATGGGTGTCATGAGGCATGGAAGTCAAAATATTTATAAAGGTGATCAAAAACTACCATGATAAATTATTTCCTACCTAATTTAATCAAATCCATAGAATTGTCAGTCGACATGGTGGTTGGAATGAGTAAAGGTTGTGGTGCCCCTCGAGGCTTTACTATAACTTCCCCCTCTAGCTATTGGGAGTTTTCACATTTAAGTAGAAACGTGTGAATGTCCTTCTTCATGCCTTCCCAAAATAATGAATTATTAATATGTTTATATGACTTTTTAAACCTAGAATGACCAATTGTGGGAGAGGAGTGTAATTCAGATAACACTAGATTTAAATGGTCAATCCCAAAACAAAAAATTACACACTTTATAGGGGAGCTCATAATTTTTCCAATTGTATCCTAGATGTGCATATGGGTTGTCTTATTGTTGGTATATCATGTCCAAAATCTTGGAATAAGGATAACGATTCTTGACTTAACTATTGAAACCAATTTTCCACTAGAAAAGATGAGGCAAATAGGGAGCCTTCTTCATCATACTTCCTATATAGAGCATCAACCACCACATTCTCCTTTTTCTTCTTGTATATAATCTCATAGTCATATAATAACATTTTAGTAATGCACATTTTCTACTCCATGGAGTAAAACCTCTATTCCAAGAAATATTTCAAGTTGTGATGGTATGTTTTAATCTAGAAAAAATGCTTCATCAAGTAAGGATTCCACATATCAACTACATGAAGAATAACCAACATTTCCTTCTCATATGTGTATTTTGTAAAGTTTCTATTAAATAATTTCTTACTAATGAAGTCCAATGGGTGTCCCACTTTCATAAACAATTCCCCAATCCCTTCACTTGAGGTGTCACATTTCAAGACAAAAATCTTACTAAATTTGAGTAGAGAAACTACTAGGGTAGTAAACATAGCATCTTTTAAAGCTTGAAAGTCCTATTAGGTTTCCTCATTCAAACTAAAGGAATTTGTTTTTAGCAAGGTGGTGAGGGGAGATACAATTTTACAATGGTTCTATCCAAACTTTCAATAGTAACCTATGAGACCAAGAAATCTTTGCAAACGTTTGAGGGTCTTAGGGCAAGGCCAATATATCATCACCTCATGGAACAACACACACACCCTCCCCACTAACAATGTGTTACAAATATTCCATTTATAACACATTAAAAGTACATTTATAATGTTTCAAGAATAGTTGGTGATTATGGTGGAGTTGTAACACTTAATCCAAATGTGCCACATGTGCAAGCCATGTTTTGTTATAAATCAATATTTCATTAAAGAAGATAAGGAAAAAATGGCATATAAGGGGTTGAAATATTTTGTTCATGAGGATCTTTAAAGTGGAAGGTTCATTGCAAAGACCAAAAAGAATCACTAAAAGCTTGTAATGGCCTTCATGGGTGAAAAAAACATTGTTTGGAAAATTTGGTTCCTTCATGCAAATTTGGTGATAACTAGAGTGAAGATGAAGATGGTGAAGAATTGAGTGCCATGTAGATGATATAAGATATTTTTAATGATCATAATGGGAAAATTATCTTTAACAGACAAGTTTTTAAGAGATCAAAAGTTAGGACACCTGCACCAAGTGTGCCCATGTCTTTTAAGAACAATGATGATTGGAGAAGTGTGATAACATGTACTAGGAATGGATGACACCTACTTCCAATAGCTTCTGGATGATAATTTCCATTTCATTATTTTGGGAAAAAGGATGATGATATGGGAATACATTGGGTGATATCCTACTTGGGAGTAGTGGGATACCATTATCATGCTCACTACATGAGGGTAATAATGCTTGTGGAAGTTCAAATATTGATTGGTGTTTTTCCAAAACTCACTCCAAGTTTGAATGAATTCATTAATAAGCATCCTCAAAGTATTAAATATCATGGAATTGTGCAATAATGTTGGAATTACCATTTTTTAGGATCTTTTCCACATGGTGGGAGATGACTATATATAGAGATCTTTATTTGATACCTTTGAGCATGTAGGAATGCCCATCCTTCTAGAAACTCATGTATAACTCTAGGAAATCCATGGTGACAAGGCCTAATATTCTCAACCATTGAACACTAAAAAAATGTTGCAACCAACCATTTCAATGGTGAACATGTAAGTTTTTAGGGAATAATCACCCATTTGAAGATTCACATTTTCATAGTGGTGATCAAATTTCATACATCCCCCATTGACAATCATTATCTAAATGTTGTTATCATAATGGATACAACAATGTGTTTATTTGGAAATGAAGCAATGAATGATATTATAGGTGTTCCCATTGTAAATTAAGAGAATGAATTTCTAATGCTTGATATAGCCAATCGACTTTAATGTCTGAGGAGAGGAAATAATGTTTAAGGCATAAAGAGATATTTGGGGTTCTTCATCGGATTGGTCAAGAAAAATAAATTCCTTAGTTGTGGGGGCATGGTGATGTCCCCTTGAGTCCCTCAAACAACTTTATCATTAGAAATGTCCTTATATATTGATGCAATCTCCCACCCCTCCTACGGGGCTTGTGCGACCTCCCAGTCCAGGATCAAATTTCATAGGAGACGAAGCGGCTCTCGGGTCCTCATTGAACCCTTATATATATTTACCACATGTGTTTCCTTCCTTTCCTGCGTAAAAATTCATGTTCACGAGGGTCTTTTTACTCCAGTGGAGTATTCACGTGACCATGGGCCTAAAACCTAGGGCTTAAATTTGGAAAACGAAAACTTCAACGCTCTGGAACTTCGAGCTTCAAAATATTTTCCCACAACACACTCCAATTCTCCCAAATTCTGAACTGGAGAAATCCTAAAGAGTTCGGGTATCAACGGTCCACGCTTCTTGCAATGATCTATGACTAAAAGGAACTCTGGGGCTTCAAGCTTCGGGAGTTCTAAGACTCCAACACACACTGCCTCCTGAATTGTCAAATTTTGAACACTAGAAAATCTACGGTCCACGTGTCCCCTACAATGGATGGTTAGGATTTACTCCCTACTTTGAGACTTCGGGGAATTCTTCCCTTTGTGCAACAACGACCAAATTCTCTCAGAGTGCCGAATCGACGAACCACTCGAGGATCCAATGGTTCGCACTTACCTAGTGATCTACAGTGTAGATTCACTTCGAGACTCTAGGCTTCGAGGCTTTTGCCTCTCTTACAACAAATGACCGAAACTGTCAGATTAGTGAAGTTCGTAGGACTTGGGGGTTTAGCGACCGCGCTCCTTTCCCTGATCCAACGACTGTGTGGTATTTTGTAATCATCATGTGTATAATCAAAACTTCTACCTTCCCTTTTCCTTTAACAAATTGATGTCGTCACAATCACAAGGATTCAAACTTTTTGTGTTTCAAATAACAAATCGATGTACTCTTATTTTTGTGGTTCAAATTTTCATGATATGTTCCGGAAGATGCGACTACAATATTTAATGGTATGTGCCTCTATTTTATTGTTTTCAATATCTCATTGTTTCCAGAAGCAGTGTTGTGATGTTCACCATTTTTTGACGAAGGAATTTAAACCTATAACAAAGTCACCATCGATTTATAAGTCCATGGGAGTTAGAATTGAAGTGGAGGACTACGTTTTGATGAGTGTCTTGTTCGTGGATTTGTGTAACAAGGGTTGCATGGCAACTTAGTCCCTTCCAAGTAATTTGGAAATGGAGTGTACCTAGATGGGATCATTGAACTAGCTAGAGTGTCCCAACAATTGCCAAATTACTATAAAACCATTGTCAATTTGCTATAATTAGTATTTGTCTTTATTAAAGAAAAATTCAAAATCATTATTAAAAGACAAAGATATGTATATATATATGGTGTTTATATCATTTTGTTTTTCATCTTTAACTATATTTTTACTAATTTATTTTCATTTAAAAAGAAATTCAAAATTACAATTAAAAAGAAACTACACATATGTCATCATACATAATTATATGTATATCATTTTGTACTATTTGTATGTATATCATTTTGTATTAATCTAGTAGGAGTACACTTTGTATTAATGACAAGAGAAATCTTTAAAATCTTGAAAAGCATAAATGCAATAATAATGAAATAAATGGATAGTAATAATGAGAGAACACATGGCATTTTTACATTTTTTTTTTAATTTTTGAAAGAAAAGGTACTAGGTACTTATAACCAAGTTTATTGAAATGCAATAATAATGAAATAAATGGATAGTAATAATGAGAGAACACATGACATTTTTATATTTTTTCTTAATTTTTGATATAAAAGGTACTAGGTACTTATAACCAAGTTTATTGATTATGTAATTAATTTCAAATATTGAAATATGTGAACACAACTATAAGACTTGAAATATATTAACCAATTAGAAATTAAAAAAAAAAAAAGCAATATTTTTATTATATCAAAAAATATATATTTGTTTTCTTAAGTTAAACATTACACTTCACACAAATTTAAAATATAAAGTAAATTAAAGTCAAATCAATAACAAACTCATTACTATAATCCTTTGACAGGGACTAATAAAATGATAATTTAATTTAAAGTAAATACATGAATTTTTCCATAATGGTAAAAGAAAGTTCATTCAATAACCCATAATAAACTTTCATAAAAATAAAAATGTAAGTTCGCAACACAATCCACACTATGCAATACAAGCATTAAGTGTCCCGTGGTAGAATCATAAATGTCATGGAAGAGTGTGTAGAAGTCGTTACTAAGTGTCCTATGGTAGAATCATAAATGTCACGGTAGATTGTGTAAAATCCGTTGGATCTAGAATGTTTCAAAATTCAACAACCTCTATACACTCTACTATGGCATTTATTAATATTGCGTAGGGTGTTTAGAACTTTACATTTGATAAGCACCTTGCAACAGAATCATAAATGTTGTCACACAGTGCATAGATATTGTTGAATCTAGAATGCTTCCAAATCGAAGAACCTCTATGCACTCTATGAAAACATTTAATACTTTATTGTGGGGGAGCTTAGTGCTTACCAATTTCATTTTCTTTTTAATTATTTTAATAATTTTATTGGTGAAGGATGCATACTCATGTTCACGTACATGTACATTTGGAATTTAAAGATGTTTTATTTTAAAAAATTATTTATGTGTAGCAATCATTTTCACATACTTCCATAAAATATAATAAAATTAATAATACACACTTATTAATATGCATAGCAGTTATTTTCTTTTCAAGAATATCGTTGTCTAATCTATTTATTGTTGATTTTTTCATTTGTAAATCATATTCATTATTAGCTAATCTATTATTAATGTAAGGATTTTTTATTCTATGTTGTGATTTATTTGTGGGCTAGTCTTTATGTACTTATTATTATGCAGAGTAATTGAGAATATAATTAGCTAATCTATTTATTGCGATTTATTTGTGGGTCAGTCTTGTTACTATTTAGTTTTTCAAATTTTTTCTTAGGACGCAAGTACTAGGTAACTATTTTACTCATTCCACAAGTTTTAATGATAATTTAAAAATGATAATTTAAAATAGAGAAAAAAAACTTCAGTAACCCTAAATTATCTTTATATCTCACTTTTTATTATTTATTTTCTCAGCTCTTGTCTTATTGTTAGAGATTTTTCTCTTGTATCTTCAGTTTTATTCTCATGGAGGTTGGGTTTTTGGTTTTCAATGGTAGCTAGGGTTCAAGCATGGCCTCCATGGAAGATACGTGTTGTAATGGAGGTAAACACATTTTATGTCTCTTCATTTTTATTCATTCTTGTTATTTAGTAATTTTTTGTTTTGTTTGTTATAAGTTTAATGCAGATGAATATTTCCTTTCGTTCTCATAGCAATGCTTGTGGAGGAATGGGATGCATAATTGTTTGCTAATTTTTATAGGGAATGTTGCTGGTAGAAAATATGATTTTTTGGAATAAATTTACTTGAATTGATTTCATTCTCTCCCTAAAACAACTCATTGATGTTACTGTAAAATCACAATCATTTTTTATTCAAACCACCCACAAAGGATAGACAAAGTAGCTTCACTTTTGTATCTTCCTTTGGCTTGGCATAACTAGCAAGTTGCATTTCTCCCCATTTTGATTTCTAGGTATTCTCAATGTTTTGATTATTTCAGCTAAATAGAATTATGGGTATGAACATCACTCTCCTTTGTGCAATTGTTACAAGCTGGTTTAGAGGCACATTCACCCTTTTTACTATTACACCTCACTATTCTTCAATGGATTTATTCTTTTCCTGAGTTCTATACTTATCCTTTTTGCAGTAAAGTAGACTTTATATATGTATTTGGTTTATCATCATTTTGAAGAAACTTTTCCTAGTTTAGGAGTTGTTGGTTTCATGAGGATGTAGGTTGTATAATATTTGTGTTTATTGTTTGACTGTTAACCAATCTTCCTCTTGATTTGAACAAGAAGAGGCCCTCTTGATGGGGAAGAGCATGGGTAGACATGCAAGGTCTCTAGAGTTTAAACTTGGGACTTTTGTAATGACCCTAATTGAATAAATGATTAAAGATTATAAAGTAAAATTAATTAAAAGAAAATGATTTTGATTAACTAAGTAATACTCTAACTACAGACCACATTTAATGACCTGAGAATTATAATTTAAAAGATCAATGAAAATGTTATAAAATGGTGGCGTATGCAGAGAGGGATAGCCATGGATCCCGAGAAGATAAAACATTAAAACATGACGAAGGATGAAGGACGGGGGGTGGTTGTGAAGTAAATGCGTGAGTCGGCAGGGAGGAATAAGGGACGGGAAGAGGGGGATGTGCGCACCATTTGACATGGGGGAATGGATGCCGTGAATTCTTGACTTGCTGTGAGCAGAGAGAGTTTCTGGTTGTGATTTTGATCAGTTGAGCCACTGAGTTGCTGGAGGTTTTGGGCACGGAGGGCCAAGATATCCGTTGATATCCTGGAGCTAGGTAGTTTTCCTAGTTGGCAGGGAGGACAGTAGTTTGGGCAGTTATTTTCCTGTTTGTGGCAGGATTGATCTAAGGGGCAGGTAGCAGGAAGGCAGTAGCAAGGCATAGAGACAACATAAATTAGCATCAGGACCAGGTACTTTGTTTAGTTATGTATTTATTTCTTCCTGTCATGAATTCAGTATTTATTGATAAATACAAGTTACAGAAGTAGCTGTTATGAAAATCATTATAATGCTATCAAGTTATTGTTTCAGTTTACTTTATAAAATGTTTGTGAAACTTAATGATATTTAGAAGTTTATGGCTGTTACATATGGTATCAGAGCATATTAGTTCGAAATCTGGGCCTACGGGCCAAAACCCAAGTGTTAACTCCAGCCACGCTTCAACTACAAACAAAAACGTTCAGTCTGACCTAACACAACTGATACAGTATCCGAAAATATACTCAGGTAGTACCCCTAAGTTATCCAAGCCAATGATCTCATAGATATATCACAAGTAACCACGGTAGGCAACATCCTTTAACTGGACCATGTATGGTCACTACAGTTTTAGTCTGAATATTCAAAGGAATGCCTTTAAAACAGGGGCAGAAAACCAGATAGTTGGAAGGATCACTTCCCACAAAATGGCTAACTTTAAAGCATTTGGAATAAAGCTATTAAGCACAAAAAACAGAGGTGATAACTTAGTTTTATTTTGAGCAATACTTGTCAATGAAGTTTCGGGTTGAATAGACACCTGAAATCGATGGAAATGTCGAGGGAAATTTTGTCTAAGGCTTGAAGCTGGTAAGATTCAATAATTACATGAACTATACCAAATAAAATGCAAAAAGGACATTTGCAAGACCTTGAAAAGGCCTACTTCACCTCGAACTTACCTAAATAAGGAACTGTTAATGCACAGTTGGAAAAAGGAAATTTGGAAGACTTGTATCGTGCGGGAGAACAGGTCTGAGTCGTCAGATCTCGGGCGAAAACCTGTTAGCCGTTAGATCTAGAAACGTTGCGCAGGGTTTAATCCCTAGCGTGCATAGGAGGAGTCCTGGAAGAGTCATCGGGGTTTTGTTAAGTCTGAAAATCGAGACCTTGTGGTTCTCGAAATCCCGAGAACGGATCCTAGCCGTTGATCTTGGTAGGACACGTGTCAGCGTTCTGGGGAGGCGTCGAGATTTTACCATCGGAGATTTTAGGAGTGTAGAACCGTTGCATAATGAAATCGCGATTCACGATTTTCCAATCAGATCTGGACCGTCCATTGTGCGTGACGCGTGTCAGGAGATCCTGAAGAGTCGTGGATCAGGAAATCGTGGTTTTTGAGGACATAGAACACTCGCATGTTGGAATCGTGATTCGCGATATCCCGACGGGAGCTCTGAACCATCCATCGACGTGGATGCGTGGCGAGAGATCCCGGAGAGTCAGAGTTCGGAATATCGAGATTTATGGAGTCGTGCAACTTGTGCACAATGGAATCGCAATACGTGATTTCCTGATACAATCTGAACCATCCATCTGTGGGACAGGTGGCAACCATCGAGAACCATCAGCGTTTGGTCCCATCAGAAAATCGGGAATCGACGTATCGGGGATTTCGTGGACACGAAATCTCAGCATTTCGAAATTGCGAAGTCCGAAATCCCGATGAGTGGGGGCCAACTGTCATCACAGCATAGGAGGAGGACAGAGGCGTAGTGGAGGCCAACTGTCATCCAACTAGGGAATCGGGATATCAGGATTTTTGAGGGCAAGGAATACTCGCATGATGGAGTTGCGATTCGCGATATTCCGACAGGAGTTATGAACCGTCCATCGGCGAGGACGCGTGGCATGAGATCCTAATGAGTCGGTGTTTGGGGGCATCGAAGTTTTCGAGGGTAAAGAAATTGTGCAACAGGAAATTGCGATCCGCGATTTCCCGACGAGATCTGAGCCATTCATTTCAAGGACGCATGTGTTATAACCCTAGATTGCACTATCCCTGCTTACCTGGCATCAGGCCTACTAATGCCTCTCCCTAGACAAAGCCATGCTGAGCAATTCCTCAAAAAACCACTCAAAACAAGCAACCCGCGCCCTAACTTCTCCCTGGGTGTGGGCATCCGCTTGTTGTCCTTATACTGAACGCGGGTATCCGCGGGCTAACCCAAAACAGCCCGCGGGTACCTAACAAAGCAAAAAATCAGGAAAGTTTCCGCCGGGACACAAGGCTTTTTGTCAGTTAACTGGAACTCCGAGCCATGCATGGCCGAGAGTTCGCTAAAAACCATAGCTCCTTCTAGCCTATAAAAGGAGGGGTAGGGGTATTATTCAAAGGAGGAAAATCATAGCAAAGAAACTCTACCAAATTGCCAAGCCAGTTTTGTTCCAACCCTTTAGCCTTTCCTCAAGCTTTAGGAGGAATTCATGCAGTAGCAGTTGAAGGACAAAAAGAAGAGGAAGAGCCCAGGATCAGGATCGTGGAACGGTGACCGGCCTCAGAAATCATTGTAAGTTGGTTTATATTGAAGTTAATGAAAAAGATACTTTTCCCGTCCCGCATACATGAGTCTCATCTATGTAATTTGATTTATGTTTTATCTCTAACCCTATAATAGATCAGTAGCATGCATGCATAATCTTGTCGTGATTGAAGGGAAGCTTTTGGAAGGAGCAGCAGCAGCAAGGGGATAAGAAGCTCAACGGAGGATCTACTTCAGCCATCCGGAAAAAGGTTGGTTTATTCTTCTCTTGTATGCATGTGAAGAAAGGGGTTTCATATTCGGGTAGAAGGTTAAAAGTTAAGTCTTGGGGGTCATGATCTGCGTATAATCTTAGAGCCCTAACTTATTAGTCTGTAGGGTAGAATACCCAACAACAGAATTGGCGACTCCACTGGGGAGGGATTTTACTCTTAGGGTCTCCTGGTTTGGTGAAAGATCTTTTGGTAGTTTAGAGAATTAAATTTTAGTTTCTTTGCTGTTTTTTGTTTTCTGTCAGTCGAAAGCTAGCAGAGAGCCTGGTTATCAATACCAGTTCTCTTTGACTGACGCTCGACATTTTCTTTTCGGGACACACAGAGGTACCCGCGGCCTGCAGAATCCCTGCCCGCGGATACCCGCGCCCTAACCTTCTACAGCA
>ML808051.1:130277-143845 GCA_009831015.1 Picea engelmannii
ACCTGAAGTCATGGGAGGACGGTGCTAGTTCACGCTCCCCAGGTCATGTGATGATGACTGTCAGTTGCCTGCTAGGGAAGCTTGGTTGAGATAGTGACACTTCCACTTACGGGTTCTATTTGGAGTTAGGTCAGTATAGCTGACGCTCCAAGATAGCCTAGCAGAGGATAGATAGGAATGGAGTTGGAAGTAGGTTAGGGATGAAGGATGAGTAGAATAGTTGAGACTATATGGAGATCTTTGTTGTAGTGGGATTTGATAAAAATAAAAAAATAAAAAAAAAATGTGTATATATATGAATAATCATTATTATGTGACTAAACCACAGTTGTTAAAATAAATTATTGAACTGGGCAATTGTACTTAAACGAATTCTCACAAAATTAATTGATTGTTGTCTTCTATAAAAGACTAGTCTTGCTGACTGGATTGAATGTATACATAAATTACTAAATGGTGATAGTTTGATTATTAGTACATGTACAAGACTTGCATGTACTAGCTACACATGCATTTCTTGTACATATACAATAGTATGTATGAGATTTCTTGACTTACTTACTGATAATGTCAGTTACTTGTTGTGAGTGTGCGAACCATGTTCTTTTCCTTTGTACCATCAGACACCTTAAACTTCGGGACGAAGTTTCTTGAAGGGTGGGTGTATGTAACGACCCTAATTGAATAAATGATTAAAGATTATAAAGTAAAATTAATTAAAAGAAAATGATTGTGATTAACTAAGTAATACTCTAACTACAGACCACATTTAATGACCTGAGAATTATAATTTAAAAGATCAATGAAAATGTTATAAAATGGTGGCGTATGCAGAGAGGGATAGCCATGGATCCCGAGAAGATAAAAAATTAAAACATGATGAAGGACAAAGGACGGGGGTTGGTTGTGAAGTAAATGCGTGAGTCGGTAGGGAGGAATAAGGGACGGGAAGAGGGGGATGTGCACACCATTCGACAGGGGGGAATGAATGCCGTGAATTGTTGACTTGCTGTGAGCAGAGAGAGTTTCTAGTTGTGATTTTGATCAGTTGAGCCACCGAGTTGCTGGAGGTTTTGGGCACGGAGGGCCAGGATATCCGTTGATATCCTGGAGCTAGGTAGTTTCCCTAGTTGGCAGGGAGGACAGTAGTTTTGGGCAATTATTTTCCTGTTTGTGGCAGGATTGATCTGAGGGGCAGGTAGCAGGAAGGCAGCAGCAAGGCACAGAGACAACAGAAATTAGCATCAGGACCAGGTACTTTGTTCAGTTATGTATTTATTTCTTCCTGTCATGAATTCATTATTTATTGATAAATATAAGTTACAAAAGTAGCTGTTATGAAAATCATTATAATGATATCAAGTTATTGTTTCAGTTTACTTTATAAAATGTTTGTGAAACTTAATGATGTTTAAAAGTTTATGGCTATTACAACTTTGATACCATATGTACTACCCACATTCTAGGGAATTCTCTCTTTTGGAACACATCCACTATTTATAGTCTAATCTTGTGTAGTTCTAGGCATTTGATCTTTATAGTTAAGGATAACACATGTTTAGTCCTTCAATAGGAATTGTGTTCCTTGATATTTGAAACATAATATTCATAGAAATATAGACAGAAATAAAACTACATAAATAAATTAAACAAAACCATAATTTGGAAATAACAATGATAAGCACACCTTTATTGATATTAAGAATCAAGATAAATGATCACTTTCCTCTTTGTGGGAGCGACCTCCAACTGAGCAGAGCTCCAAATATGTCAATAATATTCACTTGGCAACATATTACATAACTTCTACTACTATATATATATATTATAAAATAATAGAACCCTAACCACCTAGTGGAACTCCATTAATGAGGCCTCAACCACTAATTAGTGGACCAACTTTAATGAGCCCCCTTGAATTTATTGATTCAAACACTCTAGTACATAATGGGCCTTATTTAATAAATATGGTCCAAATACATTACGTAACAACTTAATTTCATAACTAGGAGAGTTAGGGTGGGACCCTAGCTTTCCCTCCTTACAAAGAAATGTTGTCCTCAAGGTTGGAGATGAGGAAATTTGTGGGGAATCTCCATTGGTTTCAAAGTAGAGTATTTTAGTTGTGTATCCTTCCATTGGATCAAAACTTCCTAGATAACATGTTCACAAATACAGTGCTCACATTTTTCCAAAACGTCCTTAGGCTACAACTAAATGGAACCATCTACATCCAATCTGGGAAGGCTTGTTTGGACTCTATAATTGTACCTAGCAAATTTCTTCAAGAAGGATACATGAAATACTAGGTGGATATTATATGGTTTGGAGAACCAAATTGTAATCCATTGAACCTATACATTTGTGTATCATATAGGGTTCATAAAAATTGAGGGCTAACTTCTAGTGGCTCTTCTCCTTGATTGATATCTTCCTATAGGGATGGAGACATAGTAACACATAATCCCCTTCTTCAAAGTAACATTTGGAGTGATTTTTATCTAGCTATTAAATCATGTGGTTTTGGTCCAACACCAAGTTATGCTTGAGGACACGAAGAATGCCATCATCTGTTACTAGGGTTTTTTCCACCTGCGGGACCTTAGGGAGGTGTTGGCACAGGGGAAGACCCTGGGTTCAGTTCTAACAGTGCACCAACAAGCCCTAACTACTGTCCCTTTCGGAAACACTTGCAGAGTAGATGCAGTCTCACCTGAAGTAGCTATAGGGGGTTGCAGGACACATGTGTCTACAACCAAAGGAAATACAAAGTGGATCCAGGGAAACACTCTCACACAGATCTAGTGATTCTTTATCTTTCTTAAGCCTACTGCGCAAATTATATTTTAGATCTAACACAATATTGCATTAACAGTATATCAGAGATCATAAAAACACAACATCAATCACACACAACAACAGGATATACGTGGTTCACCCTCTCCCTAGGGCTACATCCACATAACTGCACTTTATAATATATTAGATGAAAGCATACAGTTTTATCTACACTCTTAGCTTGAAAATCTCTCTCTTTCTCTCTCTTCTCCTCTCTCCCCTCCCTGTGCACCGTGCTGTAGGGTTGATCTTCACACCGAGCTGAAGATCTTACAACACAAACTTCTCACTTAGTAATAACAACAATCACTCATCATACATAATCTCTCTCTATCTCTAACCCATCCCAGGTCCTCTTTACCTTTATTTATACAATACAATGACTATCGAACAACCTTAGGCTGAAACCTAGGTGTCTAAAACCCTAAATACCAAAACCCTAGGTCAACTTGACCCGCATTTTCAGGGCTTCACCAACCTGTCTTTTCTTCTTCATTGCGAGGTGCTCCAAAGCATCCATTGGTGGATTTTTCCGTTTGCTGAGTCATCCACGATCCATATTCCTTGTTGATCTATCTTCCCCAATCTCCCCATCCAACGACTTTCTTTCTCTTACTTCACTCCGTCCTTTCTGCTCTTTTGGTCACTTCGACTCAATCTCATTCAACTTGTCTTCCGCACAGTTCACACTTCGCGCTCCTTTCCTTAATATCCACAACCTTCCATAACCAAGGGCTAGCATGCCCCCAACACTTACATGTGACTCATCCCAAGGAACTTCATGTCTGAACCTTTGCTTTACTTCGACTCCAGACTGCGTGGGGCAACCTGTGTTTTCTACTCTTTCCCACTCTTCTTTCCTTGTGCATACTATCTTTTCTATGTCTGGTACCCATTTTCAATTGCACGTGGTATCTAGACCCTTTTTCTCATGCTTCTACAAAGAGTTGTGAGGCATCTTGTTATCATAGTACAATTTCTACCGGCTCCCATTCACCAAACCTTCCTTCCATTCTCCATTCAAAGTTTTCAACTGCGCAGCTATTCCTTTTGTAACATAAGAAACCTCATATGTCCCAAGCCAATGTGTCCTAAACTTCCCTAGATGCTTCATGAACTTGATGTCATATACCAATACTAGATCTCATTGCTTGAAGGCTTTCTTCTTGATGTGCCTATCATGATAGGCCTTTTCTCGTTCCTTCTATACATGTTGATGGAATCCTACAATGAATTGATCTTCTTCTAGTTCTACCAACTGCACAAGACTCTCTCAAAAATTGCCAGTGTCATCCATATCTGTGAATGCTGCAATTTTGATACTAGGAATCAAATATACCATAGGGAAAACTGCTTCTAGGTCATACATCAACTTAAAGGGAGTCTGCATTGTTAGCTTTTTGCAAGTAGTTCTATAGGCCCATAGCACTACTAGTACTCTCAAATCCCAGTCATCCATGTTCACACTGCAAATCTTTGTTAGCGTTGTCTCCAAGATTTTGTTGAAGGCTTTGACTGTACCATTCACCTGCGGGTGGTAAGGGGTGCTCTTCTAGTGATGAACTTCAAATTCCTGAGTCAGGGCTTCAATAGTCTTATTAATAAAATGTGTACCTTGATCACTCATCAAGGTCTTCAGGCATCCAAACCTGGTTATGATGTCATCAAATATGAAGTGCGTAGTTGTAGTTGTGCTACAATCCTTGATTACTCTTGTTTCGGCCCATCTGGTCAAGTACTATGTTGCAGTGATTATGTACCTTTCTCTTGTGCGCTTTCTTGGTGGGTTTATAGGTCCCACGAAATCAATGGCCCATTTCTCAAATGATTGTAAAGTTAGCTGGGGTGCTAAAGGAATCTCATATATTATGGATTGTTTCCCAACTCGTTGGCATACATCGCAGGCTCTGTGGTAATCCGTATCATCCTTGTGTAAAGTGGGCCACCAGAGGCTAGCTCTAAGAACCTTCTACATTGTTGCTTTCCTTGCGTGGTGTCCTCCTGCAATGCCTTCATGTGCTTCTGCTAAAATTAGTGGTCTTTCTACCTCCATAATGCATCTCCTCGGGATCTCATCAGGTCCCATCTTGTATAGGTGTCCGGATATAAGTGAAAAATATGCAACACATACTACCAATTGTTTCTTCTGAATGGTTGTGTATTCGCGAGGTGCCATTCCTATTGACATGAACTAGACTATGTCGGCGAAGTGGTCATCAATATTCCTGATGGCCAATAGTTGTGCATCAAGTAGTGTATCTTCCAAACTAGTAGTTTCCTCTCCATCTTCCAACCTAGACAAGTGATCAGGTCCCTTGTTCATTCTCCCTGGCTTGACCGCAATCTCAAAATAATATTCCTGGAATAGCAGTAGCCATCTGCATATTCTTCCCCCCAAAACTGGCTTGTTGACTAAGTATTTCAATGCAGAGTGATCAATGAACATCTTGAAGTGGCCTCCCAACAAGTAGTGACGAAACTTCTGCAACGCGTACACCATGGGTAAACCTTCTCTCTCAGTGGTGGTGTAATTTATCTCTGTTGTTGAGAGCTTCCTGCTAGCAAAGGCTAACGGGTGGTCAATATCTCCTGCTCCTAGTTGTGATAACACTGCTCCTAATGGAATAGAAGATGCATTGACATGCACATGAAATTCCTTTCTCCAATTTGTTGGCACAGGGGCAGACCTTGGGTTCAGTTCTAACAGTGCACCAACAAGCCCTAATTATTGGCCCTTTCGGCAACACCGGCAGAGAAGATGCAGTCTCACCCAAAGTACCGATAGGGGGTTGCAGTACACAGGTGTCTACAACCAGAGAAAATGCAAAGTGGATCCAGGGAAACACTCTCACACAGATCTCGTGATTCTTTATCTTTCTTAAGCCTACTGTGCAAACTATATCTCATATCTAACACAATATTGCATTAACAGTATATCAGATATCATAAGAACACAACAATAGGATATACATGGTTCACCCTCTCCCTAGGGCTACGTCCACAAAAATGCACTTTATAATATATTAGATGAAAGCATGTAGTTCTATCTTCACTCTTAGCTTGCAAATTTCTCTCTTTCTCTCTCTTCTTCTCTCTCCCCTCCCTACGCACCCAGCTGAAGATCTTACAACATAGACTTCTCTCTCAGTAAAAACAACAATCACTCATCATACATAATCTCTCTTTATCTCTAACCCATCCCAGGTCCTCTTGACCTTTATTTATACAATATAATGACTCTCAGACAACCTTAGTGTTAGCGATAATTCTTGTCTTGGGCTCGAGAGAATTCAGGTCTGCAAGTTGCACGAAATGCTCAAGCGTAGCATGGGAGAATCCCTCTCTTTCCAAGTAGCAGGTCAAGCAAGTGGGTAAAATGTCGTCGGCAGCATCTAGGGTCTATTTTTGTGAAGAAGATTGACGGTTGGTGGGTAATTGCAGTCACTAGAGTCACGCCAAGTATAGCACAGAAGTTGTTAAAGGGATGAACGGTCAGAAGTCTCCATAGAGAACTCGCAAAATAACAAGGGTCGTTGATCGCGATCAGTTGATGCATGGGTTCATTTCTTGAACTTGAGCCCACAGTCTTGCCGAGAAGATCTCAGCCGTCCATCCAGAGGGACATGTGGTGCGCGATTAGGCTTCTTGCCTCCTCGCCCCTCGCAACTTTGAAGATTGAGGACCAACCTCCTCCCAGTCACGAGACGCGAAGTGCCGAGGGCATCCAAGGCTTGGGCCCACAGTATTCCCGAGAAGATCTCAGCCGTCCATCCAGAGGGGACACCTGGCAGCAAGTACAGCCATCTCGGTGCCTCGCCCATCACGACTCCATCGCGCAAAGAACAGCTCCGTTATTTTCCGATGCGCGAGGTGGCGAGGGCATTCAGGACCTGGGGCCCACTGCAGTGTCAGATGAGTTTAGAATCGTCAGATTTGAGGGACACGTAGCACCAGACTGAGACGTCTTGGCATATCACTCATCGCGATTTCGATCAGCAAGGATCAGCCCCTTCATATTCGCGAATGCCGAAAAGCGCCATGGGAATAGGCACATGGTAACAATCCGTGGTCACTTGGAAAAAGAGAAGAGTTGCATAAAGAGGGTCGAAGAGCCGAGTTCAGTTACAGAGAATATCGTCGCGGTCTCCAAGCGCCATCAGATCCAATCTCCATACTGTTTCTCACCTGGAGTAAATGATGACAAGAGCGGGTGGTTGAAACCTCCTTTCATTCATTAAGTGAGGGGATGGAGGGTCTGGAAAACCGTCTGCCCGAGGAAGTTCTGTGTATCGGTTTTCTCAAAGACTCCATGTCGAAGTCTTCAGCTCGACAGAGAGGTCTGCACATGCTATCCGAACACTTAATAGCTCGGCTACCTTCCTTACAGGAGCCATGCGCGGTTAAGATGGCATTTAAAGAAAGATACCAGTACGAGTTTGATTGAAGGGACACCCAGCCTTGGGTAACTGAGGCACGCCTCCGTGAGGAGAATTTTCCTGAGTATATAGACTTAGTCTTCGTATTTTGTAAGCATCGATGGTTGAGCAGAGCTCCCGGTTGTAAAGTTTTAATGAAGCACTATTACTCTGGTTATGTATGCACTTTTGAGACTTCTTGCCTTATGAATGCCAGTTTCTTTTACATATTTGTTATATTATGTTAGAATAGCTCAGAATTGGAGGATCCAGTCGAGTTGTAGCTCTTATAGGATGATGTATGTTGGATCACTGTAATAGTTACGTTGTGTCTGATCAGTTCTTGTGATTTTCTCAGTGCTGAGTGACTTGGAATTGGAGGATCCAGTCAAGTCCCTTTTTCAGTTTCTTGAGACCCTGAACCAAGAGGATCTTGTATTCAGGGTCTTTCTTCTGCAAAGTAGTTTGTTCACCTTCCTTACCAAGTCTTCCACCTGCTCATCTTTTAATCAACCCATTGGCTGAAGTTAGATCAAGACCTCCTTCGTCCCATACATGCTAGACTCAGTCCCTGAGTTAGAGTGATATCTCCTCGAGTCTTTATCTCCATTCGGTCACCCCTTTATAAACAAATCGTGACATTAAACTGATGGGTGTCGGGCTCTGCTCCTACAAGCAATCCAGGAGTGACTTCCGACACTAACATTTCTGGCGCCGTTGCCGGGGACGAAGTTGAAGATTTTCCCTGGGTAGAATGACATTGAGCCTCTAATTCTTAAGGTGCATCAGACATCAGAGCCCTTAAAGATTGCTACTGTGCACCTGGTGACTCCACTGTGGAGACTCCATTGTTTCCACATCATTGTTTCAGCTGTGACTACTGTTAGCACACCTGAAAGCTGACCCTAAGGAGCTTTCTCGAGAAGGTTTCAGCAGCTGCTTTCTCAGCATGAGAAGCTTCCTGGGGTAACGACAACGTTAGGATCTGGCCTTTGATGGTGAACAAGGACCAGACACATTCGAAGCTGCACATCTTTCACCTGGCAACTCCATGGTTCAAGGATCGATTGGTGAATCCACTGGTTCGATATGGAGAAAACCCTTGCTCGCAGGTTTGCTCCTTTTAATTTTTCTGCTATTCCTGGTTTTCCTAATGTTGTCCCCTCTTTGGATGAATGGGGCGATTATTTTCCCATATTTGGAAAGTGTGAAGAGGAAAAACCTACTCAGCACCTCAGTGAGTTTCATGAACTCATGCGTCAGTGGGAGATACATCATGAGGATGTGTTACTGAAGATGTTCATGTTCTCGTTAGCAGGGGATGCACGTAAATGGTACCATTCTTTACCCCCTGCTAGCATTTCTTCGCTCAATGGATTCCATGCAGTTTTCACCACCTATTGTCAAAGGCTGTATCCCCCTGAGTTAGTTTATCATAATTGTTGTGAGGGATACCACAATTCTATGCAAGAGAAAGCTGTTTCTGACGTAAGCTGTGGGGAGGATCCTGATGACCTGGATCAGAACTCATTCCTCTCTCCTCCCCATTCATCTGCATCTGAGGTAGGTTATGAAAGTGATGAAGTGCCCAGGGAGGAGGACGGTGCCCTGAGCAAGCTGATGGAGCAGGTGAAATATCTCTCTGCCAAATTAGAAGGGTTGAAATATGATGACTGTGCAAAGGATTTTCTAGTCCTTGAGGCAGACGCTCTGAGCAACTCTTTTGAAGAGATTGTTGAAGATTCATTAGACGAGTTGGCATCTGCCCCCGATGAGCTTGCTTTCTTAGATCAAAACAATGAAGAGGTAGTTGTGGAAGAGGATTGTTCTCTTTCCCTTCATGAGATTTCCCATGATGTGTTTACATTCGGGGTCAAAATGGAGGAGCGGGGAATAGTTCCATTTCTGCAAGTTGGAGAATCATTGTTTCCCCCCGACTTCAATGATTATCTGGAAGAGGAGCAGCAGAGTCTGACATCACCGTTTGCTTGTCAGAGCAGCCAGACCACTTATGACAGTTACGAATAAGAGTCTGAGCTCGATATACTAGATTTCCAAAAGCAGGTCGCAGAGCCTCATCCTCTGCTTGCTAAAGAAAATTATCGCGAGGAAAAACAGAACAACCCCATGGTCCCTATTTACAATGAATATGAATCAGACCTGGGGGAGACCGAACCAGAGGAGCAGAATATTTCCTGTCCAGAGCCAGTCAGCAAACAGAGCCACCCCATGATCCCTATTTACGATGAATACAAATTGGATCTGGAGGAGAGCCAACAAGAAGAGGAAAAGGAACCAGAGGGGCAATTTGCCCTTTGTTTAGAGTCAGTCAGTGAGAAGCTACTGCCTGAGATCAGTGACCCTGCTTCATTTATTCACCTGCCTGTGGTTATCAAAGACATTCGGCCGCGTGTGAACAACTTTGTAGCAGAAGAGGCTGTATATCGCCAATTCCTTGGAAATGGCCACTCATTCGATGACCATGTCAGCAAATACATGGAGTGGAATTTCCCCTATGCCTTGGAGCCGCCCTATTTCATCTCAACTCCAACCTGTAAGGAGGAGTTGAAGAGTGTAACCATTCTGTTGTCACGGTTACACCATCTGCTGGTGATCATCGACAAAAGGAAGGAGCTTTTATCCAGGAAGCTGCTTGAATGGCTATGGTGGAAGTTTTCTTTCACCTAGCCCCATGTAAAAGTATTTCATTAGTTTAGGATTGTATATAAATAAGCTCTTGTGAGAATGAGCGTTTAGTTTGTTTTGTTTTTATTTTTTCGGCCTGTAGTTTTAGCAGCGGGATGTTTTGAGCATGACTCCATAGCCCAACAACAAGGCACTGAAGCTGCAGAATGAGTTCTTAGAGCATCACAAGGATGAATCTATCTCCCATGGAGCCTAATGTTAGCGATAATTCTTGTCTTGGGCTCGAGAGCATTCGGATCTGCAAGTTGCACGAAATGCTCAAGTGCAGCACAGGAGAATCCCTGTCTTTCCAAGTAGCAGGTCAAGCGAGCGGGCAAAATGTCGTCGGCAGCATCCAGGGTCTATTTTTGTGAAGCAGATTGACGGTCAGTGGGTAATTGTAGTCACTAGAGTCACACCAAGTATAGCGCAGAAGTTGTTAAAGGGATGAATGGTCAGAAGTCTCCATAGAGAACTCACGAAATAACGAGGGCCGTTGATCATGATCAGTTGATGCGCGGGTTCATTTCTTGAACTCGGGCCCACAGTCTTGCCGAGAAGATATCAGTCGTCCATCCAGAGGGACATGTGGTGCAAGATTAGGCTTCTCGCCTCCTCGCCCCTCGCAACTTTGAAGATCGAGGACCAGCCTCCTCCTAGCCGCGAGACGTGAAGTGCCGAGGGCATCCAAGGCTTGGGCCCACAGTATTTCTGAGAAGATCTTAGTCGTCCATCCAGAGGGGACACCTGGCAGCAAGTAGAGCCATCTCGGTGCCTCGACCATCACGACTCCAACGCGCAAAGAACAACTCCGTTATTTTCCGATGCGCGAGGTGGTGAGGGCATTCAGGACCTGGGGCCCACTGCAGCGTCAGATGAGTTTAGAACCGTCAGATTTGAGGGACGTGTAGCACCAGACTGAGACGTCTCAGTATATCGCTCATCGCGATTTCGATCAGCAAGGATTAGCCCCTTCATATTCGCGAACGTCGAAAAGTGCCATGTGAATAGGCACGTGGTCACAATCCGTGGTCACTTGGAAAAAGAGAAGAGCTGCGTAAAGAGGTCTGAAGAGCTGAGTTCAGTTACAGAGAAGATCGTCGCGGTATCCTAGTGCCATTAGATCTAATCTCCATACTGTTTCTCGCCTAGAGTAAATGATGACAAGAGCGGGTGGTTGAAACCTCCTTTCATTCATTAAGTGAGGGGATGGAGGGTCTGGAAAACTGTTTGCCCGAGGAAGTTCTATGTATCGATTTTCTCAAAGACGCCATGCCGAAGTCTTCAGCTCGACAGAGAGGTCTGCACGTGCTATCCGAACACTTAATGGCTCAACTACCTTCCTTACAGGAGCCATGCGCTGTTAAGATGGAATTTAAAGAAAGATACCATTACGAGTTTGATTGAAGGGACACCCAGCCTTGGGTAACTAAGGCACGCCTCCGTGAGGAGAATTTTCCTGAGTATATATACTCAGTCTTCGTATTTTGTAAGCATCGATGGTTGAGCAGAGCTCCCGGTTGTAAAGCTTTAATGAAGCACTGTTACTCTGGTTATGTATGGACTTTTGAGACTTCTTGCCTTATGAATGCTAGTTTCTTTTACGTCTTTGTTATACTGTGTTAGAATAGCTCGGAATTGGAGGATCCAGTCGAGTTTTAGCTCTTATAGGATGATGTATGTTGGATCATTGTAATAGTTACGTTGTCTCTGATCAGTTCTTGTGATTTTCTCAACGCTGAGTGACTTGGAATTGGAGGATCCAGTCAAGTCCCTTTTTCAGTTTCTTGAGACCCTGAACCAAGAGGATCTTGTATTCAGGGTCTTTCTTCTACAAAGTTGTTTGTTCACCTTCCTTACCAAGTCTTCCACCTGCTCATCTTTTAATTAACCCACTGGCTGAAGTTAGATCAATACCTCCTTCGTCCCATACATGCTAGACTCACTCTCTGAGTTAGAGTGATATCTCCTCGAGTCTTTATCTCCATTCAGTCACCCCTTTATAAACAAATAGTGACATTAAAGTAATGGGTGTCGGGCTCTGCTCCTACAAGCAATCCAGGAGTGACTTCCGACGCTAACACTTAGGTTGAAACCTAGGTGTCTAAAACCCTAAATACCAAAACCGTAGGTCAACTTGACCTACGTTTTGAGGGCTTCACCAACCTGTCTTTCCTTCTTGCTTGCAAGGTGCTCCAAAGCATCCATTGATGGATTTTTTTTCTTGTTGAGTCGTCCATGATCCATATTCCTTGTTTACCTGTCTTCCTCATTCTCCCCATCCAAAGAATTTATTTCTCTTACTTTTCTCCATCTTTTATGCTCTTTTGGTCACTTCGACCCAATATCAGTCAACTTGTCTTCCGCGTAGTTCACACTTCTCAATTCTTTCCTTAATCTTCGCAACCTTCCATAACCAAGGGCCAAAAGGAGGCCTGATAAGTACATGATCACTGATGGGGGATGTTTTCGATAGAATACCTCAATGGAATTCATTTTAGTAGAATCATGTTATATGGTATTGTACTATCATTGAACCAGTGGTAACCAAAGGACCCATTGGGCTTGCTAGTCTAAGGGAAAACAATGTAAATAAGCTTCCAAATACTTGTTGACTACTTCCTTCTAGCCATCTGTTTGGGGGGAATATATTGTGTTGAGATTCATTTCATTACATAGAAGTAAAAAAAAACTCATACCAAAAATAGCTAGTGAAGGTAGGGTCACGATTTGTTACAACTAATTTAGGCATTACATGGAATTTGAAAATATTGTCCATAAATATTTGTTCTAATGTGGATTACTTGAATGGGTGTCTTGAGGCATAGAAGTCAAAATATTTATAAAGGTGATCAACAACTACCATGATCAATGATTTCCTACCTAATTTAATCAAATCCATAGAATTATCAGTTGACATGGTGGTTGGAATGAGTAAAGATTGTGCTGCTCCTAGAGGCTTTACTATAACTTTCCCCTCTAGCTATTGGGAATTTTCACATTTAACTAGAAAGGTGTGAACATACTTCTTCATTCCTTCCCAAAAGAATTAATTATTTATATGTTTATATGCTTTTTGAAACCTAGAATGACCAGTTGTGGGAGAAGAGTGTAATTCAGATTACACTAGATTTAAATGTGTTGGTCCCCGGTTTTGACCATGTTCTTTGCCTATACTATATACCACAGACCTCCAACTATATGCCAGTACCACCCTTTTTGACCTCATTTTGATATAATCAACATCCCTTTACCATTCAAAGGGGTCACCTAAGGTATCTTTGAATTTCAAGCTATTATTATGCATTTTAATACTTTAAATTGATAATTGGAATAATATCACTTGGGTTAGGTACCATTGCTATTCTTGGAACAGGATGCCGGTACCAGGTACCAACTCGCACCGTGGAAGTACCAGTGGAGCCGTTCGAGAGCTGTGCATGATGATGTGCGTTATGGCTCGAATGAAGAGCAGGAAGGTTCACAGGCCAGCTGGAGCCGTCGCCACAGAGTGCTCGAGAGTATAATGATCAACCTAGATCGATTGTTCTTCATCCTACACACTTCGTGACACTACGTGTCACGAAGTTGTGAAATACGTTTTTAATTGATTCCACGATTATTCTCGGA
>ML808052.1:28020-55970 GCA_009831015.1 Picea engelmannii
TAATAGAGACGTAGATTATTTTGAATGCCTGGAAGAAATAAAAAAAGTCCATTAAAGATACATATGAGTACTTTGATGTTATTGATTCGGTTTGGTGGGAGTCTTTTTTCAATGGTCAAAGTAACATAATTTCAAGCTCAACAAATGAAGATACATTTTTTAAGACTCCATTTCATTGGCCACAAAATATGCCAAATGAATCTGAAGAAAGAAACATTGTTGAACAACAAGGACCTCAAGGTGTTATTGAGTTTACACAAGTAGATGAAAGAGAAATGTATATTGGTTCTCGAAGGTCACATGCACAACGTGAATCCATGAAAGACCTTTACAAGGGTTCAATACATGATATTAAGAAGGGTATCATGATTGCAGTCTTAGCGACTGAAGATCCACATGGTTATCCATTTTGGATTGCAAAGGTTATAAAGATTGAGAAAGAAAATGAAGGTGTTATTACAATTGAAGCGCATTGGTATGCTACAGGTACACACCCATTCAATGGTGTTTATAAGCCAAAGATGGTGGTTGAGAAATATGTCAATAGAAAGAGAAAAAGAAAGGGTCAAAATATAACTCGTCGTCGCACTAACCTCTTAAAATTAGAGGATGTTGACATACTTGTTTATGACTTCAATTGACAAAGAGAGGAACTCTTCGCTCCAGGACAACAGAGATTATCAAAAGGTTTATGCCACAAGAAATAACTACAATATGGGATTCAATTGAACCTAATCGTAGATCTAAAAGGATTTTGACATTTGAAATGTTGGGCATGCATGTAGTCTCAGATGGTGCATTCATCGACAATAGAGAATAGTATGGATCATCTACATCTTCATCCAATCATCCATCTGAAGACAATGTAGACTTTGATGGTATTTCAGAATCCATGAGTCAATCTAAATAAGTGTATGAAACATTTAATGTATTTTTGATCCATATGATGTTTGTATGGTAACTAAAAATGAGCATTGAACTTACACATGATCTTACATGAAGTTATGAATCATTTCTATGTTTTATGAATTATATGTTTTGATTATGGAGAATATAATAAAATTTCTTAGCTCATATGTTTTGAATATGGACAATGTAACAATACTTTTAAGGAATAATTTATGTTTCATTCAAGGTAACTTGTATTTAATTTTTTTTATTAAAAGTAAAAATATATTTAAAAATGATGTTGAATTTTTCAAGTATAGGGTGATATTTTCATGGCATTATGTATTCTCTTGTGCTTGGAGTGATAAACTAAGATTTAAAAAGTAAGTATTTAAGCGTTGATTTTATGATTTTGTTTACATTAATGATGATTTCTTTTACCACTTCAAAAAAATGTCATTTTAATATCCCAATTTTAGAATAGGTGCTATCAGTAGCAATACTTTTCAATTTGATGGTTGATTTTGAGGTTTTGGTTTTAATGGTACCAACCGCTAAAAACACAATTTCAAATTATCTATAATTTAAATGTTTTGAAAAGAGCATTTTTTTTTATGTAACATCATTTTTTTTATTTAGGTGTTGATTTTAAGGTTTTTCTTAGCTATTGTATGAGTTTTGAAGGCCATGCTTGAAAAATGTTGTAATTTTGACCCTACTTGAAAAAATGGTGCTACCGGTAGCACCACTTTTTGATTTGGGGGTTGATTTTCATGTTTTTTATGCAAAAATATGGGTTTTTTTGGGCCAAAGTTTTCGTTTTGAGGTCACAATTCTCGTTAAGTCGGTAACATTGTTTTGAATATGTTGTCCATTTTCTTGCAACGGTGGAATATCAATTTGTTGTTCAACAAACTTATCAACAACTTTATTGACCTTCATATTACCTACATACTTCATAAACATCTCTAACTCATTGAATATGGAATCCCTTTTTCTAAAAACTTTATTTATAATTGGATCCCACGGTCGGTAACCAAATTCATTATCCGCATATCCCAGAAAAATACACTTCATGGATTTATCATCTAGATTAGTTCTATTCTCTTTTGGAATATGCACAAATGCTTCACATCCAAATACTTTTAGGTGATAATAATTTACCCTTTTACTGGTCCAAACTTCTTCAAGAATGCCACCATCCAAATTTGTAGTAGGATCGATTTATCATGTAATAAGTTGTCTTTATTGTTTCTGCCCAAAAATGTTTCTCCAATCCATAATTTGACAACATACTCCTCACCTTCTCCATGATAGTGTGATTCATTCTTTTTGCAGTACCATTTTGTTGAGGATTAAGAAGAACAATCTTCTCATGCTTTATTCCAAACTTGTTACAATACTCTTTGAATGTGTTGGAGCAATACTCCCCACTGTTATTTGTCCTCAAACTCTTGAGCAATTGATTAGTTTATCTTTCAATAACAACATGAACCTTCTGAAATATCTTGAATACCTCTCCTTTGCTTTTCGTAGAGTAGGCCCAAACCTTCCTAGATGCATAATCTATAAATGTCACGAAGTATGAAGCTCCTCTTAATGACTTATTGTTTGCTTGCCCAAACACATTAGAATGTATCAATCCTAACAAATATGTTTTCCATTCATGGCCACTTCTAATAAATGAAACCATTAATTTCCTACCATATATACAATGCTCACAAAGATCAAGATTATAGGACTCCAAACCTGGAAGTATATTTTTGCCAGCAAGGATTTTGAGGCCCTTATCGCTCATCTGACCCAGATGCTAATGCCACAAATCTACTAAGATTTATTCTCTTGTAACAACAACCACATCTGATTTCTCTGTTATTTCTCTTAATGTATACAACGTTCATGTCTTGGATCCTTTAGCCGTGAGCAATGCCCCTTTACTAATTTTCCATCCACCTTTTCCAAAACTTGTGGAAAAACCTTCATCATCCAATCCTCCAACATAGATTAGATTCATGCACATCTTTGGAACGTGCCTAACTTGTTTCAATAAGATATGTTGTTCCTCCTTTTTCTTGATCTGGACATCTCCCACTCCAACAATGTTGCAAAATTGATTATTTCCCAAATGCACTTTACCATAATCACTAGAGCTATATGCAACAAAGTTATCTTTACTTGGGGTTACATGGTGAGATGCCCCAAAGTCAAGAATCCAATCAACGTTGTAGTTGGAGGTGTATAAACATGCATCTTCCATTGAAATAGTAAATAAAACCTCATTCTATGAAACTACAGCAGTAGTCTCACCTTCATTTGTACTGGTTGATGTCCTAGCTAGTTTTTTATCCTTCTGTTCTCACTTCCATATTCGACACTCCTTTTTCATGTGTCTAGGTTTTCCACGGTGATAATAAGTGAGTCTACCTCTTCTCATTTTTTATCTTCCTCTTGATCTTGAACACCCTTGAGGACCTCGATCAATTTTCTTACCGTGGTCAGCTAGAGTTAGAGCTTATCCTCCCCAATTTGTTGTAATCGATTTATGTCATAGCTCCTCATTCCTTAAGTTGTTGCTAACATCATTGAACTTCAGGGTTCCTGCAAGTGCTGAAGTGCTCATAGCTACAATCAAATTCACCTAGTTATTCGGCATGGAGCATATTAGTAATATGGCTCTAATTTTGTCATCCAAAACGATTTTAACGAAGGCAAGCTGACTAGTTATTATGTTGAACTCATTAAAGTGCTCTGCTACTGAAGGAGATTGTATAATTTATTCATAAAGAAGACCTTATTCGATGTCGTGTTTTTCTCATAAATATCATGCATCTTGTGCCATAGATCTTCTATGGTCTTCTCTCCAACCACATTGAAGTAGACATTATTTGCTAGAAACTGACGGATTATAGCAATGACTTTCATGTCTAGCTTGATCCAATTCTCATTTATCATTGAAGAGGGTTTATTTTCTATTCCCTCAATTCTTAATTAAACCCCATTGCCTCAAAATATGCAATCCTTATCAGATTTCATCGTCTGTAGCTTCTTCTCATAGATTCGGCTTACCAACGACCTCTACAATTTTACCAACGATAACCTCTTCCTCTCATGGGCTCAATTAGACTAGAAACCTCAGTGACCACTCACCTTATGGCTTTGATCCCAGTTGTAAGGTTTTAGATTCTATTAAAATCTCTCATAATATTGATCAATCAAAAACTAGAAATCATTGCAACTTGACATTGTTAAGATAAATTAAGAGATTGCTCAACACACACAGGACACAATTGTTTAGTGATTTCTCCTCTATTCCTTCTAAAATTTCCCAACAAACTAGATATCACTCACTCCTTAATTGACCTGCAACACTCATAATATACAGATCTTGCCAAGCTACTTGACCAACAATACAATACATAATACATATTGGAGTGGACACATAGAGAAACAAGGGAAGCAAAAAGCAGAGGAAATAGAGGAAACGAAATTAAATACATTCAATTACAATTGCTCATTATAGCACACTGATGAGATAGATTTACACTCTTTTATAGGTTTATTTGATAGTTTTCTAGAGTCTACGAAGAAGATATGGAATTATCCAAAATATTATCCAATTCTAGAAATTTATGGGTAGGTGAGAAGAAGGTTCTAGTGTCAAAATATCTCAATTCCGAAACAGGAAATTTCTTCATCTTTTTTACTTTGCTGGTTGTGGCTTCTAGAAATTGGAAGCAGCTTCTAGAATTTGGCTTCACTATTAACACATCCCGCTTTTGATTCATTATGGGCTTGCCTGAAGAAAACACTTTGAAACAAATCCCCATTTCAAACTGATAGAGCAACTCAAATTTTCCTTCAAAAATATGTATGGCATGCATGATGTCCCTCTTCTCCTCCATCTTTCTTTCTAGAGCTTGACCCACCATTTCTTTTACAACCTAATAAGTTTTGGTAATTTCAAAATATTTGGTGTCTCACGTTCTAGAATGTAACGGATCCAAGACACAATCTTGTGTATTTTCCATAGTCTAGTTATCATGGGTCGTCAGTGATTGTGCTCATAGTGCCACCTTGACCTCCTCAACTTTGCGCTTCACAACATCTGAGTAGATCTCATGGAATATGTGACATGTCGCCTAGGTTTCATGTGCAGTATAGGTGGGAGCCACAGGGATTTGAGAGGATGAAGCCTTCACGTAGCTCATCAACCCTTGTCTCCCCCCTCCCCCCTCCCCCCTACTTCTCTTTCTGCAACCCCTTTCCATACGGACCACCATGACCCAAACCATCCACCAATGCCAGTCCTCAGAATCAAACTCACCACACAAGCTCCACCTCCCAGGAAAAGACTCATGAAAGTAGAGTTCTAAAGTGTTAAATAGATACATCATCTCCAGAGTGTTCGGGATGCTCCTCGTCCAGCTATAATTCCCTTGGCTTATCATTGTACCCTCGCCATTACCTTTTCCACTTACCATATTCATTCGTTGCGTCCTTCCACTAGTCATATCCAGACCCATGTTAAATGCAGACATAAAAAATGGTAGTGGAAATTGCAGGTCCCTACTCCCCACTCACAAGGTCACCCCTCACATCTATCCTCAGCAAATCTGGTATGTACTCTCCCCCAACTCACAATGATCTATCTGGAACATTGGATGCATTATGGGCCATGTGGTTTCTTTCTACCCCGTCGATGACACCCCATTTGGGGAATGCTTTTTGCTTTTGTTATAAAAAGAATTTCAATAGATTTAATATCAAATAATATTAATTGTTAAGTTAGTAATAGTGTTAATACTACCCCATATACTTAGCATGCTTTCCAGACGGAGTTCAACTCTTCATTGATTGGAAAGTGTTTCACAACTCATATTTAGAGAGAACCACAAAAAGACAAAAAAAATAAGCAATGGTCTTCAAATTTATCTATTTGAGCATTTTATAAAGTAAACAAGAAGGATCTTAATGACCAACAATTACTTCCACTTTTCCCTCTACATAGCGAGTGGAATCTAGATGTTTACTACTTAACGTTTGAGGCTCGGTTAAATTGACTTCATTGTGGTTAAGTGTTTTGATTTTGTTGCATTCCCTACATGTGTAAGCATGTAAGGTGTTTTTGGAAGTTTTTTTGTTAAGAACTTTTAATTCATTCATAGGTTTTACATTCACTTTTTTATTATTAGTTTTTATAGTAATGTTGTAATATTTAATTTAATTTTGAATTCCTATTCTCATAAAATTTTAAACAAATAATGTTGAAGCATTTTTTTGGGTCATCGTTTCAACTTTACATGTATTTACAGTATAAAAATAAATAAATAAATAATATTTTAAATTATCATATAAAACAAATAAATTCATTTTATTGTCAATACAATTGGATGATACATGACGATAAGATTAATTTGTATCATGTCGATGATTTTTACAAAATATTTAAAATATCAAAACTCAAACATGGCCCTAAAACTCATGTATAGCCTGGACAATTGATTTCAAGGGTCGATACTAATCATTGTATGAATGGTTGAACATATCGTTAAAGTCCTTTATGCTTATATGTTAAAACATGTGACTTGTGTGAACACTTGCACTTTTAGATATCTAGAGCATGCATGCTTAACAATGATCCCACAAATGCAACTTGCTTGGAAAGAATGAAGATAATCCAAATGATATGTCTTCCGTTGTTATAAATCTTACTAGTTTTAAAAGAATAACATTTTGCATGCTTTGAATAACCTAGTTGTATCCACCCTTGTATGCCACTTCTTTCACACTTTGTCATTGATGCATAACCATTATTTACACCGCAAATGATAAATGTATTCACTCGCTCCCCTAAAAACATAGCACATACCATACTCCACTAGCATGACTCCATTAGACAATAGCATCCATGTACATAGTGTCACGCCCCACAAAACTTTTATGTCGAACATTAGTTATATCCACCCATATCTAGAGTCAATCCCACCATGGTTAAGAGTTTTTATTTTGTTGCATCTTCTACATCTGTAAGGTTTTTTTGGAAGATTTTTGTTGAGAATTTTTAATTCATTCATAGGTTCGACATTTTCACTCTTCTATTGTCAGTCTCTATAGTAATGTTATAATATTTAATTCAATTTTGAATCCCTATTACCATAACATTTTTAAACAAATAATGTTGAAGCATTTAAATTGGTCATCATTTCAACTTTACATGTATTATAGTACACAAATAAATAAATAATATTTTAAATCGTCATATAAAACAAATAAAATCATTCTATTGTCAATACAATTCGACAATACATGATGATAATACTAATTTGTATTGTGTCAATTATTTTTACAAAATATTTAAAATATCAAAACTAAAATGTGGATATAAAACTCATTTATAGCATGCACAACCGATTTCAAGGGTTAATACTAAGAGTGGTATGAATGGTTGAACATATCGTGAAGGTCATGTATGCTTATATGTTAAGACATGTGACTTGTGTGAACACTCACACTTTTGGAAATCTAAAGCATGCTTGCTTAACAATGATCCCACAAATGGAGTTCACTTGGAAATATTGAAGATAATCCAAATGGTGTGTCTTTCATTGTTATAAATTTTACTAGTTTTAAAAGAATGACAGTTTCCATGGTTTGAATAACCTAATTGTATCTACCTTTGTATGTCACTTCTTGTATGCTTCGTCATTAATGCATAACCATTGTTTACATCGCAAATGGTAAATTTACTCACTTACTCCCCTGAAAACATAACACATATCATACTCGATTGGCATGATCCTAGTAAACAATAGCATCCATGTACATAGTGTCACACCCCACAAAACTTGCATGTTGAACATTCATTATATCCATCCATATCTAGAGCCAATCCCACTGTGGTTAAGCATTTTGATTTTGTTGCATCTTCTACATGTGTAAGGTTTTTTTGGAAGTTTTTTTGGAAGTTTTTTTGTTGAGAACTTTTAATTCATTCATAGGTTCAACATTTTCACTCTTATATTATTATTCTCTGTAGTATTGTTATAATATTTAATTCAATTTTGAATCTTTATTACCATAGCGTTTTTAAATGAATAATGTTGAAGCATTTAAATCAGTCATCGTTTCAACTTTAAATGTATCTCAATACAAAAATAAATAAAATGATAATATTTTAAATCATCATATAAAACAAATAAAATCATTTTATTGTTAATACAATTGGACAATACATGATGATAATACTAATTTGTATCGTGTCGATGATTTTTACAAAAAATCTAAAATATCAAAACTCAAAGGTGGAGATAAAACTCATTTACAGCATGCATAACCAATTTTAAGGGTTAATACTAACATTTGTATGAATGGTCAAACATATTGTTAAGATCCTATATGCTTATTTGTGAAGACATGTGACTTTTGTGAACACTGACACTTTTAGAGATCTAGAGCATGCTTCCTTAACAACGATCCCACAAATGGAGTTCGCGTGGAAAGATTAAAGATAATCCAAATAGTATGTCTTTCAGTGTTACAAATGTTACTAGTTTTAAAAGAATAACATTTTGCATGGTTTGAATAACCTAGTTGTATCTACCCTTATATATCACTTCTTGCATGATTCGCCATTGATGCGTAATCATTGTTTACATCGCAAATGATAAATTTACTCACTTTCTCCCCTAAAAATGTAGCACATATCATACTCCATTGACATGATCCTATTATACAATAGCATCTATGTACATAGTGTCACACTCCACAAAACTTGCATATTGAACACTCGTTATAACCAGCCATATCCTTGCAAATACTCTTGTTAGTAGAGATTAATAGTTTCCATTGACCATTTACTCACACCACCCACTTCTTTGACCATTTACTCACACCACCCGCTTCTTCCACTGCATCATCTTAATCATTTAATCTAGAGTCAATCTCACTAATGATAGCACATAGCACACTAATGTTAAAATACAAATTCCTTATAACATGTTGATATTTTCCCATCTACCTAACTATCTTCCCTTCTTAGTAAATCCTAATTACACACACAAATTCCTTATAACATGTTGATATTTTCTATCTACCTGACTATCTTCCCTTCTTATGAAATCCTAATTACACACAATAATAATCAATGGTGGTAACTGCCATTCTCAAAAGTAATACGTTGATGTTTACATATGAAATGGTGAAAAGGTAAATGTTGCAATTATATTTAAAATATTTCAACATTCATAAAAGCATATTAATACCAATTGGAGGTACATCACCAACTATTTTAATCTTATCCATCAAATTTATTTCCTTTTTCCTTATTGAAAACTTCATTATCTTTGACAAAGTAACGGTAAGAAACTTTTCATATGTTAAATTATATAAGTCAAAATATTTCATTATAAATTATACCTAGTTCAATGGTTGTGTTAATGTAAACAATATCATGGTACAAAGAAGTTGGTTGGGTAAATCATGAATTAAAATATGTCATGTTATAAGCTATATCAAGTGCAAAGGTTGTGTTAGTGTAACAATATGATCCAAAGGAATTGGTTGTGTTAATGTCAACAATATTATATGGTTGTGCTAATGTCAATAATATTATATTTCAAACAATATTATATGGTTGTGCCAATGTTAATAATATTATACTTCAAACAATATTATAGTTCAAAGGAGTTATTTATATATTACGTTGTAAGAACAATATTATACTTCAAACAATATTATAGTTAAAAGGAGTTATTTATATATTACGTCGTAAGATGTTTTATTAGGTTCAAATTTTGTCATTCTATTTATTAAATTAATTTTATTTAATTCATATACATAAAACTAAGTTTTTGTGTAATGTATTGTATTTTTGTTTTTGTTTTATTAATTGGTAGTATTTGTTCACCTTGTTCCATTGTATTTTATAAATAGAATCTAAATTTGTATGCATTGCAGTGTACTATCTTTATTATTTCTATTGATAGTGTTTGTTCATTTTATTTAAATGTATTAATGGTATTTGTCAACTATCTTTATTATTTTTATTGATGGTATTATTTCTATTGATAGTGTTTGTTCATTTTATTTAAATGTATTAATGGTATTTGTCAACCTTATTGTATTATCTTTATTAAATAGAATCTAATTTTGCATGCATTGCAATGTACTATTGATGGTGTTTGTTCATTTTATTTAAATATATTAATGGTATTTGTCAACCTTATTGTATTATCTTTATTATTTCTATTGATGGTGTTTGATCACTTTATTTAAATGTATTAATGGTATTTGTCAATCTTATTAGATTTTGATACATTGCATTATACTCATTTTGTTATTTTTATTGATGGTGTTTATTCATTTTATTTAAATGTATTAATAATATTTGTCAACTATATGTTAAAAAATAATTAAAAAGTATCTAGGTAAGTGTTTCTCATCATCTAGATGTTTAGGGGGTGGGAAAATGTCTAATGTGGACCCTAGTCATTTAATTCATGTGATATGAATTAAAAGTGACTTTATGACCTAGGGAAAGTGGATGAGTTAAGTGAGTTAATCTCCACCATTCATCTTGTCCAATCTCAACCCTTGGATCGGATGACTCTTCACTTTCCCTCATTGAGTCGATTAGGGTAAGGAGGCGCCCCCATTTTCATTTCTTAATGAGCATTTAGAGAAGGTTGACAGAGAGAGGTTGAGCTTTGGAGGAGGGCATACTTGTTGCTTGAGGCATGAATTTCTAGATAAGAGTGCATTCATGCATTTCGAGGTGACTGCTACAGCAAAGAGAGCATCTGTACAATACGGATTCTGTATTGTACAACAGAGGAAAGGGCAGTTCGTAGAGCATAGGAGGTGCACGAATTTCGAGGCAGGTTTGCACAGAAATCAAGGCACGTTTATTGCTAGAATTTTCGTACAGCAACCCCAAATTTTGTGGCACAAATTTCTAGGCAATCCGTACAGCATTAAATGATGTGACAGTCGTACTGTGGTACAGATTTCTTGCACATAAATCGAGGCGCTGACTTGGACACTGTTCAGGAAGATTTTTGGCTTATTTTCTGAGATAAGTTTGGGGTGTTTTCGCTGTGCATATTTCTACTGTAACAAAAGAATTTTCTCTAAACTCTGAAAATAATAAAAAGCCCCTCTCTCACTGGTTTTCCCCTTGTGGGTTTTTCCAGGGTCAATGTTAGACCAAAATTCTTTGTGCATTTAATTTCTGAGTTAGTGTGTTACTGATAGAATTATTTATTTTTGCATTTAATGTTGTTCATAATCCTCATATTTAATTTATGAGAATTGTTTATATGTTGAGAAATTGTTGCTTTCATAAAACTAGGTTTTTGGGCATTAAACTATGATTAGTTTCAGTGAGACTTGAAACTAGGTGGGCTCTGAAATTTTACATGGTATCAGAGCTGAGTTGAAGAAGAATGCATAATTAAATCAGCGATATAGAGATCAGGACAAAAGTTACTTCACCGGACATAATTTTGGAATTTGTTATTTTAGTTGAAAAGGGTCAATGGCTATAGGTTTAAGAGTTGAGGACAGACTTGATGGGGCAGTGAATTTTGGTGCTTGGAACAAGAGAATGATTTTGCTTCTGCAGGAGAGTGAGTTGTGGGACATTGTTGAGAACTCTACAACAAACCCAGTAACAGTACCTACAAATGCTACACTTCAGACAACCTATACTAAGAAGAGCATCAAAGCTAAAATAATCATCCTTGATGCCATAAAGGACCATTTGATTTTCCATGTGACAGGGAAGACAAATGCCTATGAGATGTGGGAGTCCTTGACGAAGTTGTATCAAAGTACAAACGAGAACCGGAAGATGGTTTTGAGAAAGAAACTGAAAAGCATTAGAATGACCAACGTTGAAAATGTGGTCACATATCTTACCAGGTTGACACAGGTGAGAAATGAACTTGGTGATGTTGGGCAGGCCATTGTTGACAGTGAACTTGTGAGGACAACATTGAATGGGGTGACCAAACAATGGATTGTTTTTGTTGAGGGAATTGTGGCAAGGGAGAATCTTCCCAAGTGGGACTGTCTTTGGGATGACTTTGTTTAGGGGGAAACCCAAAGAGGGAATGTGCATGGCAGTTCATCTACTGGTAATGATGAGGAGAATGTGGCGCTTGCTGCTAACAACAAGAAGAAGTTCAAAAAGGTTCCTAAGGTAGGGAACAAACCGAAGGGTGAAGGCAAGAAGGACATGAGCAAAGTCAAGTGTTTTGCATGTCACAAATTTGGGCACTATGCGGGTAAGTTTCATAATAAGAAGAAGAAACATATTGCAGCTTCAACGGAGGTGGAGGAGTTTTCCACCAAGTTCGACAAGGAGTTTTCCTTAGTGTTGTGTCTTTCCACTAGAGCCGCACATTCCAATGTTTGGTATATTGATAATGGTGTCTCCCGCCATATGACAGGTGTTTGTGAGCATTTGACAGATCTTACACAAATTAGTGATCTTGAGGTAGTGCTTAGAGATGACCGGGTGGTCAAGGCAATTGGTAGTGGGAGAGTATAATTTCAAAGGGAGTTTCAACCTCCCATGTTGTTGAGAGATGTCCTATATGTTATTGGCTTGAAGAAGAACTTGATTTCAGTTTCTACTATTGAAGAGAGGGGATATGAGGTGTTGTTTAGTGATGCACATGTGCTCCTATTTCCCAAGGGGTCCAGTATCACTTCAGCCAAAGTGATTGGGACTCAACATGAGAAGTTGTACAAGCTCATGTATCAGCCAGCTAGTGCATTGTATCATACTACCACCAACAATTATCTTTGTGAGCTATGGCATAGGAGGATGGTCCATTTGCATCATGGGGCTTTGAGGATACTGAGGGAGATTGTGACTGGAGTGCCAGAGTTCAGTACAGAGCACCAGGAGTTGTGCAAGGGGTGTGCTTTGGGAAAGTACACCAAGACTGCTTTTCCAAGCAGTGACATCAGAGCAGCTTGTATACTTGATCTGATTCATTCTAATGTATGTGGTCCTATGTTTTACGCATCTTTGAGTGGTTGTTTGTACTATGTCATATTCATTGATGACTTCTCTCAGAAGTCTTGGATTTTCTTCATGAAGACCAAAGGACGAGATTTTTTTCATGATCGATTCCAAGAGTTCAAAGCACTTGTGGAGAACCGGACTGGGAGGAAAATCAAAGTACCGAGGACAAATAATGGGGGTGAGTATACCTCCAAGGAGTTTAATGAATTATGTGCAAAAGAGGGCATCAAGAGGGAGTTGATTATTTCTTACAACCCACAACAGAATGAGGTTGTTGAGAGGAAGAACAGGGCCATAGTTGGGGCTGCGAGAGCCATGTTGCATGATCAGGGGTTGCCACTCTTTCTTTGGGCTGAGGCATGTTACACTGCAGTTTATCTACAGAACAGGAGTCCACACAAAGCATTGGGGGGTAAGACTCCTGAGGAGGATTTCTCTGGAAAGAAGCTCAAGGTTGGGGACTTTAGGATTTTTGGGTGCCTTACATATTCACATGTCCCTTCTGAGAAGAGGACAAAGCTAGAGCCCATAGCAGAAAATGAGATTTTTGTTGGGTATAGTGAGACTTCAAAGGCTTTCCGCATATACATCCCTTCCTTGAGGAAGACATTTGTGCGAAGGGATGTGAGATTTGAGGAGGATAGAGCCGTTAAGAAGTCACGAGGGACTGAGAAGGGTGAGTAGTCATCACCTCAGATTCAGGTGAGTCCACAACAGACTTCAGTGACACAGTGTTCAGGTCCACCATTTTCGGTGACGATTGGTCCATAGGGCACAGGGCCATAGATGTCAAGATCACAGGTCATTGATCCTTAGATTTCAAGATCTTATGCTCCATATTCTACTTCGGGTTCATGGTCTTCAGGTGATGGGGTTGAGTAGGGGGAGTCCCCTCCACGGGACACTACTTTAGAGTGGAGGAAGCCCAAGTGGCTTTGAGACACTCTAAAGGAGGCACATGGATCTATAGGGAATCTCAGGCAGGCTGTGAGGGAGAGTAAACCTCCTGAAAGATTTTGTAGCAATCTTGCGATGATGAGAAGCATTAGGAAGTCTGAGCCTTCCACTTTTGAGGAGGCTGCTGGCAGACAGGTTTGGAGAGAGGCCATGATGGAAGAGTACAATTCCATTATGAAGAATGATGTTTGGGAGGTTGTTCCTAGACCTGAGGGGAAGTTAGTGGTGACTTCTAGGTGGCTCTACAAACTCAAATATGTTGCAGATGGCAGCATTGAGAAGTACAAAGCTCATTTTGTGACTCGGGGGTCCTCACAGGTTCAAGGAGTTGATTAATATGAGACCTTCGCTCTGGTTGCTAGATATACCTCGATCAGGGCAGCGATCTCTATTGTAGCAGAGATGGGTTGGAAGATCCATTAGATGGATGTCAAGACCGCATTTCTGAATGGTCTCATACATGAGGAGGTGCACATTGAGCAGCCATTAGGCTTTGAGGTGCATGTGAGATAATTTAATGTGTGCAGACTGAAGATGGCATTGTATGGGTTGAAACAAGCTCCCAGAGCTTGATATTCTAAGATTGATTCCTACTTGCAGCAGTTGGGCTTCGAGAAGAGTGAGGTGGATCCCAACCTATATTTCATTGTGGTTGGAGAGGATCCTCTCATACTCTTGTTATATGTTGATGATCTTTTCATTACAAGGGTTGAGAGACTCATTACTAGTTGCAAGGAGAGCCTTGCTTCAAAGTTCAAGATGAAAGATATTGGGCTTATGCATTATTTTTGGGGGTTGGAGGTTTGGCAGGAGCCTGGACACATCTTTCTGGGATAGGGAAAGTATGATTTTGACACTCTGAGGAGATTCCAGATGGAGGATTGTAGGTCCATGTCCACACCCATGATTACCAACTAGAAGAAGCTCAATGCTTCTGAGTCACAATTGGTTGATCCCACTTTATATCGTCAGTTGATCGGTTCGTTGATGTATTTGGTCAACACCATACCAGATATTTGTTTTGTTGTCAACACTCTTAGTCAGTATATGGTGGAGCCTAGTAGAGTGCATTGGGTGGTAGTGAAACATGTGCCCAGGTATCTTTGTGGTACATTGGATTATGGTCTGGACTATTTGAGAGGGGATGGAGTTCGATTGGTGGGCTATACTAATTCAGATTAGGCAGGACGTGTCAGTGACACAAAAAGTACTTCAAGTTGTTGTTTTGGATTGGGCTCAGCAGTGGTGTCTTGGTTCAGTCGGAAGTAAAAGTCAGTGGCTTTGAGTTCTGCAGAGGCTAAGTATATGGCTACCAATCAGGCCAGTGGTGAGGCCATTTGGCTTCGCAAGTTGCTGGTGGGACTATTTGGTGTGTAGTTGAGATTGACTGTGATTTACTGTGATAATCAGAGTTGTATCAAACTCTCTGAGAATCCAGTTTTTCATGACAGGTCTAAGCACATTAAGATTCGATATCACTTCATCCGAGATTATGTTCAGAGAGGAGCAGTTGAGCTACAATATATATCTACAGATGAGCAGGTTGCGGACATACTCACAAAAGCTTTGGGGAAAGGGAAGTTTGCACCTTTCAAAGATAAGCTTGGGGTGGTGAGTAACAACTTCCTTGGTAAGAGGAAGTGTTAAAAAATAATTAAAAAATACCTAGGCAAGTGTTTCTCATCACCTAGGCGCCTAGGGGGTGGGAAAATGTCTAATGTGGACCCTAGTCATTTAATTCATGTGATATGAATTAAAAGTAACTTTATGACTAAGGGAAAGTGGGTGAGTAAAGTGAGTTAATCTCCACCATTCATCTTGTCCAATCTCAACCCTTGGATCGATTAGGACTCTTCACCTTCTCTCATTGAGTCAATTAGGGTAAGGAGGCGCCCCCATTTTCATTTCTTAATGAGCATTTGGAGAAGATTGAGAGAGAGAGGTCGAGCTTTGGAGAAAGAGGGCATACTTGTTGCTTGAGGCATGAATTTCTAGACAAGAGTGCAAGCATGCATTTCGAGGTGACTTCTACAGCAAAGAGAGCATTCGTACAGTATGGATTCTCTACCATACAACAAAGGAAAGGACAATTCATAGAACATAGGAGGTGCACACATTTCGAGGCAGGTTAGCACAAAAATCAAAGCACATTTATTGTTGAAATTTTCGTACAACAAACCAAGATTTTGTGGCACGAATTTCTAAACAATCTGTACAGTATTAAATGCTATGACAGTCACATTGTGGTAAAAATTTCTTGCACAAAAATCGAGGAGGTGACTTGAGCACTGTTCAAGAGGATTTTTGGCTCATTTTCTGAGATAAGTTTGTGGTGTTTTTGCTATACATATTTCTATTGTAACAGAAGAATTTCTCTATACTCTAAAAATGATAAAAAGCCCCTCTCTTACTGGTTTTCCCCTTTTGGGTTTTTTCAAGGTCAATGTTAGACCAAAATTCTTTGTGCATTTAATTTCTGAGTTAGTGTGTTGCCGATAGAATTATTTATTTATGCCTTTAATGTTGTTCAAAATCCTCATATTTCATTTATGAGAATTGCTTATATGTTGAAAAATTGTTGTTGTCATAAAACTGGGTTTTGGGACATTAAACTATGATTAGTCTCAGTGAAACTTGAAACTGGATGGGGTCTGAAATTTTACACTATATTAAATTTTGTGATATTTTTCACATATGTTAAAAATTGTCAAATTAAAAATTATATTAACTTTTTCACTTATGAGTGCTTATTAAATTAGTTCTCTCTAATATCTTATAAATATTATCTAAGTTTTCTCTAGTATTTTATAAATATAATCTATATTTTCATTTTTTATGAGTGCTTATTAAATTAGTTCTCTCTAATATCTTATAAATAGAATCTATGTTTTCATATATTGCACTGCATTCTTTTATCAATATTTACCTTACTCCACTTCATTTAATCTTGTATAAGTTAAATTAAATTTTCAATACAATGTCAATATACACTGCAATTTTTTTTACGAGTGCTTATTAAATTAGTTCTCTAATATATTATAAGTAGAATCTAAGTTTTCTCTAGTATCTTATAAATAGAATCTATGTTTTCATATATTGCACTGCATTTTTTTTTTCAGTGTTTACCTTACTCCACTTTATTTAATCTTGTATAAGTTAAATTAAATTTTCAATACAATGTCAATGTAGTCTTTTTATTCTTTGCATTTGTTTATCTAAAATGGGTACACCTTATTTGTTTTTTTGTTTTTTCTTTTTTTCTTCAATCAACTTAGTTTTTAGTTTTTCATGGATCATTCATAAAACAAATTGAATACACTAATTCACATTTTGTATTTCTTTATTCTTTGTATTTATTTATCTTGTGGATTTGTCTTTATTTAAGTTTTTTAATATTTGTTTAGTTTTAAGTTTTTCATGGATCATTCATAAAACAAATTGAATTCACTAATTCACGTTTTGTATTTCTTTATTCTTTGTATTTGTTTATCTTGTGGATTTGTCTTTATTTAAGTTTTTGTCATTTTATCTTGCACTAGCTAAGTTTTTGCATGGCTCATTCATAAAACAAATTGACATAAGCCTACATAAATAACCATTGCAAAATTTAACTCATAAAATTTTTATTGTGATAAGAATTTGTTGAGGGTTTAGGGTTTTGTGATCTTTGTTTCATAAAATCAATCATAAAACAAATTGACATAAGCCCACATAAATGACCATTGCAAAATTTAACTCATAAAAATTCTTGCATTTTTATTGTGATGGAATTTGTTGAGGGTTTAGGGTTTTGTGATCTTTGTTTTGTAAAATCAATCATAAAACAAATTGACATAAGCCCACATAAATGACCATTGCAAAATTTAACTCATAAAAATTCTTGCATTTTTATTGTGATGGAATTTGTTGAGGGTTTAGGGTTTTGTGATCTTTGTTTCGTAAAATCAATGTAACTAAGATCAAATAAGTTTATTGTGATGGGTCGTTTCTTCCCTTGCGAAGTTGGATGTTTATTGATAGTTGCTACTACAAATGTTGGCTGGGATCATTTTGCCAAGAACTTGTTACAACATATTTCTAGTATTGTGGAAAGCACAATGGTTATTTTGTTAAAGATTTCAGTTTGATCTTTTGGTTAAAGATACAATATTAGGTTGAATATTTGTTGATGGTTGCCACTAGAAATGTTGGTTATTGGAATCATTTCATTGGCAACTCATTCTAGTCTCCATGCTTTCACTTGTAATGGTGCATTCTCAATGTTGTGGATACCTTGTTGAAAAAGTATAGTGGTCACTTTGTTAAAGTCTTTAATTTGATCTTTTGATTAATCCTCTGTAAGTATGTGCAATAGGTTTCAACATGTTTCTTTTTACTGATTCCATTGTACTTGCATGTGGCATTTGATACGTGGTAGCATTATTCCCTAAAGTTGCAGGGTGTTTTCTAAGAAACGTGTTAGCATGTTCGATGGTTGTGACTTATGGTATATGAATGTTTCTTTTTACATGAGGATATTCAAGCATTCACATTGGGTCATGAGGCAATTGAAAGGTCCAATAATATTTGGGATATTGTTGGTTGTGAATGAAGTATGTAATTTTTTAGAAATCCATTAGTGTTTTTTGTTAAAGGTTGTTTGATCTATTTATTTTGTCTTGGGAAACACCTTAGAGAGTTATTTCCCTTTATTACCAAGAAAACACCTAAAATTTATATTAAATTGCATTGTATACTATTTTAATTCTACCTTTATGATGGAACGACTGTGATCCTCATTTTTAAAGGAGGCTCATCATTAAATGAATAGGATAAAAATTACCGAAAACCACTTTCTACAATGAACAATTCAAGGAAAACACTGACAATTTTTTTTATATCCATCACAATTCTTCAAGGCATAGTCACTCCATGCCGAAGGTCTTTAAATCAACATAAAACCTCGAAAAATTCTAAAATAAATGAAATCAACATGAATACAAATTTCTTGCATATCATATTCTAAAAAAACAAAATTTTAAAGATGTGTTGATAACCCTTCTACAAGAGGGGTGGTAGGTGCAATGGGGGAGTCTCCACAATCCAGGAGGAGACAAGCTTGTCTACTACAAATAGGGGATTGGAAATGTTTCAAACAATCTTGTCGAGGCTTACTTATTGTGGCAAATTCTCTTTATCACAAAGGAAGAAGGTATTATAACCATGACAATGTTTGGGGACTCTACGTTGGTTATCAAAACAATGATCAATCAGCTAACTCAGTGTGAAACAAAGTAAACTCAATTATTTATAAAATCAAACAAACCCATCACCAATTTGTTTAAGTTTTGTTTTATCACATAAAAAGGGAATTGAATGGAAAAGCAGACCATTGGGCAAAGGTGGCCTCCTCCTTAGGCTCTAGTGTTCTTATAAAAATTGGGGTTCTTAGCCATTGCTCGATCCCATGACTACATTTAGGAGCGCTCTTTTCAATATGCACAAACTTTATTCAACAGCTGGAAGCGATATGGGAAGGACAACGTCTAACCACCACAACTCTCACATTTGGTCCAACAAACTCCGCTCGTGGTAATTCAATGTATAGGAACGAGTCCCCGCTTGAAAAATATGGGACAATGTCAACCCTGCAACTCACCTAGGGTTATTCTCTGGTTGATTTAGCCTAGAATTTGTGGAATTGGATATCTAGGAGTGAGCTTGGTAATGATTCAATGGCAATTTGGGCACTCTGGTGTGGGAACAACGGGTCTCTCAATGGGCCTATGTAAAGGTGTCTGTGGGAGGTGGCATCGGTCACGTTGGGTCTTCAATGTGGGTAATTTCTTTGGCCAAGCAAGTCTTGGCCTCTCAACCTCTCTCTTTGGTCCATGTTACTTCTAATGTTCTTTTGGTCTTTTCCTTATTCCAACAAGTTGGAAATAGAAATTTATGTTTGGGGTTTATCCGACCTAGTATTTTCCCCTTTAGTTTCCTTGTGAAAGGTATATCAAAAACAATCATGGATAATCTAGATCTAAATGAAGTTTGAAGGGTTCTCTGCATGCATGAAGAAATCAATCAAGCCAATAATGGAGCTCTAATGTTATTCTCCTTCAAAATAGTTGCATTAGTGTAGGCCAACATCACACACAATGCGAACATTATGAATCTTTTCCTTCTTCAAAAGCAATGGATTGATTCTCTGAAATTTGAGTGTAACAAACTTCGTTCTTTGGTTCTCTCTCAGCGTTTGGACCCTTTCTCTCTCTCGCTTCCAATAACCACAATATCGAGAACTCATTGCAAGCAAGATTAGGAGGATGAAACGCTTTATCAAAATAGTGATCCTATGGAGATTGAAGAACTAAACTCTCCTCATTCACGAGAAGGGTGAGAAGCACAAGGTAGTGCTCACCCCTAAATGTCCTTGAATGTTCTTTCGAGTTGTACATATTTCGTGTCAATTTAGCAATCAAGTCACTTGTAGAAACACTAGAAATTCTGTTTAGAGAAGGCGTTAATGTATATTGTAGTTATTTTAGAAATATGTATAGTTCAAATGTAATCCTTAAACGATGTTGAATGTAATAACTACTAGCTTCGACATAGACATCCTTTGAGCAAATATAAATTTATGTTTTAGTTAAAAAAAATATAATCCTTATACATCATTTAATACTTCATTTTTATTATAAAAAAAATATTAATAAAATTTTTATGATTATAAAAATATATATCAATGTAAAACAAAATCTGAATAGCAACATAACTTCCAATCATTTATTTTTATTTTTATTTTTAATTAAAAATTTTGATTTAATAAAAAAAATTATTTTTTAATAAAAATTTTGATTTAATAAAAAAAGTCCACTATATATTTAGAAAAATGAACTTCCTTTCAACTTCCAATGCTAAGTACCCTCGAATCTCAAGATCCAATCTTCCCTTCGAAAGTACAAAATTGCCAAAATTGGATTTAAAAGTTTAACATAAACCTTAACCACCATTTTAAAATTGTTTAAGTCTAGCTAGTTGGGTCCACACTTATAGGAGTCGAGAAAACCAAAAGCAATAGTCATGTTGTCGATAGTTTAACATAACTATTAGCAACCATTAAAAACAGTAAGTCTAGCTAGTTGGCCCCACACATATGAGTCGAGAAAATCAAATGATGTTGTTAATAAGTATACCTAGTTGGCCCAACAATTACAAGAGTCGAGAAATTTTTTAACGTTCCGGAGCGAATCATGCTCAAATTGGGTGACAAGTCATTTCGATCCTTGGGAGTGGCCCATCCATCGTATACTCGGTCTCTAATCAGGGTTTCACATCGATCATTTTCTCGCTTTGACTTAAGAGGGCTTCCCTACCTGAGAGATCGCTCAAAGTCAACTAAGGATATTGCTTGTTTCAATGTTGTATTCTTTGTGATTCATTTCCTCGCTTTGACTTAGAGGGCTTCCCTACCTAAGAGATCGCTCAAAGTCAACAAGGATATTGCTTGTTTCAATGTTGTATTGTTTGTGATTGAATTTTGTAGACAAATCTTCGGCTTAGTGATCCATTTGTCAAATTTTTCCACTCATTGAATGACAAAATATATCCTAAAGTCCCTATAGGAGGGGAAAGGAATCCCTAAAAACTCAAAGACTTGGCTAAGTTGTACCCAAGTACATCCTTGATTGGCATACCCTCTTTATCATCTTATTTCTCAACCATATTGAAATCCTCACAACACAAGAAGTAGGCCCCTTCAAGAATTAGTCAACCAACCAACTCCAAAAGTTAGACCAACATCCAATCCTTTGAGTTCATCATAACAAGTCGTTACCCATAACAACAAAAGCAATGCCCCCCTTGCCATTCATATGACTAGACGTAAAAACAAAGCACCTCAAACAAAGGCTTTATAATAATAATAATATATTTTTAAGTCACGGTCAAGCCAAACACCAAATTGGTGTATAAGACCCTCTTGTTTGTGGGACAAGAGATCTCATCCCCACAGTGATACTGCTAAAATCAACTTAAGTATACATACCCTAGCCCCCTAGATTTGAACTTGTGACCTCCAAAGAGGAAACACGCTCTTAACGATTAGGCCTGAGTGACAAAGCTATTTGGAGGAAACACGCTCTTAACCATTAGGCCTGAGTGACAAAGCTACCTTCATTGTGGATTGATAGCAACATAATCCATTTATCATTGTACTTTCTAAACTAGAAAGTCAAGATATTTTTAGGAGTGAATTTTAGCCAATTAACTATTTTTGGCCATTTTATTATTACTGACCATTTTCTCTTTAAAATTTCACCCATTTTTAATATAGAATATGACTAAATTGATAATATTCACCGAAATTTACATTTACAAATATTAATAGTAGATTATATGTTTTTAATTGAATATTGGCATGGCATACATATCTATATGTATGATTTTTTCAAACCCAAATAATTGCCGCAAAATGATGTATCATCACAAAGAGTTGGGAAGGGGCATCCACTAGAAATTTGAAGGTTCCAATGCGAAATAAAGGGTACAACCCATAGCTCTATATTCCAAAATGGGTTCTCTCACGTAAAGGACAACCTACCATTAAGTTCGCATAAGCCAGTTTTGCAAGAGAAATAGCAGCAAATTTTTGTGGTTACAGTTTCCAGCTAATCAAGTAAAACCATAACTTAAATTGAATAACGAATGACAACACATTATTGTTTCTGAGTTGTAAAGCAGAGTTACGTAACACAACATTTGAAGCGCAGAATATCGTATTTAATCGCAGTGAAATTCGAACAATCTCAAGAAAACAGCAACAATAATACAATCTCAAATCTGGAGGAATTTTTTATTGAACCCTCTCATAATATGCATCATATTTTAAGGTTGTGGAAGAAATTTTAAACTTCGGTAAAAGGGTTATATAACCTTCAAGGCTGGCCCACAAAAAGGACTTAATAAAGTCAAAGGTTAAATGAAAAAAGACAAGCCTAGTGAGGCAAAATATAAGCGTCTAAAACTAAATTGCAATAAAGGTACCCCACAAGAGGACAAATCTAAGGAATATGTTAACAAGATTTAGTGTTGGCAGTTGAAGTGATTTGCACTAATAATTCCAAGGCCATTAAGAGGCGAGAAATGCCTTCAGAGATTTAATTTCAAGCTATTAAAATGCAATTAAAGACCACACATTTGTTGAGATACTTGTGCATAACTAACCTACAGTGCAGTTAGCTACCCCAAAATCCCTATTGGTAATTGTGTCTCACTAGCATTCTGCTGATTGCCCTAACAGTATCCAGATTTTGCTTTGGATTGTTATCAGGGAAGCATTTGTTGAGTTTGACTTATTGCGGCTACTCGAACAAACACGGGGAGAAGGGACACAGGAAGTTATTGTCGACACCTTTGGTGTTGATCATCTTGCTGTGAAAAGCTGATTGCAGAGACAGCAAAGCATATAGTTCCTAACAAATTTATTGATTTGGGTGCAGGAAATAGATGCACAATTGCATCCAGTTTTCCAAGTTGCTGATCAATTACAGTTTCTTTGCAATAATGTACACTAAAAGAGCTTGCCAATAGTACAAAAGTTCGTTTCGTTAGACCAGATTGATGACCAATTCGGTATAATAGTTGCATGACTAAGCCCGAGCTTATGGCCACTGCCTTGACAAGTTCCATTTATTTGAATATACTGCAATCAATAAGATACGAATCATAAAAGTTTAGCACTGCCAAAGTTCTTTGACATATGCAGCATCAAATTGAGTCAATCTGAATTTCTTAACAAGTATAGCACCCTAAATAAAAGCCAGAAAAAGATATCCAATATTTGCATGTATAATACTAAAAAGGGATTAAAAAAACGATAGAACATTGCAAGCAGAAAAATAGAGACTGTAAGACAATATACCTTCTAAAAAGGATGAGGTTGTCGTCCTCCTCCCACCACCTTTACAAAAATGCACTAGAGGAGCTTTCTATTTCCTCTTCTTGCTGCAGCTTTCCTATATACATGTCATCGGTCTCAGCCACTAATGAAGTTATCCCAAAACTCATTTGGTTCTTCATTTTCTCGAACTACCTGTAAATCATCACAAACAAAATAAACACTGAAAGAATAATATGAAATATATTTATATAGCTTGCAAGATCTATTCTTGAGCAAACAAAAGCTTCCTACTCCAAAATCCAAACATGAGAGTCAATATACATGCATAATTTTCAGAAAATTAAATGCCCCAAAAAATCAATATAAACGGCATGAATTAGGTTCAAACTTCAATAACCAGAATCAGAGAGCAATAGAACATCATTAACATTAGTCTTAATGCCTTGGAAAGCCAAAAAACTAAATCAAATGTAATGTAGCCTAAGAAAAAAAAATCTCAAACCCTTTGCTTCGCCCTGCCCCTGAAACAAGAAAGAACCAAATGCAATGAAAATAAACAAGAGGAACAAAGTTGAGAAAAACAAAGTGTTTTTTTGTGTATTTTTTCTCATTTATATTTCTCGAGCTTTCTGACCAAGATGGTAGATCTTAGGTCATCGTACCAAAGGTATTTGGAGTATCTAGTACGCTTGGGTAAGAAAGTTGTCTCCTCTTACTAAGTATTCCTTTCATGTTCCTCGGTAACTATTAACTAACAGATCTCTGGGCATAGATTTGTATCCCATCTCAATAATAGATATGCGAGAGGCACAAAGGCCATCTTTAATTAACAAAAGCAAGCATTTCAAGTAAAACAAGGAAAAGCATTTCAAAATACTAGTGCATACCTTGATAGGAATATCCTGTTGCAGATTCATTCGCTCCAGGAAATCATGACCAATTTTTACCCAGTCGGTATCTCTTAACTGACTTCTACCTATGCTACCATCCACTTGAACTATATCTTTCTCAACCACCGAATCACAACCTACCCACAGATAGACAACCTTTGCACACTCTGCATCTCCACGGGCTTTCCTTGGTGCTAATAAAATAAAAACTTCTTTTGAATCAAGATAATCTGCATCAAACATGTCAATTTTTTCCATCTTGGGCCACTCATACAAAATTGGACACATCCATTCATGGTCATTCTTCTCCTTCAATCTACTTGCATAGGGTGACTCATTGTCTAGAGAGGAGGGATCACAGATATCTGGGGCAGGTGGTGAAGCTCCTAAGATTGAATTGTAAAGCTGATTTTGCCCCCTGTATATTTTGCCAAGCCATACATCTTTATTCTGTACAGTGTCCTTGCTTTCTGAAGACTGTTTTTGTTCCTGTTGGCTTACTCCATGACACACTTCATCAGAAGCCTCGAATAGAAATTCTGAATCTCCATTTCCCCTACCGCTTTTCTCTTCAATGACAGCAAGAGGAGCATAAGTGTCTACTGGTGCACCTTTTGACAACAAGATAGAATCATCAATTAATGCTGGTAGCTCTAAAGATTGGGAGTTACCTCCTCTGCGCTGTGCCAAAGAAAAAGGAGAACCCTTGGATGGAAAAGAAACAGACTTTGCAATAATTTCAAAAGGAGAGTTGGATCTGACAAAGGGTTCAGATAAATTTGAGACTGGAGATGGCGACAGAGATGGTGAAAATACAGACCAAGCAGAGGAACAGGGTGATAAAGTAAATGAGAGAGATGATGGTGAAGGTGAAGAAGACTTGGAGCTAACTATTGAATCTGGAGGAAGTGAGCTGGGTGAAGGATAAGGAGAAACAGATATTACAGGATCTAGAGATGAAAGTTGCATGTCCTCGTGAGCACTCAATGCAGAAACAGCCATGTTGTCAGTTGCTTTGGAAGCTGTAATGAGCTCTTTCACACTACCACTCACAAATTTGCGTCGCAGTTTACCCCAGCCACTTTCTCTTTCTGGAAGGTGCGTTTCAGCTCCAGAACCTGATATTGAAAAAGGTGGCAAAACCCCTCCTATAATTGCTCTCCTGAACAGCTCAAAATCTATATCATACAATTCTACCCTCTTGTTTCCAACACCCACCCTGTGTGCTGCATCAACCTCCTCTTTGCCAGAGAGAAAGCTTCCTGAGACATCTTTCCCTGCACTCTTTCCTGTCTTCTCGTAATCATCGAATAAAAGAGGGGCTTTCAAAAGAGCATCCCAGAATTCATCAGTTTCATGCCCTTCCTCAATAATAACAATTGGACCCTGAGCCCTTTCATATCTTACAACCTGCAAAGCAGCAGCCTTTCCCATCTTTTCCATTACAGGGTCACAATTTTGTCCAATCCACACATAAATTGCAGATGGTATATGTACAATAAAAGCACCTCTGGAGTCCAATGCATCTGCACTGGGTTTACCCACTGCTTTTGGAACTAAATGTAAAGAAGCATATGAAGAATGAGGGGCCATTCTATACATCCTTAGCAAAGAGCTAGGACTCATTGGAGCCGCATGTACCCTTTTCTGGCACTGTAATAATTGGCAAGCAAAACCCATGTTTGGATTTGTGATACCACGGGCCGCTTTAACATACTGAAATGCATCTTCAAAGCTCTGACCTTTTCTCCACATGAGATATGCAATTACCAAGGAGGTTGAACGGGACACTCCTTGGCAGCAATGCACAAGAACTCTGCCACCTTGTTCTCTTACCTCCTCAAAATAATCGAATACGTCATACAGAATACTTGTGATGTCTTCGGAAGGTGTATCTTGCAACCACAGTGTCTTGTACACCAAATCTGACTTAAAATATTCTGGACAAACAAAACCGACACAATTCAACACATGGGTTATGCCATTCTCACGGAGAACCTCTCTATTTCTGGCAACAGCATCACTTCCCAGATAGATGTGTTCTGCAACCCTTGAACATTCCTTACTGAAGAATGCAAATTTATCCCTCTTCAGCTGTGACTCTGTTGGCAGAGTATTTCGTTGAACTGATCCTAAGTCAAGTTTAATGCCTGGGCTATTTATTTTCCCTATATTTCTCTTGGCCCCGGGTGTTGTAGGATTCGGCCATTCTCCAATGTCATCGGATCCTGCTTTAGGCCATTCTTCCAAGCACCTCCTCGTGATTGATAGAGGCTGCAATGGTGGAAGCGATGACCTGGCTTTGCAACTTTGTTGTGATCGAGGGGTTAGTGGAATGGGAGTCTCTCGCAATATAGTGTCAGTCCTCTCAGCTGAATGCGGAGAAGGAGGCTCTAACCTTACAAAATTAATGGGATCCTCTCTTGGTGATGCAATCAGAGAGGACCATGTGGCAGATCTGCAAAATGATTTATGAACTCTTGGAAACTGGCAACCTCCCTTCGTATCCCCATCTGCACCTTCACCTAACATGGCACTCTCTTCTATGTAACTAGCACAAAGCCTTTTCTTGTTATCTTGGTTACCAGGGAACATACAAACAGTGCTTCTTGAACCTAAGTTGTGTTTCTTGTCACAGCTTGTCAGTTGCACAGATTGTGATGGATTGGAATCGACGTAGGATAATTTTGCAGAATGATCGATCTGACAGTCAAGTAAAACCATACTCTATGAACTTGCCCAAACCATGAATACTTTGCATGCGTAAACATGTGCTTATGGGATTCGTGTTTGTCTTCCATAACCCTACAACCAGAAACCAAATTTCACAAAAGCGCTCAATTTAGAATATGCCCTCTTTCCTGAAAGTAAATTTCATTTGCAAAGTCCTAGCAGCAGATAAAATATTAAAGACAAATATTAAAAGGCTAATTTCTCTAACATTTTGACAAAGATTGGCCAATTCAAAATAAATATCTGCCCAAATTTCTAAAGGAACTTATTTTCTCAACTTCTGCCATAAAATACAGAAAATCCTTAAAAATGTAAAACGTCTTAAAAAGTCTCTGCTATAATTTATAGTTGATATCTTGAGAATTATAAGGATTCACTTATAAGAAAATTATGGTTTCTTTTCAAAGCCATTAAATTGAACAAAACATCTTTACATCCAACCATTACATTTGCATTAGGCCAATAGCCAAAAATCTGAAAATCCTGGGGAATAAAGTTCAATATTTCATAATATTTCTATAGGCTAATATTTTTTGAACCAAAACACCGAAGCTTCAATTAAATAATCAAT